>OX424572.1:92924787-93524787 GCA_949152435.1 Gastracanthus pulcherrimus
AGTTGATAAAGTAATATTAGTAATATTCCAAGATAATATGTCTCTTACTGTTACTTATATGCAAACATATTCATGTCATTTAATCAATTTAAGTATGCCTAGATATTTTCAACGCAATAGAACAAAAGAGTTTGAAATATTTGTAAGTTTAAAGAAATAGTAAAAACCGTCATAGGGCAAGCTGTTGATCTTTTATTTATATTCTTATGCAGAAGTTCTTATTGCATGATTTCTCATTTACAGTATAGTGACGTTTATAAAAATAGAACAAATGAGTTTACAATATATTTATTTAAAACTAAAACGCAAAAGAAGTAGTAATATTTCAAGATATATTTTCTACTGTTTTACATGCAAAGATATTCATGTCAATTAAAGCAGCTATTTTCACTGAAACAATAGAATAATGAGTTTTTAGAATCGTTGAAAGCAAATATTAATGAAACAGTAAATACCTACTTTTAATTGATCAATTTTTTAATCTTTTATTTTTTATGTAGAAATATACGTATTATTTTCAGTTTGAGTGTAGTGATTTTATTGAAACAGAATAAATGAGATTGCAAAATTTAAAGAAATAGTAATATTTCAAGATATATTCTTTTTTTATTCAAAGATACTCATACGTTAGTCAGTGTAAGAATGACATATTTTTATTTTAATATAACAAATGGAAGATGCCAAAATTAAACATGTAATAATAATATTTCTAAATAAAGTATTTTTTTTTTAAAACAATTTTTATTTATTTTAAAATGACTCTTTTATATTTAATTCATAAATAACTTATATAATATATAATGATTGTGAGAATTTTTGGATGAGGTTTGGGTTAGGTAAAGGTATTGATAATTAAATATAGCAATGGTTTATAGTTTAAATTTCATATTTTATTTCGTATAAAATAATCTCTATATATAGGCGATATCTTTATCTCTTAATAGTTTACTTTCTATACAAGTCTAGAAATAGTGGTACTCGTCCCTGAGCCGCACGCAGCAGAAAAATAGCAAAATAGTAGTGTAACAATTTCGTCGTTACTTTCACTCGTTGTTTTCGTTCGGCTATTCTCTCGCAGCGACTCAGAAAAATTACATAAATATAAAGTTTTTTCATCTTTTTTAAAAAAATCTGGGCACGCCTTTTTCCCATTTTTAAATAATTATATTACAATGACTAGTTTCTTGTGTTCAAATAACTTACTGATATGCTCAGAAAAATAGAAGGAAACTTTGAAATGGCCACGAAGAAAAAATTTTTGAATTCTTCGACTTCGCAGGGCTTACAAAATATATATATAATATACGAATGATACACGCGTATTTACAAATTGGGTTTTTCATCTCGCAGTTTTTTATCTCGCTCGACTCTCATTTTCACATAAATACACTCAGGATAATTTTCTTCGTCTATACACGCGAATATGAATGGCACTTTGGTGCGCGTATGCACGTTTTTTACTCTCTCTCTCTCTCTCTCTCTCTCTCTCTCTCTCTCTCTCTCTCTCTCACAACTTAACCATCCTAAGAACATAAATTACTAAAAAGTAAGGAATAAAAGTATACAAGACAAACAAAAGGTACGCGTCATCAAGAAAAAACGACTCGAAAAATATACACGACGTAAAATTAAGAAATCGGCAAGTATGCGCAAAAGAAAAAGTTACAATTTCCAATCCAAAGATAAAAGAAAGAAAACACATGGCACGGCAGTTTCACGGTAGAACCGCGCGTTTACTAGCTCGCGGTAATAGATAAGTAAAAAAAATGTTCTTCCTCGCGCGCACCGCTCTCTAAGTACAGGAAAAAAAAAAAGAATCACCTCCGACTATATTTACACGAATTTCTCTGTCTCTCTCTCTCACTCTAGTTTGTACTTGCTTGTCTCCTCGGTCAATAAGGCACACGGAGTGTGTTTTGTATATATAAAAAAGTCACAGTTTTGTCTTGACACTTAGGACGATCAACATCCGTAGCCGATGGGCACGGCAACTCCGGGACAGCCTCCCTCCTGGTGCTTCGTCAGCAGGGACATCCTGCTGAAGGTCTTGCTGCACGAGGAGCAGGAGTACTTCTTCACGTCACTGTGCGTCTGCAGATGCGCCCTGAGATTGCTCCTGTCCGCGAAGGCTCTGTTACAGTGCTGACAGCTGAAGGGCTTCTCCCCGGTGTGCGTCCTGATGTGTCCCTGGAGCAGCCAGGGCCTGGAGAAGGCCTTGCCGCAGAGGTGACACTTGCAGGGCAGCGTGTGCGTCCTGATGTGCATCTTGAGCGCGCCCAGGGTCAGGTAGACCTTCTCGCAGTACTTGCAGGTGAAGGTCTTCTTGGTCTGTCCCTCGGCCGCGGCGCAGTGGAACTGCTGGTGCTTGGAGAGTCCCGAGTAGGTGGAGTAGGACTTGGCGCAGTCGGGACACTGGTACCTCGGGGAGGAGGAGCCGTTGCTCGAGGCCGAGCTCGCGGGGCTCTTCTCGAGCTTGACGAGGCTCGAGCCCGCCGAGGTGCTGCCCGCGGAGGACCTGCCGCTGTCGCTTCCCGGCGAGGAGAGGTCTTCGGGCGTGACGGGCGGTGGCGATCTCATGGACGAGGAGCCCAGGGAGCTGGTGGGCGAGAGTCCGCAGTGATCGGGACTGGCGGCCCAGTGGCTGGCGACGTAGCTCCTGGCGATCGGTCGCTGGATGGTCGGACAGGTGAGCGCAGCGTGCGACGGCGGCGAGGGTGAGACCGACTGGTGGTGCTCCGGAGAGGAGTGCGGGTACGCGGCCACTGGGTACGCGGGGTACAAGTCGGCACTGTGGTACCGATACGCGGCTGCGCTCGGGTAGGGTAGGTAGTGCGGTGGGTAGAGAGGCGCTGCCGTTCTCGCCCAGGCCGGGCTAGCGTAGTGGTGCGACAGGGGCTCGATCGGGGTGTTGAGGTTCAGCGGCTCCAGGAGGGGCGACTTCGAAGCCATGAAGTGCATGGGCGAGCCGATCGCCGCTGTGGTTGACGTGTTGTTGTCGTGCTGGAGGATCTCGACGCGGGCTTTCTTCGCGACTGGGTGCACCGGGGCGATGGCCGCTGGTGGAGTCATGGCCTTCGTTGGGTAATGTGGCTGGTGTGCTTGGTAGCTGGAGCTGACGATGTGAGGATGGTGGACGATCGGCGAGGGCGATCTCGTTCTGACAGAGGAGATGGAGATTGGCGAGGGAGAGCGCTTTAGGATTGTCGGGTAGTGGATGGGCGAGGGTGAGCGCGAGCGCTTTGGCGCCGTGCGGCTGAGGTCCTCGGGCTTCGTGCTGAGGTTCTCGGGCTCCGGGATCTCGTCGACCACCTCGATCATTTCTTCTGGAAAAGCACAAGAAGGAAGGAGTTCGTTAGTTATGTTTGTCATTTTTTTTGGAGTTTGAATTTAGGAAACAATTTTAATTTAACTTTTTTACAGATTTTCAAATTTACGTAAAAATGTATTTTTTAATTAAGTTACTTTTTGGTCTTTTTAAAAAATTGAAAAATAAGTGTTTACTTTTTTCTTTGCAAGTTTGAATTTACAAAAAAAAGGAGAATTTTCCAAGGTTATCGAGAATTTAAGATCTGAATTTTATATCGAGCTTGAAAAAAGAATGTGTGTCAAGGATCACGATGCTTACCTTTGATCTCGGTTTTCGGCACGTCCTCGGCGAGCATGACATTCACCGGCCGCTTCTTAAGCGGACAGTGGCTGTAGCTGTTGTTCTTCTTGATGAAGCTTCTCGGCATCTCGTCAACGAGCATCTTGAAGCTTTTATATATTTTTTGTTGAAAAAAATATCTTCCTCACTCCAAGTATCTCTACAAGTCACAAAGTGACTTCTTCTTTCACAGCACGAATCTCGTACATATATTCCTCGGAACAATATGCATGCGCGTTCACTTCACTTTCTGCGGTTCACTTTACGCCGAAGCGACTCTCCACATTTGTACGTATATACACACACGTTGAAAACTCTCTCAAAAGGGTATCTCTCTTTCTCTCTCTCGAAAACACTGTGTATGCGTGTGTAAAACCGTGCGATGCGTCTCGTGCGGCTGCGAGCCGGTCTCTGAGTTGGAAGTGGGTGTCCCCGGGCCTCTTATAAGCGTGCCCCCACCGCGTCTCCCACCACGTCTGTCCCCCCCTTGCCTACCCTGCGAGCACAGCGGCAGCAGCGTGCAGGTGGCTCGCACGTGCGCCAATGCAGGTCCAGTGGGCCCCGTGTGCCCCAACGCCAATGGGGGAGCGGCGCGGTCGCGGGCCACCGGCCAATCCCTGCTCTCGCCGCTGCATCTGCCGCTCCCCTCTTGCTCGCGCCTGGCTGTCTTGTCCCCGTGCCCCCCTCCACTCGCTTGGCTGGCTGACTGGCCGCCTCGCGTGCGCTTCGTACTAGAGCAACGGCGTGCTGGTATTTTCTGTGTAGGTATAGAGTGGAGAACGTGTGCGCGGCAGATGCGACACCACACCGGACTTTCTTCGTGATGCGAGGTTCTGGCTTTCCCCCCCCTATAGTGCCGAGGATGTACCTTCCGGGATACCCCTTGGGTTTTCGTATAGTAGGCCTGTTGACGAGGCGCGGTTATAATACTCTTTTCTGAATGTGCGCGCGTGTGTGTGTTGTATGTGCGGGGCGCTACGCGTATAGCGATGTGCGATTGAATATGAGTTTGGCGCAGAGTATGGTTAATGAGATGATTGGCGAGATTGCGTAATTGAATGTAATGACGCCTGTGAGTTTGTTGATTTCTTGATTATTGGGTATGGGGTTCTGCGTGACTCATGCGCTTGCAGGCTGCAGTCGTGTTCGAGACAAATAATATTTTTGCACGATGTTTTGGAGTATTCTATGCTGATGTTAGTCATTGCTGTGCACTGCTTTTGTTTTAGTTTCATCATTGGTTTTGATGTTTAGCAGGCTTAGTGCGGCTCGTGTATTATCCGCATTTTACAATATTTTTATGAAATTCATCGAAATGTGCAATATTATATAAAAACTTTTTTGAATGTATTTATTTCATTTTTCAAGCTTGTAGAGTATACAAAATCGGTTTCATTAGTATTTACGCTTATAATGATACAAAAGAAAGCACGGTATGAACCATTTATGACACAAAAATGGCTCACATCGCACTGAATCTGTTAATTCATCATAATTAACCATTAAATTAATATTAATAATAATAATATTAATAATAATACGTATCATTTGTTGATAGGTAAGTGTCAACAGATTATTTTTACTACTTTGTATGATTCGCCTTACTCCTGCAATATCTAAGTCAAGAGAAGAAAAACTTGATCGAAACGCATATAGACAGCAAAATTCACAATGCAAATATAGATCAACATAAAAAATTCATCAAATCCAAAAGCATTGCAAACGCTTTAACAAAAAGTCGTAGCGAGTCCTTTTAAACGTATTGACCGGACGCAAAACAATTACACACCACTCATCTCCAAAACGCATGAATAATACAGAATATTTCTAAAAGTTTGACAATGCTTTCTCTCTCTCTCTCTCTCTCTCGCGCGCGCGCGCACAGAAGTCCGTAATTTATTATTTCATTCACAAAAAAATCCTAGAGACAGACACAGCACCTCACCTCACCTCAGAAAAAAAAACATTTTCGAGCGCTCGCGCATTAGAATTGAGCGCCAAAGCTCTCGGCCTGGCACAACAAAAGAAAGCAAGCTGTGCTCCTCATCTTCTCTCTCTCTCTCTCTCTCTCTCTCTCTCTCTCTCTCTCTCTCTCTCTATTTTTGTAAACGTACGCGCTGCACATAGTTACAAAAAGTTAAACGGCTGCCGGTGTGCATACGTGTGCGTGAAAGGCACAAAAGTTTCAGCTTCAGCTTCTTCCCCCCCCCCCCCCCCCCCCCTTCAAGCTGCTTGTGCTGGCCGCCTGCAGGGGATATATTCATACAGTGTGTGCCCGCCGCATCCCCCACCTTTCCGGTTCCTCCGCATGGAGAAAGAGAGAGAGAGAGAGAGAGTGCGCGTAACGGTTGTGTCGCGTGCCGCAGCGTCGCCCACGCGTGCGCTGGAGTCCTGGAGCTCGAACCCACATACACACGTGCGCAGCGTACACTAACACATATGTACGTATGTATATATGTATGTATAGAAGTATAATACATAGGTGTGTATGTAAAAAGGAAACCCTCGTGTTGTGTTGTGCGCGCACATGTGCACGTGCACGCTTAGAATCACTATGTGTGTCTCTTTCCCTCTCGCTCTCTTTCTCTCTCTTGTAGCTCCAGCTTCTTTTCATTATCTTTCGTTGTGCTGCTTTTGATGCGTCGCTGTATAGTATATATAGGAGGCACAATGGCCAATTTTGCGCAACGAGTGGAACGGGCATTCCGACGTATAATGATTTTGGCGCGTGCCGGACCGGGAGTCAAAGACGTGCCTGATGCTCTTCTCTCTCTCTGTTTTTTTTTGTGTGCGTACATCTATCTCTTTCCGTCGATGTCCTCCGCCCCCTACTAAGCTTCTTTCTCTCCCTTTCGAAGTGCTGCTGCAGCGTTTCTAGGCTCTCGACTTTCTTGGAAAGGAGAGTGGAAAGACGCGCATCTGCGCTTTTAATGGACAAAGCCACGGGCCTTTTAACCATAAACTTTGTAAGGCAGTAGTGATGAAAAAATGTATTCGACTGTACTTGGTTAAAGAGTCGAGTGGTTAAAAAAAGATTGAAATTGAAAGGGATACTGGGATGCTGATTCTTAGTCTGGATAAATGTACAGCGATTTACGTTTTTTCTTTTGTATGTTACGGGTAATGAGTGACCTTTACGATATTTTATATACTTGGAGAGGTTTTACTTTGTGTACTTTCTTAGTTTTAATTTGTTACTTTTTACATAAACTATCATTAAAAGAAGTAATATTTATTATTTTAAGTTTTTACTGATGGACAGATGTTATAGTAAGCATCAAAATTGCATAATTCTAATACATAAAATATAATTACTATGCAGAACGAATACTTTTCCCTATAATATACATAAATTATTTTCATAATAACAGATTTCATATAATATACACGACAGCTTTTATCACAGTTCTGGATAACAGTTAGTTTTATTTTTTTTTTATTTTTTTTTATTTTTTACTTTTCAACCTGTATACCCTTTTGGGTTTTTACAGGATACCTCCACCACCTATGTGTGGAGGTATTTTATCCTAACACCCCACCTTCCCCACAGTTAGTTTTATGATAATTAATTGTCGTAGTTATTGTCTTTTCTATTTTTTGATTTGTATAATTGTGAAGAATCGTTGTTTAGTCCAAAAGACACTAGCTTTGAAAACCATCAATCAAAGTACAAGATACGCTAATATTTTTGTTAAAATGGAAAAAATCATATCAAATTACGTTTGTCCACCAAAATTGACCAATTCACTACAAATATACTAAACAAAGCCATTAAAATTAATTAAATTCTTTGATCCAAAAATTTTCATCATTACGAATCTGTTTGAACAATTTTTATGCAAACACTAACTTTTGGAGTTTGAAACAAAATACAATAAATAACATTTATAATGCTGTACAAACACTTTCCCTACTACAAGAAATAATGTTTTCTAATAACAGATTACGGAGATTACGTTATAAATTACTGCTTCAATCAAAATTTAAAAACCATTCAATACAGTAAAAAATGAACGATAAATAATACTTCTACGTAACCATAAATAACAATTTCGTAGCATTCGCGATTTTGAAGCAGATAAAGTCTGAATTTTACTTCAATTTCAATTTGTTAAGTCCCATTCTCATGCGGCCTACAGTTTCTTACTTTACACTACATCAGACATAATCATTTTCTATAATAAATTATTGCAGCATATTCGGAACAAGTAACCTTAATGCTAAAGAAAATACACAATAAATACAATTTATAATGATTTTTCCTACTACAAAAACTAAATCATTTACATAACAAAATCCACCTCCACATAAACAACTGCGTCCACCACAATTTAAAAATCGAGCAATCACCTCAAAAACAATGAGCAATATCCATCCACACATAACCATCGTAAGACCACATCTAATAGAATCCGCTCTCTCTCTCTCCCTCTCTCAATCCACAAACCCGCTGCACATGCCGTTTAAACTCGCGGTTCGCGCGCCTCGTGGCGCGTGTCCAGCTCGCGAGCGCGGCAAAGGGCGAGCCGCGCGCGACTCGCCGGCGCCTCGCTTCGTAGTAGGAATAGTAGGGGGAGAGAGGAGAGCGCGCGAGAGCGAGGAGATTTTTGAGGGAATAACCTTGCAATCGCAGCAGCGGCCAGCGCCTTGCGTAATGAGTGTATATAGGTGTGTATGTGTATCGCGATCGATTATGCTCGATTTGAGTAGTATAGGTATGGGTGGGTGTGTGTGTAAGAGCGACTTTCCAATTGTTCGACTTCTCGACGCTCTTGTTTAACAAGACTATGTGCCTGGTAGCGTGGATTATGTGCAGCGTTGATTGTTTTGAATGGGGAGGGGAGAGTGTGATGCTGTTTGTTATTGAGGGAACGAGACGACAAATGAAAGAATCTTGAAACTTCATTTTCTTTTAAAAAAATGTACAACCCATATGATGCTAAATTACAAAAAATCCTTAAAATTCATGAATATTCTTGTTTCTTCTTTAATTTATGGAACCTGCAGGATCACTAGCACTCATAAAATGTGTATTGTGTATAGGGTGTTTTTTTGAGTTTGTTTAATATTATAGAATTATATAGATTTACTGTCTCTTATATTGATTAGCTTTAAACGAATTTCATTTTTCAATATTGTTTAAAAATACTACCCTATGTAAGACCATTTTAGTAATATTCGATTTAATCGAATTAAACATTTCTGAGTTACATACAATTTAAAACTTAAAGTAAATAAATTAATTTCTTAAATCTACTTTAACTGCATTCGTTTTCAAAATTTTAGCATCCTTCATTCTAAAACTTTAATAATAATAACATTTTTATTTTATCGTCGAAAATCAGTAATACTCCATCTTAACAAGTATGAAATTGCAGTTACACCATCTGCAAACCGATTTTTCAAAATTATTCATGCTCGCGTGCAAAAAAAATCTCGCGCACGATGAATAATTAATTAAATTAATGCAATATAATATTCGTTGAAAATTAGAATATTCAAAGTGCTCGTCTTCTCCCTTTTTTTGTCAAGCCTTTCTCCAAATGACGCTTGCACAAGTAAAGGAAAGAGAGAGAGAGAGAGAGAGAGAGGGAGAGAGAGAGAGAGAGGGAGAGAGAGAGAGAGAGAGAGATCAGACAGCCGAAAATCATCTACCTGCGTGTGATTCCACCTCATAAGCATAAACTCGCATATATATATATATATATATATATATATATATATATATATATACCGGCTATCCATCCATCCGGTATAACAGACGACGAGGCGTCTGCGTCCGTGTGCAGTCCCTTTTGCCCAAACGCGCACCCGGTTTTTCCAGCCGGATCTTTTTCGGAAGGATCCCCTATTTTGATTTCGGAAGGGGAGAGAGAGGTTGAGGCCTCGAAGAGGTAAAAGCCGCGAAAGGTACACTCTTAAATTATGCTGAATGTTGGGAGATTATACTCTGAGAGTTGGCTTTTTTATGGATGGGTGTAAGTTACGAGAAATGCGCGTATGTTGGGATTTGAGCGACGCGAAAATTTTGGCCGGTTAAATGAGGATGAAATAATTCTTGGGTTTGATAGATAAAGTATTTTTTCAGGCTTTGCCGTTCAGAATTAACCCGATATTTGGTCAGGGTTCAATTTTCTGTAGCAATTAATTATTACGATTACAAAAGTATCAAGACCGAAAATTGGGTCTCTGAATTTTAACTTTAAAAATTAAATTTTTTCTAAAGTTTTGATAAATTTCGTGTTATATATTCTATTTAAATTTATATAAAATGTATTGAAAAATAGTTTAGTCTTACAAAATAACGGTATATTTAAAAATATTTATAAGTTACGCGATTATTAAGAAGCATTTTTCTAATTTTGAAACGTAAAAGTTACATCTAATATTATACGAAAGCAAATATAATTTAAAATTATTATTAAATTTCCTAATGATTAGATGTTAATATATAATTATATCAAAGGAAAAGAAAAAGTTTAAATTGCACTTTTATTTAAACAGCACGTGCCGGAGTTCTACAAAACACTTATAATCATCACGTCCCAGTTAATTTTCAAAGAATCCACTGCATTAACCACTACGTAGGGTATAATTTACAAGATTAATCGTCGGACGTATTCTTATTCAATAAGATTATAACCCCACACAAAGAGGTTTTGATCTCCAGCCGCGTGCTTATGAAGTAGCAAACCGATCAGGCCAAGCTGCTCATCGAATCCCTCTATAATCGTCAGCTTCCGTACTCGAAAAAATTCGCGATATTAAATTAAAGGCTGCGAATCGAAATCAAACGACAACTAGCCACAAATGAGGTTTATGCAAGAGGAGACCATAATTTGGTAGGATAACGGTTTGTTGTAGAAAAGTGTTGAAAATAAAAATATAGTCTAGACTTTGCCTACTATTTAGTATAAGAAATATAAAAAATAGCTTCTTAATAAATTCTAATCTTGAACCGTTGTCTTGATATATACTTGGGCTTGCTTCGAGTAATTACGATCTTAATATCATATTTTTATAAATAGTATTTTACAACGAAGCCTTTGTAGGATACAAAAAAGGAAAACCTGTTCATATGTATCTACCATGCATACAACAAAAATGTTTCTTATAAAAGAACCAGTTTTAGAAAGAGTTCAATGGAAATATTAATACAAGTTTATATACATATATTCTTCGTCAATATAAATCTTTAATAGTTATAAATAAAATAATAGGTTTTTGTCTTACGTTAAATACAATTTTCGTTGCTCAATAAATCTTTACACTTGAACATATGGAGTACTGTTTCGATGCGTATTTTCAGAAGAAAAATTGATATAGTCTTGAGTTTTAAGACAATTACACAAGACAGTACATTGGTAAAAACGATACACTTTTTATGTGGTAATTTTTAGTTAATTTCTATCTAATATGGAAAATAAAAAGATAAATTAATTTTGAGGTTAATTAATTTTGTGGTTACACCAATATGAATACAATGACTTGTACTACTGGTAAAAATTACATTAACATAAAATCTGACTGTTAATCAATCAAGTTTTTATCGATTAAGAATTACCGATCTATATCAAATCTCTATTCTGCCTATAACATATTTACAACTGAGCTCTAGAAATCATCCACATCTTAGCTAATTTTTAGCTCATAAATGTACCAATAATTAACAAGCTGACCAGCTGAACCGGTTAACTCTCTTATACCAGGGCATCAATATTATTCAAAAAGCATCCCCAACTCCATAAGGCGTGACTCGCTCCATTTAACTCACCAGCCAATTTCTAACCTCCGTTCTAACGCCGCGGAAACAAGGTGCGATTTCACGCTCAACGATAATTCCTCTCTCTCTCTCTCTCTCTCTCTCGCGCGCGCGCGCGTGTAATTCAGTCGTCCGCTCGACTACAAATCTGTATAATTATCAAGAAAGGACGAGAGAGCGAGCCGCCGCCTCGTTCCCCTCTCTCTATCTCCCCTAATGTCGGTAGCTCCCTTAACATTACATCGGAAGGAAGCTGAATCCGAAGCCGAAGCTGGTTTACCTTTCTTTTTTTTCCTTCCTCCTCCCGTGTTGTATACGCGAGGAGGGGAGACCGGGCGCGCGCCTCACCTTTTTTCGAAACACCTGGCACTTTGTACGCATGTATATACGCGCCATATGCTCGGGGGCCCCACCGAGACTAGTTTGGCCGCTGCCGCTCGTGGACCCATTTTTAAGGGAGAGAGAGGGCGATAGGTATATAGGACTCCCTTGGACATGTGTGCGCGCTGAGGAAGCAGCCTGCGCGTTTACCTCGGAGGAGGGGAGGGAGGGGAGTTTTAGAGAGATGCCGACGTACGGACGTATAGTACAGGCGATCGATATCGCAGGATTCTTTTTTTTTATTTCGTGTTATAATGCGCGCCTTTTCTTGATTTGGGTGGTTAAATCAAGAAGTTGGAGGATGGAGAGTTGATGTGTGTTTGTGTGGGGTGGCTTTGTTGAGAGAGGTGAAAAGGTGGAAAGGTGCGCGGTGAAGGAAAAGTTTTATGAGAGGATTGTAATGAGTATGGGGGATTTGTGAGAGGATGTTTCGGGAGTATTTAGACAACTATTGGGAGTTTCTTTTGCAGGATCTTTAACGTTGAAAAAGTGAAATTTATCTTCATTTGAATCAGTTGCGTAGTTTTAATTTGATCTGATATCGTTATTTGTGAGCGATAAATGAGCAACTGTTTTGAATTAGTAACATTTTTACTATTTTCACTTTAGGCAATAAAGGTGACGAAGGTTTTAAAAATGAAAATTTGAGTTTCTATTTTACTATAATTTCCATTTTTATAGGTTTTTTCGGATTCTTTATCCATGTACACCTTTACTACATGAATCCAAAAGTGAATTTTTGTAGCTAATAAAATAAATAACAATCTATAAATTGTTGCAACTTAATTTAAATTAAGTTGTTTTTGAAAGCGTTTCTTACACATTTGTACTTGAACAAGTTTTCTAGGAGGTTTCCAGCTAAGTTTTTAAACTTGTATTTATTTCATATAAATAAGAGTACCGAAATAGTTTCTGTGTTAAAATTAGTTTATAGCAGAATATGATGCAACGCAAATAATAATCAGCCCTTGAATTAAAAGAAAATCCAATATTTAAAAGAAATAGAATATTTCTAATGCGTTTATTAACATAACATAAGCAATGAAATACTGTAATTTCATCAATACAAACTCATACCCTAGGAAATAGCTACACTTGCAATTTCCAACCCTTTTGAAGAGCCTCTTTAATCCTCATACCCAACCTTCGATCATGCGGTTTCATAATTCTTTGTACTTAATTAAAATTCACAATTGCATTATCGAATTAGTGCAGCCGCGATAAATGCCACGCAAACAGGGAAACGCATTTTCATACATTCACAAACAGCTCACACCTATGAATGAGCCGACACTTTAGTCACGACTGGCAACTGATTCATTTGCTTATAATCGATGACGTCATCCGCCGAGTGCAAAACTGACGTAGGTACAGCGCTCGCATCCTCTAATCTCGTTAGAAAATCCTTCTACCTGCCGCTGCAGTAATACCTAGTCGAAAACAAAATATTACTATCCTGAAAAATACGGCCCCTCTCAAGGGGATTTCCCTAATTGACCAGAGAGCCCCTGCAAGTCCGAACCCGAGAGAGGAAAATATTCGTTACACCCGTGCCACCCACTGTTCGACTTTCCTTTCGAGCTACTAACTATGCATACCATGAGTCAGAAGAGCAATATAAGCGTGCATCTTCCAGTTTATACATTGCACCAAAACGTCCTCGCGGTCGGTGTTTATCACAAACTCATTGTTTCCCTCCTTATCCTAGCGTCCGAACAACCGCCTTTGAATACATGCGTCATATCTTGCTCGCCTGCACCGACGCGTCGTCGTCTCTTTCCTTTGTGCGTGTATCATCGAAGGGTACAGCACCCCGAAGCGAGATTTTCTACGCCCAGTAATCTGTTCGCACAATATACACGCGGACGCACTCGTATAGATAAAGTATAGACGTACCACGAAGAGATAGCGATGCATACGCATGTGTATGCGTATCGGTGAGAATCCAAGAAAAGCGTGAAAAGCACGAGCTGCGGTGGCGCTGGCGATTGATTAATGGTGTTTGCGTCCTGTCTGTGTTTGTGTTTTCTTTGCTGGAGGACGTGTTTGTCCGGCCATTACCATTGAGCTGCGCTTTCGCAGATAATCAGGTTGGACGGGACAGAACTCATATTATAGTGGTCATGGTGACCGTACTCGCACGTCGTTACGCACGCATACCTGCACGCTCTGGTAGATATTGATGATTCGATTTTGAAAATATGCGAGGAATGTGTTATCGAAATCCTTGTGTACTTGCAAAATGTTTTTGTTTGGGACGTGTTTATCAAAGTTTATTTATATTTGTATGATATTTACCAAGAGAATAGTAAAGGTACTTGAATTGTAAGCAATTTAAGTTGGTGCATATATTTAAAAAATTATTATAAATTAAAAATCAATTTAAATCTTTCCAAAAAGATTAAAAGAAAGAGTCTTAGGGACAGTGAGGAAAATCGGGACTTACCGGGACTTATACCTTACGCTACAAGTGGTGCCACCTATTGGAAGCGCTTCGAAACTTTCATGTGTGCCCTTATAATATATAACAAAAATTGAGTATATTTTCGTTTAAACACCAGCTATCATGAACGGAAAACACCGTGTCGTTTTTAATTGCATTTATAATTTATTTTCTTTTTATCGGAAATTAAGATATTCCGAATAAATAAAAGTAGAAACTTTTGAATCTTTCCTGAAGTAAAGTTTAAAACCTTCGAAATTTTAATTACATTTGATTTTATGCCGTTTCATCCATATATTATATTATTTTCTTATTAAAGGGATAATTTAGGTATTTATTTAATAGAAGATAAAAAAATTGTTTGAGATCAATCGAAATGTGGTAAATCACAGTACTTATATATTTGAAAACATATGAAGTGCTGAAGTTGTTTTTCTTTTGATAATTCAATTTAACTTAAACTTTTCTTGGACGACGAATTATTACTTTTATTGTTAATTTAAATTTATTAATAATTTTTAGCTCACTTGTGACACTGAATGTATATAATCAATACGCAATCTTAATGTGAGAAAATTCATATTTTTAATTAAATAGTCACATATATTGTTTTGCATACTGCTTTTGTATACTGAGGAAACGTTAAAATTAATATTAATTAAGTTATGATTAACAAATACTTTATTTTAAAATTAAGGGGATGTGACAGAATTAAATTTCCATTTAAAGGTCGCGTTATTTACGGAAATATATAGTAGAGCACTTTAATTTGTATTACAATTGAAAAGGAGCAAAATTATGTGATTATGCTAATTTTCTGGCAACAATTTTATGATATTCATTTTTTGATAAATCTAGCTGCTACTTCTGCTAATAACCCCATGTTTACTGGATTTTACCATGTGAATACTACAGCACTTCATATTTACATATTAATTAACAACAATCCTACGTGAATAGTTATGGAACATAATAAATAACATTGTATGTATTTTGTAGAGTTGTATTATAACACAACATAATGAACAATCCACTTTGACCCAGTTATAACAATTAAGCTCATAGGTATGACTTTTTAAAAAAATTATAAAAAATACTATGTATACCAATTTTATTTATTGTTTAATAGTTTTATGTTATTTCATAAATTATTTATAAGCAGATATAGATCTTACCCTGGTAGAAAATTGAGCATATTAGATGGTCGGTTCACGATCTATTGGGCAGATCCGTTTCCTAATAGTTCGCCAGAAATAAACCAGCATCTGACCAGAAATTTATAAAAAATCTAAATAGCTTACTTAACCCTAAAAAATTATTGTAAATGTAAATCCCATTTTAGTACTTCTGCGTTAAAACAGCATGCAAATTTTTATTCGATTATTTATTTGATTTTTTATGTCTTATTTAATTATAAAACTCTAACCTTAAAAAGACTTTTAATGAAATAAGTTTTTAGTTTTTATTTCGAATCTATCCCAAATATATCTTAGCATTCTATTAACAATAAGCTATTAAATCCATGACATAATAATCATTATTAACTTATAAAAATTCGTTAAACGTTATTTTTTATTTATTTATTCATTAACCATAAGTTGGTCAGGTTTCTGACGAGAAAACGTCGACAGGTAGCGGGGTTTCTGGCCAGACTTTTAAGCAGAAATTGGCCATCCCCTATAAAATAGAGTAAAATCTGGCGAACATATGGGGAACGTTTCTACCAGGGTAAAACTGAAGATTTAACAGGAATTATAATCAGCTCAAACCTTTAACTTTATGAATTTCGATTTTCCTCACGCTATCTTATTATGATCATGCACTGAGAAAAAAACCAATAGCAATAGTTACTAAACACTCTAGTAAAACTCAACCTATTTTAATTTACCTATTTTTTAGTAAAGTTTACTTTTTATCGTTATACTAAACGAACGCGTTTAGTCAAAACAATTATTTACGGAGGGTCTATCGCTAGATATAGGGCATAAAACAAAAAATCGTATGAGAGTTTAGAAAGGTCCTATGATAAAACTAATAAAATGTACTTAATAATAGTCCATAAATACATGAAAAAAAAATGTTCCAAAAGAATCGTGACGTCACAAGTGTAATTATTGTCATTTTAAAAAATATTTATACCCCAATTTTTTATTATTTCTTAACCAATTTTAATATTTCGAGGCTTATTTTTTCCTTAAATATTTCTCTACAAAGTTAACTAAAGAACATTTTAAAATAATATATCTGTGATTAGAGAAAGTCAATTGTTTATATAACTTTACGCGTTTACTTATAAATAATTAGCTTTCTCTTATTACAGATATATTATTTTAAAATTTTGTTTCGTTAGCTTTGTAGAGAAATGTTTAAGAAAAAAGTAAGCTCCGAAATGTTAAAATTGGTTAAGAAATAGAAGAAATGGGGTATAACTAAATATTTTTTAAATTGACAATATTTACACTTGTGACGTCCCGATTTATTTGGAATAATTTTTTTTTCATGTAGTTATGGACTATTGTTAAGTATATTTCATTAGTTCTATCACAGGACTTTTATAAACTCCCATACGTTTTTTTGTTTTATACCCTATATCTAGCGAAAGATCCTCCTTAATAGCGACTCTAAAATGGTAAAGCAAAATATATGTTAAAGTAAATTTAACTTTTCATAACTTTAATTTTTTTCCAGCTTTTCATTTAACTTTATTGTTGAGAATATGGTAAATAGTCCTTTTTAATATTTTTTTCTCTCAAATTGTCTAAGTTACAGTTACAGAAAACGTTTAGCTGTTAGGATTTTAAACTCCAATCTCCACTATATTTTTGGTAACCGATACCATAAACTTCTCCTAGTGTATCATTGTCAACCTCTTGAAAAAAACAATGTTTCTCCAAAATCCGCACGTCGAGACATTTCCCGTAACCACCCGAACCAAAAAAAGTCAAACCCACTAAATCAAGCGACAAACCCCAATGTTTCTTCTCTCCGCGTGTCTCAAAGTCACTTCGACACAAAGTCTCTCGCAAACTCCCTCGCAGAAGGAGTGAAAGCAATACCCCAGCAAAGGACATCGATACCTCCGTATATATATAAAGGAACCACCACCGCGCAGCCGGACACAATCCGCGCACCACCTCAAAACGCAATAGAAAAAAAAGAGAGTAGAAGAAGAAGAAGAAGAAGAAGAAGGACCACCTAAGCGGGCGGGCCTGACTTCCTTCATTCATCCCCTCGCAGTACTATAGGTACGGGGAAAAATCGTGGAATATCGGCTGAAGTGGCCGTGACCAAAAGCGCAAGTGAACTCTGCTCGCGGGGGGCTTTGCCATCAGTGCTTAAAACGTACTTAAGGACATTGTCGCGGCAGTGGGCCCGAGCCTACGGGGCCCATTCACGAATAAAAAGGAAGAAGGTCCAGGCTATACGGTTACAGGTGACTGCGTACGTTTTTGTGGGCAAAAGGTATGTATAGGAGCCGAGAGGTCTGGCAGTACGAAGAATACCGTATAGATGGAGGCAAGAATGGCGAGCTGCGAGCCCATTCTTGAGTTTTCTTTCAATGGAGGCTGGGTGGTATGCACATATTATACGCAAGGATGTAGACCGAGGGCAATGAGCGAGGTTTTCGGAGAGAGAGAGGGATACGGTCATCGTGAATATAATTAAACGGGATTGTGGAGCGGACGGCCGTGGCAAAAGTTTTTTTTTCAGGGGGAAGTGACTCTATCGATCAGCTGCGAATATTGAGTTTAGCGAGGTTTGATTTGTTAAGAAGGTTTTTTGCGAAAATTATTGTACGTATATTTATTTAATGATAGCTTTTTAGGAACTAAAGACACTTTCAAGTACCTGCACTGGAAAGAATTTGGTCACTTCAAATAAATATTAATTTTATTGCTTTCTAAAAAATAATTTACTTAAATTAATAAACATATATAGGTTTTGAAAGATGTCTTCTATTTTTGAATGTTATTTTGTTTTAAATAAATATTATTTGTTTAAAAAAATCACTTTCTGGTAATATAAAAATAAATGTTCATCTAAATTCACAATCTTTTTTATGAACACTATATTTTACTCGGCTTAGTTAAAAAGAAAGTTTATATGTAAATGCTTGATATAGTACTTATTAATTATTTTCATAAATAGAGATTTTTTAAAATTCAAACTATATTAACTTTAATGATTGCTTTTAACAAAACAAATATGATATAAAAATTATTCTTATTTTTGTGATGTTTGTATGTATTTAAAACTTTTAAAATAATCAGAGGTAAATTGAAAAATTTAAATTATCGACTATTTCGTTCTTATTATTTAGTATACGGTAATGTTACATTCAAGTCAACCGATCTTGCTCCGGAGTATACAAGAATACAACTGTACAAAGTCAAAAAGCAACCAGGACAAAAAATCCTTAACTCCTTGAACAAAAACGCTACACTATGGCCCATCCTTCTGCGGCCGCTCACATTGAATTGTCTCTCCGAAAAGAAAAGATCCTCTCGAGTGCCATTTATACGTTCCTTCCAGTCTATTGCGCTTACTCTTACATCCAATCTCGCAAAATCATGTTCTCTCCCTCTCTCTCTCTCTCTGTCTCTCTCTCACTCTATTTTTCTCCGCCCTTTCGGTCGTCTCTCAATCGCGGAGGGCGCGAAAATCGTCTCGATTTTCCGGTCGATTTTTCGAGAAACCGTATAAAAACGCTCGCGACCGTCTCCGTCTCTCCCTCTCCCTCTCTCTCTCTCTCATTCCAATCCACACAATGCCGGATATATATTCCGTCGAAGCGTCCGAATGAATGAATGAACGAGGGCCCGCACCATGGACCAGGACACTTTTCTTTCGGAGCGTGCGGCCTGAATAGGGGCCCGTAGCTGCCGCGCATATAGCTTTTGTGTCAAGGGAGGAATCTCGAAGAATCACCGCTTCTCGGTATACACTCTGCGCTCCACGTAGATGTGTTTTGTTGCAGGTCTAGGAGCGGGCCTAGAGGATACCTTTGTGTACACGGAGACAGAGACGGAGGAAAAGGACCTGCCGCAATTTTTCGAGGATGAACGTAAGAGAGAGAGAGAGAAGTGTAATAATAAGAGGATACGGGCGCGCTGCTTTTTAAATCCCTTGGAATTTTTTCGTTATTCTTTTTTTTTCGTTCTTTTGATTTTTTTGAGGGAGGAAGATTGAGAGTCAGGATGGATAAATATATAAGGCACCTTATGGAAGTTAGTCAGTTTGATGATTATGGGGGTTCGTAAAATCGTCATTATGAATGATGATGAATGAAGGCTGCGAGATTGATGCATAGAGATAAGTGTAAGGAAAATATATTTGTTTCCGGTTTCGATTTCTGCCAACAACTTGTTAAAAAGTCTTAATCATTCTTGTGAAGAGCTTTAATTTATTATTATTTTCATATTTCAGGTATAATATTTTTCAAAATAATATTTAATTCTAAAGTAATTAAAGGGTCATTGTCAAAAAGTTTACCACATGCTTCCACGTTACTATTATGCATCAAAAACCACATGGAACTGGAATAATTTACTTAATACAAGCATTATATTAATTAGTAATATTACCGTACAATTTTATATTTTTAGTCCTTAACAGATATATTGCTATGTCACAATTGTCTCACAATTGATAAGCAATTAATGAATAATATTAGTAGAATCTCTTCTATCTGTTAATCTTGATAATTTTCATGTTAAAAATTATTACAAACAGTTTAAAGGTTGCACTTAATTTCGGTGTCTTGTTGGTCCCATGAAAATCATATTATTTTTACTCGACTATTTTATTAACAAAATTAATTAATAAAAAGTAGACTACTTTTATTGATTTGTAATAATATTGGTCGAATGTTGACCTTAGACTGAATCACATAAATATGTTATATATTTTGTTGATTTCGTATAATATGTTCAATTTTTTGCACATCACCCTGTGTGAATTGAAATAACGAAAGTGACAATATACTGAAAGTTATATAATTCCTGCATTATTCTAGAATTATTATAAACAGGTTCAGAATGATTCGATGAAATTTAATGTGCAAAGGACAATGATTATTGTAAAGCAGAATTGTGAACCAAAGATACTTTTATAATATCAAAATTGTCCATTCATTTAATTGTAATTTTTCAGTTTTATGTTTATATAATTGATACTTTTCTCACCACAGTTCAATAACCACATTTAAAAACTATTTAAAGTGAATCTTACATATTTTATATAAAATAAAAAATAACCGATTTTTGTCTCAATTTGAGTATAAGCCTACCTTAATTACACATCCACATAGCAACACGACTGCTCAGCCGACGCATGGCCAACAAGTTTCCAGTCGCCTTGCTGCACTTACACAAAAAAACTCCGAAGGAAGTAGCTCTTACATACAGCCCCCCCCCCCAAAAAAAAACAACAAAATCCCAAAAAGCGGAAATAAAAAAGCCAAAAAGAGACCCTCACTTCCTCTATACTCTCCACCATCGTCGTCCCCCCTCAAACCTGCTTAAGAATATGTATAGTATATACCCTCGCGAGGCAGCGAGTATATTTCACCTGCAGGGTGGCAGGAAAAATTGACAATTGAAAAGTTCTATAAGAGAACCAGAGAGGGGGGGGGGTAAAGCTGCTGCATGCTACCTCAATGTATACACAGCGCGAATGCCCATATATACACGCAACATCTGCCGGCGGCGGCGGTGGCAGCAATGGACCATAGGGAGAGTATATAGGAGAGGAGAGACAGCTGATCCGAGCCGCGCGCGCGCGTGGCAGTTTTCATTTCCGAAAAATGTGTGCGCGAGATGAATGGCGGGGAGGGGGGAGGGGATTGTGTATACACAGGAAATTTCGAGTGTAGATCCGACTGTTCGGATGTGTGCAGGAGGCTGCACGACTGCTGCTGTTGCTGACCGTTAGGCGTTTAAAGGACAGAGATGGCCTTTTTTTGGAAGGAGGATCGCGGGTATGTTCGAGTGGGGGGTTTATGTAGGTTGAAGAATTACGTGGTTCTTGGGTGGATAATGGAGTTTTAAACAAATGAAGAATAGTATAGAAATAGATAATGTCCGTTTATTTGATATATTGATTATTGTTTCTACAATAGTAGATTATTATTTATGCCTGATTTTTATACGAATCTGAGATACTTTTATTAAGATGATTCTTAATTATAATTACAATTTTAGACAATAATAATTAATTGTATAAATAATGAACAATTTTGACTTTAGCCGTGTGTTCACTTTACCTGGGAATATCTTGTTGATTAAGATTAAAGCTTTTGTCTTAACTACAGTTGTACCGATTCATTTTTTGCTATAATAAAAAGTACAAAATCAACGAAATTGTTTAAACTGAAAAGCTTTGGCAATTGTTATGCCATTTCCGAAATTGTAGTCCAGTTATCATAAATTTTAACTAAAATCATTTTCCACTAATGTTTTATTGCATACTTATTTAGTGATCAGCAGTCAGATTGAATTCTGGACAATAAATTTAGAAAATCTGACCTCAGTATCGAAAAGATCTCGCCATTTTCAGTTAAAAACACTTTTATTTTAGTATAAATGAATGTTAAAAATATTTTAGAACAATGTAATGTGTCGAACATTTACTTATATCCAAAGATTTATGTAAAGAGCTCTATAACAGAATCTTTGTACATATATATTTGTTAGAAACAAAAAAATATACCACGTGAAGTTTAATTATTTATTTATTTTAATAAATCACTTATTTCGTTCAGATAGGTGCTACTATAGAGCCTTTTATGATATTTTAGTTTTACTCTTACTATAATTAGTTACTTACACTATATTATTCATTAAATGATCTGTACTTTCGTAGTCGGTTGGACGATACCGATTTGTGTACTACAATAATATATTTGAACAGTTTTTTTATTATACCAAATAAATAAAGCTTCAAAAATAACAATTCATCTTTGAGCCTGTAGAAGCACTTTTCAAAATTGAAGACAACAAACAGTTTCGAATGACAAATTGTAAAATCGTAGATTCCTAAAACCCGATACCAGCCACCAATTTCCATTCGCCCAAACCAAAATTTACAAATCAATACAAAAATTTCAATATTTCTTACGCTTCCATTCTCCTAGGAGTCAACTTTCCCAACAAAAGAAATTAAACGTTTCTCGCCTCTTTCGAGAAAACGAGCGCGCGCAGCCGCACACCATAAATCACCGACGCGCCGCAACTATAAAAACAAACCTCGTGCACGAAAAGAATAAAAAAAGAAGGCGCGCGCGCGAGCTCGTAAAAAAGTGTATCGCTAATATTGATCGTGTGTAAAATCAATGACCGAAATTTCGAAGCGAGCCTCCTTTCTTCGGTGTACATAGATTTCTCCGCGATTATACCTGTCGATTGTGTATATGCCTCGCGCCGACGACTCCTTTTCTCTCCCCTCACACAAAATACTTATCGACCAACTCTCATCTCTCTCTCTGTGTTCTTATAATAGTCTAACAAAACGGTTATACAGCTCCGATAAGCGAGCGAAACCCAGCTCTCGGAGGGCTAAAAAGTTTCGATCTGGATCTGCTGCGGTCCCGGATTGAAAATAAAACCGCCGGCCTTTTCCAGGAAAATCGAAGGTCCGAGCTCGCATATGGTCAGTTTCACGAGTTTTGCACCCTGTGCGCGACGCGTGCCTCGTCAGGGGGCCTTACAAAGTGCGTATACCTATAGGTATAAGCATAGGTCCCGGGGCAGGTGACGACGATATATAGAGGACGGATGCTGTGGAACAGATGATCAACGTTCGCGCGCGCGCGCGCGCCAGAGAGAGAGAGAGAGACGCTTTTCAATGCTGTATTTCGCGCACGCGCCCTCTCGGGGACTTGAAGCTTTGTGCGGGGCCTGACCGTTGATGCCCCATTGTTTTGCAAGCGCGCCTGCTGCGTGTGTATAGTGTGTAGTGGGCTACCTTGCGCGGGTTGTGGCGTATGTTTTTTTTAGGAGGTTGTCAACGCCTTTTGGGATATTACCTCTTTTTTGCGAGAGTTGGGGAGTTGGTTGATTGGTTGGTTGGGTGTGCGTGTGGTGTGTTTTGTAATGACGGACGTGTTTGATATACTATATTCTTTGTTCTTTATCTATAACAATTTTGGACTTTATTGTTAAGAGGAGGAGGTACTGATATTGTATTAGATTCTTCAAATTTTTTTATTAATTATGTGTGGTCAAAGATGGGTGTAATAAACTGCTTTATTTTGCCTATACTATTATAATTTTGGAAACATAAGTTTATACAAAACTGTTTGCGTTACTGAAGTAGGGATAGCAGAAAAAAATACGGTTTATCAAACTTAGTGTTTTTTTTTGTTTAAATCATGGGCTTTTTATGCTTACATACTTATTTTTTTACTGTATACAACATACGTAATGAAAGGATTTAATCTTCATATTAAATATTTTTCCCTGCATATAGTAATAATAACGATTTAAAATACAATGTTATAAGATAAATAAGCTTTTGACAATGTATGTGTGTATATACGTATGAATGTGTAGTGGCATTACATTGCGTATGTATCTGTGTATATACGTATGAATGTGTAGTGGCATTACTCTGAATATATACGATGAAACCTAATTTTTCAGGGTTTTTCGATTTTTGAGTTACTTTTTCGGGTTTTTTGTTACCTTAGAAATAATATAATCGATTGAGTGATAATGCAATTGAAAGATCATAAAATTACCTATATTTTCCAACCCGAAATTTTGAATAACGTCTTTTCCTTCTTTAGTTATACACGAAAACAGTCTTGTTTAGTTTAAACGGTTATATCTCGGGAATCTATGATGCAAGTCGTTCACAAAATTTTAGATGATTAGGAATTCTGTGAATCTACGTACTAGCATCTGATCTGAGCTATTAATTAGAAAGAGATATAGCAATTTAAAATTAATTTATTAGAACAAAGAATTTTATATTGAAACAATTAATTTAGTTTAAGGAAGCTAAGTGCCAATGAATAGGTAACGGTTATCTTCATTGATAAATAACCTAGAAACGATGTAGATTCGAAATCAATAATATATTTACAGTGCAAACACATATTTTTAATAATTATGTTGAGGTCGTTCACTGCATAATTGAATTTCTTTAAATCCTCTTGAAATTTGTATTAAATGTCAATTTAGGTGTGCTTGCGGTATCAAAAATTAAGTAATTTAGGTTTATGGTTTCAAGTTTTAATATGAGAGCCCTACCTTGAGCTCTCACGGACATTTTTTATTTAATGTAAAACAAGTTTTCTATAAATCGTTCTGAAAATCTAGCATATAATGTAAAATAATCATAGAATTAATACATAAATATCTGGACATAGCAAGCGGTACTTTTTTAAACGATATAGCTATCTAAAATTGTGCTCCAATGTTATCAGTATCTGTAGTATATGCAAAAGCTCACGCCGAACTTTAGTTTTTGTTGCTATTTTATCACTTTCATATTCTTTGCTAATCTGCTAATGCTTTATGTTGTAAACTGAAGGGTTTTCATTATCGCCATTTAATGATAAATTTTATCTAATAACAATAAGCATCGCCATTTAATGATAATTTTTTCGAAAAGGACTCACCGTGGAAAATGTAGTAATCAGTGTCTTCGATCTGGAGATTCAAACGCTGATTGAGCCAAAGCAAGAGAAACAGTACCTACGTCACGTCCACAGACAAATTACGCAAACAATTTGACGCGATATTATATCCACGCGCGATGAATCAGTGCTCACTCGCCTGCTCGCTCATTCATCTCTCCAAAAGGGGTGTTTACATATTTATTAGACGTCAAGGCGTGTTGTGACCAGCATCTCACGGCATCTCTCCCGTATACACACGTCCCAAAGACACTCTCGCGCGTGATCGGAATTCTCTCATGACGCCTCAATGGGGGTTGTATAGCCGACGTATACAGCTAAATCCAAAGCTCAACCCGTAGCATTATAGAATCGTCACGCTCTCTCTCTCTCTCTCTTCCTTCTTTAATGACATCACAAGCCTCTCCTTTCAAGCCCGAGCACCCGCTCGTGTGTGTGTGTGTAGCGTGTGAACGCGATAAAATCGAAAGAGCGAGATAGAGGACCACCGGTCTCGCTACTATAGGTATATAACACCGACACGCTGCAGCGGAGTGGAGTGGAGTCTTCTTCTTATCTGATCGACCATTACGGAAAAGCGTAAAGCGGAGGGCGATCTCTTCTTCCCTTGACTTTTATAGACGTGTCTCCTCCTCACTCAACCCCCATTGTATTTCAAATTAGGGAAACTGGGAGTGAGACGATTAAGTCCGCGTTGTGCGTGTGTGTGTCTGATTTTCACGTGCGGCCACACGCGCGTGTAAGGATAATCGCGGCTGACCATCGTGCGCAGTTTTTGTCTTGGGTTGTGTATACTATTATGGATCTACGACTCAATCGGAATGCGGGGGAGGGGGTCTGTGGCAGATTTATCTGTGTTGTTATTAATGATTTTATTGCGAGGAGCGTGTGTGTTATGGTTGCCGTATTGATTTTTGTTCGTGGGATTATTTATTATTCATCGTTTTGTCGTTCATTAATATTTCATACATCGTGCGTAAGAGAGATTTTTCTGTCTTGATTTTTCTGTCTCTTTTGGATTCCCGGTTATCGGTAAGTGATTTTCTTTTTTGTATTTTGATTATCAGTTTGGAGATTGTGTACTAATGTCGTACGTGTATCTCTATGTATGATGTATAGTTATTTTACGCTTTAGTGTGTGAGTCTGTTTTAAAAGGTAATCTTCTTTGAATGAGAAAATGTATTGTAAAATTTTGATATTTTATTTTCCGTTAACTTGTTGGTTCCCGATGGTTATTTTTGATATGTGTAAATTGTTAAAAGTGTCTCTATACTGTAAGAGAGAGTGGTACACAATGAATAATACCATTACATATTATTAATAGTTATGTTATTACAATCAATCTGGAATACATGTCTGGGTCTGTCCGACGTTTTGCCAAATTATATATTTGTATATTGAGTTATTAAAACTAAATTTTTATTAATTCAATTATTCTTTTCAATAAATAATTAACATAATTACCCATTGTATAAGTTCACCTAACATTGTGTCCCACTCTCTCCAGTGTATAATTATTCTATAATTAAATTATGGTTAGTAACTTATATGATGCTAATTAAGATTATTCATAGAAATATACAATTACATCCATGATTAATATATTGATTAATATTGAAACATACCTGACTGTGAACAATATTGTCTTCAAAATTTATTTTCACCAAATCTAATATTTATTTTTTTTCTAAAAATATATATTTACGACTGTACGGGACTTATATAATTGTGATTTCTTGCTAATGAAAAAACTAGAAATTAAAGAATCGATAAGATATATTATGTTTCTATTTTTCTAGATAATACATAATCATAACAATACAATATATTCCAATTCAAACTACTAAAGACTGATTATCTATCTCCTGATACCACAATCGATATATTTATAGAATAAAACGCTCAATTAACTTAATTCCGATCGAAAGTCCATATCTCCCAAACACTTTCACCATTACCACATCCCACGCTCCATAGCCTCTCTCTCTTTCTCTCTCTCTCTCTCTCTCTCTCTCTCTCTATATATATATATATATATATATATATATGTATCTGTATCAGATGGCGACTTACGGGGCCCCTCGCGCCGATAACAATGTCCAGGATGCCCCGAGCTATGCGCGGGAGCGAACGCACGCATTTATTTTTCTCCATAGCACCTATATATTTCGCACTGCAGTTCCTGCTCGTGATCGTGCTCTTTGCGAGTTTGCACGTGCGCGCGTCGAAATTTTCGATATTTCAGCCGGCATCAATCGTAGATTGCGATTTATGCCTTGCGAAACTTCGCACGTTGTCTGTCAATTTTTTTTTCTTTTCGTGCGCTTGTTGTGATTCGGTTAATGTTTTCATCAATTATTGCGGGGGTTGCGTCATACACTACGGGCCGTTAGCGGGATAATGCGAAGGCATTTGATATGTGTGGAATGGGTTGATATAGGTGTACTGATTTTGACGAGGTGCTTGTGGGCATGAGCAAATATTGGGATTCGGGCGTTTTAAAAAAGATTCTTTGTATTTTATATATTGTATCGAGAGTCTTATCGCGGTGCAGCGAGTAAAAACAGCGAGGTCTTGTTCAAATTCTGTATTTGGAAAAGCTTGAACTAATAAAATTTAATGAATTAATTCTTGTTTAGTGCAATCGAAGTGATCGATATTCGAACACAGTTCCTATCCCGCACATTTTATTTTATCATTTTTAAAAAATTTTTTATCTCCTTATCTATGTCTTTTTTTTTAAAGTAAAGTAATATACTAAAAGGGCAAAAAAACATCTTTTTGAATTGAAACATTATTTATTGTTTATTATTACGTTAAATTGTAGATGGATAATAATGAAGATAACAATCAAATATGCTGTGACTAGAATTTATTGTAAGACTATGCCTAAATATGTGTGCCTCGCTCGCAATCTTCGTGGCGACTGCCGAAAAGGCAATAGAACGAAAGTGACATATACACGATATAGTCAAATTGATATTCAAATTTTGATTACAGTAGTCCGAAACGTTACATTATATCATATAGTTAAATGAATTTCAGACATTTATGTTTTAAGAAAACTTAAATGTACTAAATAGCAGTGATAATAATAAATCTTTAGAGAAATTTTAATTTCGGGCATTTATCCTACCGATACCAACCCAACTAAACGCCATTTAAAATGGTTAGAATATGGCGTAAGTCCTTTTCAATGATAGGAAAATTCACTCGAAAATTCATTTTTGGTTTGTTTATGAATTGCAGTAATATTATTTCGATTAATTTTAAAAATATGCTTAACATTTTATTCTTTTGGCTTTTTAAAATATATGTACCGTGCGTACTTACCTTTATTGTAACCTCACGATTTTGGTATTAAAAATATTGTTCAAATAAAAACAGTCTTTTAAATAACACAAGCCAGGAACACCCATTTAAAACGAAAACATGACGCACGTATAGTCCGTAGAAAGTATCTATCCAAACCAAACATCTAAGACTACAATCAACGTCACGCATAAATCTCAAAATAATCAGCGAATAAGGCCTGACCCAATATTGATTAATAATTATTACCTTCGCACATTGATTATCCACCCATACCACAAAGTACAAAATTAACATTCCTCTATCATGATTCGCTCCTTACCCGCGCCACATGTTTGACCCCCCCTCCCGTAAACAATTTTCAAACTGAATATTCAGGATGCCGCCGCGGGCTACTCTCTCACCTCTACACACACACACACACACACAAGCGGGGGTGGTACGCACCGCGTGCGCGCGTGTCGGCTATTACGAGCGAAATTTCAACGATTTATCCGGGGCAAGATATATACAGAACGCAGCTAACTCGCGGCCGGCGCGGCTGCACCGAAAGTGCGAGCTCGAGATCGTTAGAGGTATGTGAGGCGTGCTGGCGCTCGTTAGAAAATATAAGGCGATTGTTTGTTGGCTGGCGAAGTGTACGTGCGTATATAATGGCCGGTGGATTTTTCGACGATTCGAGTGAATGACTTTACGGGAACAATTAGGAGTCGATGGTGTTGAGGACGTTGTTTCGTGGAGTGAATTTGTAAACGAGGTTTGCTTTTCTTTTGGTTGAGCTGGGCATTTGGATCGAGTGTGCAGAAATAATTGATTAGGCAATAGTTATTTGGTTTATTTAGTGGAATCGATGTTTGTAGATTTAATATTGTAATAATACTATAAACACAATAAACCTAAAAATGTAGGAATTTTAACCCTTTTTTGCAGTAATTTCCTTTCTAATATTTAGATGGAAATCTGCATGCACATGCACTGTGATTCTCTGTAATATTTTAAATTGCATACATTTGATAGCAATTGGGTATTTGCATGAAATTTTGTTATAGCTTCATTTGATAGATTATATGCTACTTTATTTGTAAAATTCTCAAAATTTCACAATTTGCCTATTATAAATGAAGTTACACCTATTGATTCTATATAGTGACTTCATTCAAAAGATCTTATTTGTTTATTAACACTCAATTAAGTAGTTTCCTTTGCTTTAACATATTATTACAGATAATTTAAAAAAATGTAATTAAAATATAATATAAATAATTTCAAATTATTTCAATAAAACCAGCATAAAATTGGCGTATAAATTACCAAAATCACTGTAAAAATACCTGTAAAATACCAATTTACTTAAATCAAAAACCGACTTTTTTAATTTAACCAAAGAGCCACCTTAACGATACAAACTGTTCAAGTTCAATAACTTGAACGTTCGCTTTCTTTACAAGCATACATAAGAACCGACAGGTAGATTCCGCGAGGGTACCCGGTTTTTCCCAAGTGCACTGACAGAATCACCTCGGGGTAAAAGAAGAAAGAAAGAACGAAAGAAAGAAGACAAGCAAGCGAGTTAAGGGTTGAACGACCTGCCGTAGAACATATCCCTGAATGAAGAGGCAACCCCTCGTGAAACTTTTATCTCGCGACGCGTTTTTAAGCCCCGCAGAACTTACACGCGCATACATAAACGTAAAAACTCCCTACGCACAAAAGAACCTTGATTCTCTTTCAGGACTTTTTTTTTATTATAAATGTTCGTCTCATGAAACGTGTAACTGCAACGACATTAAATGTCCATATATTTATCGAGTCGGCGCGCCGCGACGAAAGAATCTTTTTCCGGGATACGTCGAAGACGTGCGTAAGACGAGTTTCGTAGGTGCGAGCACGTACCCGACGAATCCGAGGACAATTTACATCCTGTGCTGTGGTGTCGCTCTCGACGTCTTAGACGCTCACCGAATTGTATATATGCAGAGAAGGACAAGATGAAAAACAGCCAGTGTCGAGGATGTGAAGAGTGTTTTTTGTAACGTGTCAAAGTTGGACTTTCCGACTCATTCATGCGTGTCTTTATAGCAACAAGTGATTATCGTGTGCTTCAGTCGCTTTGATAAAAATGCTTTGAGCAAGGATAAATATAATTATTTAAATTTTTTTGTACGATTAGAATTCATGTGTGACTTTCGCTTCTCGTAGTTCGAATATTGAAGTTTTAATATTTGTATCTAACGGGTTCGATCGGTATATCTGAAAGAGCAAAGAAAATTATACTTGTTGAATCCATTGTCAAGTACAATATTAATTACAGCAACAAAGTTAGAAAATGCTTATATTTTATTCGATTAAACAACAAAAGAATGAAGAAATGTAGATATTATAGGATAATTTGATATGAAGTAAAAATTTTGTTTCGTTTTTAGCCTTAAAGTTATATTTTGTCATCTGCTGCGATTTTTTGTACGAATAATGCCTATTAAAACATACAATTTGATCTAATTTTTTAAAAATGGACTTGAGTATAATTTATTTTCTTGCCTGTGAAATATTCTACTACTGCAATTACCTTGTAACATTCCATTAGATCGTAAAGCTAAAATGCAACTGTTTACTTTGCTTACAAAACACAATCGCTCGGAATTCGTAAACACCCCCCACAAAAGAAATGAAAACGCTCGCGCCGTTTCCTTATCAAATGTCGCTCGCCTCAAGAAAACATCCACCACTTACAGCGCAAAAAAGACTGAAAAATTCAATATCTCCGCTCGACAGATGATACGTTCACTTTACAACCTGTAAGCGCTTTCCTTCCAATCTGCGTGCGCATACAGCACGTGTACCACATGTACATAGTATACACACGCCCAAACATGCCCTCGTAAGATGATCTTCTTCCAGTCCAACGAGACGATGAGCCTGCACGCTTCTTCCTTTCTCTTGCACTGTCTCCCATCCGCAATCCACGTACCGATCAACAGACACATGCTTTCAATTTTTTCACCGAATAATGCTCATTCCATTTATATAAACAAAATGTAAGTGTCTTTAAAAAATGAAGTAAAATTTACTCTATTTACTTCGCATAAAGTTGAAGCAAGTCTTTATTAATTAGTATATGGAAAACGGATATCTGTTTATAGGTATGTATCTGAAAACTGGCAGAAAGCATATAAACCTATGTATATATATATATATATATATATATATATATATATATATATATATATATATATATATATATATATATATATATATATATATATATATATATATATATATATATATATATATATATATATATATATATATTTATATATTATATGTGCACATGGGTAGCACGGTAGTGGCGTTGACGGCTGCGCATTTTTTTCTTAATGCGCTTCTGCGCGTTGTTCCAGATGATATCTGCGGTGCGCGAACCCGAAGAAGAGAGAGAGAGAGAGAGAGAGAGAGAGAGAGAGAGAGAGAGAGAGAGAGAGAGAGAACTGGGGCCTCCCGAAAAGACTAATGCATCGAGATAGCGACGGTAAATCAAACAAGCGAAATTCTGGCGGGTTTCGGCGGCAGCAGTTTTGACGGATCGAAGCGACCCTGAAGGTGCATTGGCCCCGTGCACACTTTGTCGAAGATTGGGGTTTTTTAATTGACATTTTTCTTTGGGAAATTTTGCGTTAGGGAGTATTATTTAGTTAGAATAACAGTGCAGTAAAAGAGACTAAAGAGATTTAAGGAGATGTGGTATAGTCGTTAATATCGGATTTTTATTATAAACCAAGCAAGTGACATAATTTTTTCACGAAATAAATATTTTTTACTTTCTTATTATTGTAATAAAGTTTTTTAAGCTTTTTAAACCAATTTTCAAAATTTTCATATGGGTTTCCATTATCCAATCAATTATTTTGTTTGACAAAATGATGTTAGTCATAGTTTTGTTATGGGTGTTCAATGTATGCTTTTATCTAATGGTTATTAATATCATTTACATTTAAGAAAATTTGATTCAGATATGTATGTTTATACATCTTTAAAACACGCTGTTAACAGATTTGGCACTCGGCTTTTTCACAGAGGTATCAGTTATATAATAATTGTAATCAATGATACTGAATACTATATTTAATTTTCTACATTATACAGTAAATCATATTATTTCATACATGTAAATCTAATGACGGTTTTAAAAAATCACTCTAGTTATAATTGTACAAAACCAATACTTTTTTTAACATTTTGTTCTTTTTCTTAGTAAGCAGTGAACCTTATATGACTTAAAAACAAAAATCTTAACACATCCAACACAATCCAACAACCCGCGAATAGCGTACGAGGGGCAGGCGATTTATCTCGTGGCCTTGCCTTCGTTTCGGGCTGCCGGTGTATAAGTAACGTACGATTCGGGGGCCTCTTATGATTCACCTTCTTTTTATTACATCTCTTCCTGCGCGGATCGCCGTGCGTGCGTACGTGTAGAATCGCAGCTATACACACGTTTGACGTCACGACGCTCGCGATCTTCAGCTGCAGCAGCAGCAGCAGCAGCAACACAGCACGATAAGCTCGACTGTATTATTATTATGCCTATAATATCGCAGCCGATGCTTAATGTAACGCGGGGCCTAATTAAATTGCCGGTCGTCAGACGGCTAAGTGGATCATTTGAAAATGTCAAATTTGTCGAATGATAATCTCCGTGATGTGTGTGCATGCGAGGGGATATTAATGACGTTTTCGACTTATTTTGAGTGTCAAGCTGCTTGTGCGGGCGATCGTATTCAAATTTTTTTCCGTGTGTGCAGTGTATTTTTGTATACGAATGAGTTTAGCGTGAATTTACGCTCGCGATCGGGTAGTTGATGCGAACGAAATGATCATTGACAGCGCACTCGTGATTTAGCGAGGGCGGGCTGTTTACGAAAAAGTTTCTCGCTCTCGTCTGCACGTGACGTTTCTTTGCTCGGTGTACTCGGGAAGCCGAGGCTTTCGTAATGCGCTTATAACCGAGCGACGACCAACTGACGATTGAACGAATCATGACAGGTTTTATCCGAATTGTTTGTCTTTATTTGATGAAAGGCAGTGTTGATGTATCGTCTTGAACTTCCAGATGACAAATTTTCTACACAAAGTCTTTGTTCACGTCTACGCATCATTTGTCATCATGGACGTTGATAAAGTTTGAATAAAAAGTGCTTGCTAGTTGCACCTCTTAGATCTTTAAAATATCTTTTTTATGATGTTTGGTACAGATTTCTTATAAGTAAAATACGTGTTTTCATTACTTTCCTTTTCCGTTTAGAACTATGCAGATCTATCTAGTTTGCCATGGGAATAATCCAGGGCCTCGATAAAACTAGATAATTTTCTACCAAGGTTATTTTAGAAACAAACAAATTGTAAGAATGCAACAAAAGTAATGAATTTATTTTGTTAAAACAATACATAGAGTTTATGTATATAACGAGTCATTAGAATTTAAGCACGAATCTCAAATTTAAGTATAAAGAGATAAAAAGTGAAAGGAGACGCGTGAAGCGAGATTCATATTTACAAAAAACCTATCCATCATAAAATAAAACTGCAATAAAATCAGTTACAAAGGAAAATGCTTTCGACAATCATTCACATTACTCCACTACACTTCAAAATCAATCTTACAACTATTAAAATGGAATACTCGTAACTAAAAATCATTAATCTATCGCACATTCGATACAAAAACTCTCCATTTAACTCTCCCTCGAGAAAATCGTCCTGCATTACACCAACGGAATATCCTACACACACACATATAACACTGCGAACGCTCGGTCAGCATATCGAGTTTCAGTTTCTCGCCTGCGTGCGCGTTAGATTTTTCGCAATAGTGATTTTGCTCACGTACAGCACGTCCGCGTGTAACGCGCTTATAGCTCGCGCCGCGCGGCGGCGGCCCATTGTTTCACGCTGCAGCGGCGCATTGTCTCTCACTTTGAGAGAGAAAGTGCAGCGTGTGTGTGTATGTGCGTACGGGTGTGTGGCCTTAATAGCCCCAGCGAAATGATTAGGAGAATCTCGGGGGTACGGTCTAATCGCGCGTCGAGGTTGTTATCCGTTTGGCAAAAATTGGGAGAGGAGAGAGAGAGAGAGAGAGAGAGAGAGGGGTGAGTCGGTGTTTTAATATGGCTGGATTACCGTTGTGTGTAATGTGATGTGTGATTGAGCCTTTGGGGCGATTGTGAGTGTAAACGATGGCTTATCGGCGTTTTTGCATTTTCCTGCTTGCGATTTGAATTTTGTGGAATCATGAGTTTTAATCTTGTTTGTACGACTATTTTTAGTGGTAATGTAAACTTGACGAACTTTCGATGTTTTTGCTATGTGTATACTCACAAGTGTTAGTCAATTTCGTAATATATTAAAGACGATGTGAAGAGTATTGTTATTATTCTGATTATTGAAGTTGCTATCAAATTATTTGTTGAAATTGAAAGAATGTAGAAAAATATATTCGAAAATTATAAATCAGTAATTATTACATACGGTCAAAATCGAGGACAAAATAGGATCCACAACCAACAATTTAATCCCTTTATAACCTAAATTGATTCATCGTATGCCAGTCTAAAAGTTATGCACACAGAACAAGCCATATCGGCTGAATATGAATGAACATATCGTTCATAAAAAAATATGTCAGGTTATAAGGGGATTCAAGGTCTAATTAATAAATTGTTCTTTATAAAATATTTAATTCAATTTTATTAAATTTTTCTTTCGGTTTGTTCAATTATCTGAAGTTTTTTTTAATTGACATAATTATGTTTTTAATATCATGTACAAAATACGTTAGTTAACTATATAATTTCAATTAATTTATTTTGCATTCGTTTTATTAGGGATCTGCACCTGATATGCGAGTACCGAAAAATTGACGAGCAACGCAGCATATTATTCAACAAACATAAACCTACCAGCAGCATCTGCAAGAATTTACTTTTCCTCGTTCAGATTAATGAATAATACTACATTTACATCGAATGGACGTTAGAAATTATGTATAGAATATTATGACCGATATTATGTTTTAAAAATAAAAAGAAACTTATAATTATAATCTAACAATATCAAAAACTCCTTTTTCAAAAACAGCAGCAAAAATCTACTTTCTTCGTAAATGAGTTATAACTACTCATATATTTATTTACAACTCATTTCACCACACAATCCCTCTACCAATATCTAACAATCCATCCTAACGCAAGCATAACGGCACTTCACCTCTCCCAACAAAGGAAAATCCCAAATCATCATGCACCGCGCATTTTTGCTCACCTATACCTTAACTTCCACATCATCACCAACACCAGCAACCGCCAACAGCAGCAGCATCAACAAAAGCCACCAACAATCAATGCCTGTCATTAGTCACTCCTCATATCCTCTCGGCACAAAAGTCAACGTCGCTCGGCACCATTGATATCGACGCGAAGGAGGAAGAACTCCTCTCTCCTTCAATAGATCCTCGCAGATCCTTCGTAGATACATAGTTTTTATTATACTACGATCGGCAAGCGCGTGTATCTGCAGATATATATGCCCACGCGCGGAAACGAGGCGGAAAGATCATCGTTCGCATATATATATATATAGTATACAGCGTCGACCTTCCGATGTGCAGCGGTGCATCTTCAGCTTCGAATGTGCTGCACGTGCAGGATTGTATCGATAATGAGCACGCGTGTGAGCGTGTGTGTGTGTGGATTATCGCGGGGCCGCGTCATCGCGCAGTGCGCTGAGATGACGAGAGGTGGGTGTCTCATTATTGTGCACTTTGCATTGGACGTTGTTGTTGTCTGTGGGAGTTTTTTTGAAAAGGGGTTTGTGGGGGAGAGTTTTGTATCGGTTGGAGGCAGGAGGTAGGTTCGTTGTTGATTTTTTTGGTGTTAAAGTGGGTGAAGACGTGGAGTAGTGGGTATATGATGCTGCGTATGGATTTTGTGCGTGTTGTTAAGTGGGACAGTAATGGAGGTTAAGATGAGTGGAAGGTTTGAGGAGGCTTCGAGGTGGTTTGTTGGTGGTTTTTAAAAAAGACTTTTATAATGGCTTTTGTAAATTAAGATTTCGTTTATGCTTCAGGATGTTAAAAGTTTTTCTTGGGGGGTTATCGTTAATTTTAAATAAATGTACTGCAATTTATTGCAATAATCTGATTAGAAATTATTCTTGCGATATACGAAAATGACCAATCGTTTCAAAACTTGCTTTGAAGACTTATTTTGATATAATAAGAGTAATTGTGAATCATAAATTTAAAATTGTTTGGTTTTAATAATTATTCGAATGGGATAAATGTGAATTTAATATTAAGTCTTTGAATTTATAATTTTATTTTTCACAAAAACCTACATTTTATGTTCAAATAATGAGCTTTGATAAAATGATTCATTGAAGAGTTATTAATTAAATTAAAAAATATATTTCACTGAATACAATAGTATTTTTTAATTTGTATACAATAGTAATAAATAATTGATTGAATTATTTTCAATGTAAAAAACTAAAAAGTGAATGCATAGGTTAAGATAAATATGAACAGAGAGGTTGAATCATATAAAATGATAAAAAATTACTAGAAAGTAACTTTAACGTTTAGAACTCATTTAAAACATTTTTTTCCTTTATTATTACAGGCTTTGAATAATTGTGTGAAACTTATAGACACCTGAAGACATACTAATTCCTTGCAGCCATGTCCTGATCTAGAAAATCTCCAAGTTTTTACGAAATTCCTCTCACTCTCCCTACACACATGTGCATATAATCGTCGATAAAAAAAATTCTCGCAGGATTTAGAAAAGTCCTTAAGGCGATTATGATTTATCGATCCGACGATAAGGCGTATAAAAGGTTATCTAAAGAAGCTAAAACCATGCCAAGCATTACACACACATACACACATCGAGATCAAGCTCACACCGTATAAGATAAAATTTCCTTCGTACACCATACACAGTCACTCCATAGCTCCTCTATACACGTTCAGTCTCTCTCTCTTGCGCGCTCCTGCACCGGCGGCGGCGCGATATTATTATTTCCTCTCGCTACCCGCTTTATACCAGCGCAATGATCGATCGCGCGCATGGAGCCGCTCGATCTCTTTGGCGCGCTAGCGCGCTGCGAAAATCCGCACATGCTCTTACAAGCGCAGCCTACAATTATCGACAAGTATTAATACAAGCCTCTCCGCTGGGCTGGCGCACGCTTCTAATAACATCATGCGCCCGCGCGCGCGAGTTTGAGGTAGTCGCGGAGTTACAGGCTGGTGCAAAAGTTTCGTTTATTGTGGATCGATGGGTAATCGAGATATTTAAGAGGGCAAGTGCGAGTTTTGGGACAGTCGTGCAGCTCTGGCTATGGCTCCAAAGTATAGATCAATTATGTATTATACAGAAGGGTGCGACGTAAAAATGTGTCTTTCTTTAAGGATTTAGGTGTCAATCACATTTGGTTCAAATGTTACAGAAAGAATGTGTATCTTACGTATATATTATAAATTTAAATTTACTATCTCTATTTTCTGTTCATTTTATTTTCTTCAGTCATGCAGTGACTAATGGTTGATAATACATTGTCAACCTCGAATGTTTTAAATTACGCACGTTAAGCATTTAAAATACTGCAAATGTGTTATTTGTAGGGTTATATTTATGTTTCAAATTGTAAATTGTATACTAAAAGGAGAAATAAGATGGTGATTGATGCTACATTTGGTTAGGACTGACAAAGATAGTTCTAGGGATGTACACCCAACGGTAAAACCATTTTTCCGAATGTGCCCTTAAATAGCAACTGTTTCATAGACGCAAGAATGTGAAGTCACCAAAAAGTCAACAAAAAGATGTCTTCAGATGCGATTTCGTTTCTTATGTCTATGAAAAAGTTGCTATTTAGGGGCACGTTCGGAAAAATGGTTTTACCGCTGGGTATACGTCCTTAATTATGATGAAGTGTAACACTCATAGTTTGATTACATTGATAGTATCTAGGTCACAAGAACTAGGTAGTAGTACGAAAAATATGCATACATATACAGGAAAATTAAAATTTTGAAAAATCCATTTGACAGGTTGAATGTATACAAATTTTGATTTTGTTCAAAGTTCCCCTTCTTGCTAATGTGGTGAATTTAACGAGATTTTGAAAACTATTATTTTTAATCTAATGTAGCTTTGAACTAAACCAATATACATTTTACCTGTCAAACAAAGTCTGCTTTCATTTAAATTTTGTACGTAACGTATATTTAGTGGAGCGTATATTTTTTGTCTACAGTATACATTCATAAATTAAGTTATGATTATTGAAAGCGGTTTTCATCTTTATGGTAAAAAGATTTTTCATACTAGTACCTAAATCTCATGGCCCTGGGCCTATTCAATTAACCTGCCGATATTAAGATTAATTTCTAAGTACCGTCAAATGATCTTTAATGTTCTATCAGAATCCAGGACCCACAACTTGTGTGATGCAACCCTGAATCTTTTCTTATGACAATGCAAATTTTGTTGGACTATAAGTTCTAATGTATCATATAGAGAAAGGTGTGCAGTAATCACTGCTAACTTTTTCTTCGTGTATATTGTATCATAAATCATTTACAATAATGAAGATATTAAAAAAAGAGCTGAAATCGAAACGTGACATAAATCTTTAAATGGGATTAATCACTGTTTAGATGCACTGACAATATTAAGAATAGACTTGCAATGGCTATATCATAGAAACGGTATGACTGCTTACAGTATTTTTGGTTTTATAAAAAATATATATTTATTCTTTGTGACATACCAGTTTATTAAAAAAATTGTAAGAAAATTTTAGAAGTTACACATGAAAATACAACATCAATACAGGCTTGCTATAAGGCTTACACGTTAAGTATTGAAACTTCAAAGACATATATCTCAGCAACACAACGGTACAGCCCATTCAAATGTCAACCCCACATACCCAACATCCTTACAAAGCCACACTAAAAATATGAGACGCTTCCTAAGAAACTCCAAACCCCCTTCCAACACCATAAGGATCTCGCGCACCAGATCCGTCGATCGAATCTATATCTCTTTCGGAATATTATTGACTCGTTGCAGCAGTAGCCGCCGGGAGATAAATAGCGCGCGATTATACTCCGGCGCGAGCGGGCGCGAGTTGCGCCAAACACCGGAGAAAATTATGTTTGACCGCGACCGCGCGTTATATGTAACACACACGCCCCGTGCGAAATTCTGCCCCGGGCGGCTTTACGCGCGGGTGGAGGTGCGACTTTGTGGATATATAATGGTGTGTATCGCATGGTGCTAATGTTGCTCGAGGGGAGGCTTAGGTGTTTTTCTTTATTGCGCGGAGGCTAATGAAACGAACGATTCGATCGGCGCTGGCATTATAAAGAACCGGTATGTAGCGTGAGCTGTACAATGGATTTTAATGGTTTTTTGATAAATTTGTGGGGCAGTCGGATCTTGGTTCTTTATTTGTTGTATTTAAGTCTTGAAGGGAGGTTCTGTTTAGGCAAATGGTACGTTTTATTTTTATTATTTAACTTTAATTCTTAGAATTTTTACACAATATGATTTTTGTATGATAAGAAATGTATTTCACGTATCAGAAGTGTTGAAATCGCTTTCCGATGAATGATTTAAACTGAATGAAACTGGGTTGAAAATAATTGTTTCTACGTTACAAATAAAAGTTGGCTTTTATACTTTGAAAAAATGTTTTTTACTGATTTGCATTCATAGATTTTATATCATTTGCAAAATGGCTTTCAAAAGTTAATAATGAATTCGAACAATCAGTTAAAATAGTAAGTAAAATAAAAATGTTTCCAAAATGAAAGCCAACTTTTATTTGCAATATTGATACAAGTATTTTTAATTCAATTTTTAGTAGATTGAATGAAATATATTTCTTATTATACATAAATTCTGCAAATATTTTGAAAACAATCTATATTCTAAAAATAGGACATCATTTACAATATTAAAAATTATCGACATAGCTGCTCGTTAACGTTGAGAAGTTCCTCAAATTCAGAAAAAATAACGTGCAAAAATTAAAAGATCTAGATAAGAATTTAAAGAAAAAATTATTTGAACGAAAATTGATTGTAGACGAAGATCATAAGCAAAGAAAAATTGAAATCAGTATAACAATTATTTTTGAATCATGAGCAGAATGAAAAAAGTGTGGTAGAACTGTGATCCTCATTACTGTCTTCAAAGGTTCATTTTTAAGCAGGGTAGGTAAGTTAAAGACTTAACATATCTAGTAAATTTAAGCTGCTGAACTTGTTTCATTGGTCGATTTGTAATCTGTTTACGTAATTCTTTGCAAAACTTTTAATCCTGTCGTGTTACAACTTAAAAATCACATTAGTTACCATACGTGTTGTATCTGTGACAATCCAATGTAATTTAACTTTTTTAAAACTCATTATTAATACGATTTATCGATTTATTTTATCATTGAAAGTATATTTATTAGCGATTTTACATGCTATCGACATTTAATCTTTGCATAATTTTCAATCACTTGTAACGCATATATAGCACTATAATTTCACAATATTAAATAAGCTGTTATTCGCTGACAAATACAACATATTCTAATAGTTTATGTTCATTGTAAAGGGTATTTTTAAAAAGTTATCTGTAATATGTACATGCACTCGATAAAATAAAAATTACAGAAAAATCGAAATAACTCATTTTCTACAGGATATTGTTATATTAGTTTAACACAAAGGGATAAGAATTAGTAAGGAAAGATATAGAGTTAAATTAACTTTAAAATATTTCCACTTTAAAATTATTAGGTTACTATAATACACATTTATTTTTGCTAAAAGCATTTACTCAACATTATAATAGTATAGTAAATTTAACTAGTAAATTATTTTACTAGTATAATAGTTTAATAGTGTTTATTTATTTATATTTTTGTATACCTCCGGAAATATCATCCTCCAAATCCACCCATATCCCTATCCAGTCAACCTTTTACATCATCGAAATCCCAAATTACACACAATGGCCGTACGCGATACTCACCCTCGCGATATTTATCTATAAGCAACAACCGATACGTCCCTCTACACCTTTATAATATCCCAGTGCGCTGTTACATGCACACTCTCGGAAACTCGTTCGCAAGATATTAGTTCATTTGAGCCTTATATATATACACGACAAATCGCGGCATCGTGCGGACAAATCCTCCAACGTCCGGACGACGTCTACATTCTCGATCACGTCCTACGCGCAAAAGAGAAAGAGAGAGAGAGAGAGAAGCGAGAAGGCGGAATTTATGTCATCGCCATTGTCTGAGCCGGGGGAAGATCGTATAAGTGCAATCGCTCGATAGCGATGTATATATACATATATATATATATATATATATATATATATATATATATATATATATATATATATATATATATGAAAACGCGTGTGCAGTGCGTGCACAGTGTTTGTGCTATCGGTTTTATAGAGCTACCGATTCATGAAACCTTGTCTTGATCGCTCCGGTGTATAGTCGGACTCCGATCTTGTTTTGAAACCTGTACTATTTTATTGTTTTTTTTAATGGTCATCATAAATAGAATTTCAAATGAGCTGATTTCGATTTTTCTCTGTGTGTAATGAAAAGATAATAAATAATCAAATTTCTTAAAATCTTTCTGTGTATGCATTTGGCAAACTATTAATTTTTTAGCGGGGACTTCTGTGTAAAAAAAATAGTCAGCTGACACTAAATTAAAATTAGTCAGACATCCAACCAAATAAGGTATTGGCAATAGTGATTTATCTAACGCAAATCTGTAATATACGATTAACAAGTACTTTTTCCCTAAAATGTATTAGCAATTAATTCGTATTTCAAAGGTGTACTTGTCCCCTCAACCAAATGTACACCAATAATTCATACAAAATAAATCTATGTAAGCAATAAAGCTCCACTAAATCATAATAACCCCAGCTCATTCGAATAGCACAAAGCCAACCGCAAGCGCGTTTGCCGATCGAAAGAGAAACCTCTATCGCGAGACCTATACGTGTGCAAAGCCGCTTTCGTCAGGTGCTCGACGCGCGATTTGGCGTACGACGCGCCGGCGCCTTCTCTCGTTTCTCTCCGCGCTCATAATACGATCTCTCGCACGTGCACGCGCACCGCTACACTATACTCTCCGTCCCTCTCGTATTCACCATGATCTGTGTGCTGCAAGGAAACCGCGTATTTTAAAAGCGACAATGCATCGTCGTCGCCTGCGTGTTCCACCTCATTGAAGCCGAAGCTGTAGCTGAAGCTCAAAGCTCCAGCTTCGAGTCTATCTCTCTCTCTCTCTCTCTCTCTTCTGGTGTAATAATAATCCCGCGTATTATTATTATATACCGATCTCGCGCGCGCGGCGCCCCGCGGTTCCCGTGACAGATCGCCTCTCGCGGCACACGCGCGTATGCGTATATATGCACATGGAGTGTGTAAATGTGAACCGAAACGAGTATCTCTTGGAGGAGGTTGGTGGAGAGAGCCGAGAAAAGTATATAAGAACACCTTATCGGGCGGCCGAACAAAGCGGTAATCCGGTCGCTAGGGAGAGATTAGGGATTTTTCGGCGAGGCGTGCGTGCTTTGTTGTGCTCTATATGCTTCACTGCAGATTGAGGAAACTACGAAAACGAGAAGCTGGTTTGAGTGGGAGAGAGAGAGAGCGAGAGAGAGACGGTGGGTGGTAATGTGGCTCGACCCCCGCTGATAAACGAGAAATATGTTCATTTTCTTTATAATTGAAGGTGCGATTTTTGCATCGGCGCTGATCGGTTCGCGATTTGCTAATACCGCGGCCGTTTAATGCATTATTGCATTGGACTGGGAGGTTTTAGCGGGCTTTTTTCGGGTGGGGATAATTACGACACGCGGTGCGATTTGCATGTTTCTGTTGTGCGTAATGGCGATTTTATCTTGTATAATTATGACAAAAGCTCATTTGTTTATGAATATCAATTTTTTTTCAGGTAATCGACGGTCGTTTTAAAATGATTATTGCGTTGAGCCAAGTAGATAAACAATGTTTCCTTTTCAATGTTTAATTTTTAATTTATATTTATTGCTTCATTTATTATAAGAACACATTTTTTTGTAGTGTTTTGAAATGGATTCTGCATATCGTTTATGGGCTGCTTCTGGTCGAATGTTCCGTAAATAAGCGCGAATCGATTCGAAGTATTGTTTTTTAAATACAGTGGTAGAAAGCGGCGTGCGGAATCTTATACCATATTTACTAAAATAATAACTATATATTCAGGAACATCAAAGCACTCATCAAAACAGAAGCGCATTTTTTCTCAATAAATTACTACTTCACGCGCATTCATCTTCATTGCAATACTCTAAAAAAATGTCTAATTTTCAGGATTAAAATAAGCTATTGGTAAAATTAACTTCATTTTCTTTTTATGTTTTCATTAAATTATGCAAAAAATGTCGATTTCCGACCTATTTATGATAGACTCCCCTTAATGAAACTTAAAAAAAAATGACCATCCCTCACGCACTCGATTAAAAACTCCAAACGAAGCGCTACCAATCCAACCTCCACCCCGCCTCATCCCCCATGATCCCCATCATCATCAACCACGCTCCCTCAGTCCCTCCCCAAAAAAACACCTCAAACACCACGCCGGAAAACAAAAGCCCCTCAGACCCAACCTTTTGTTTTTCCACCAAGCAATACTGCATCCCGTCCCTCGTTTTTTTCAAACTCTACTCCTCCATCTCCAGATCGGCAGCGTAGCAGTCAAAAACCGATCAGTTAACGCTCGTACGCGTGCCGTGTGGCTCATTTTCTCTCTCTCTCTCTCTCTCTCTCTCTCTCTCTCTCTCTCTCTCTCTCTCCTCCGCCTACACTATCGACGCTGGCGTCGGTGCATTTAAAAAAAAAAATAGAAAGAGATGCTCCGCTTGGAAAAGCTTGCCACGTCGTGATGCGCATGTGTGCGTAGGAGGAGGTATACATAAAGGCACCTGGTGCCTCGACCCCCGCGGCCCCTCCGACAGATGCTCTCGTCTTCTCTCTCTTTCTTTCTTTCTCGTTTCTTGGTGATTATAACGCACCGAAACTTGCTGCCGCGATGACGTGTGTTCGAAAGAGAGAGAGGCTTGATAGTTGGGGCCCACCCTCGTTTCCTCGCCACGTGCCCCCCTGGAGGATTAGGATCGACGGCCGTGGAACGGGCTTCCTGGAAGTTTTAGATCTTTTCGAGCCCGATGCTTGATGCTTTTTTATCGGCAAAGCGCTCGCGCGAGCGAGCGAGCATCTTTAGTTATGGTACGTGCATGCGGCGCCGATAAAAAGCGCTTCCGTACACGTGTCGTGGAGTTTTTTGTGCGCGATGTGTTGTACCAGACGAGGGATACGGGCAAGTGTCGGTTTTTCTCTTTTGTTGAGCCTGATGAGGAGTTTTTTAATTGGAAAGTACGTTGGCTTTGGTTTCGTACAAGAAGGTTGGGGGCTTAACGTTTGTTTGTTTGAACGTATACGTATTAGTTTGTTGAGACTTGTTGTAGCGGTACAAGGGGTTACGTAAATGCATTAATTTTGGTAGTATATATTATATTAATTATATTATAAGCTTGAAAAGTTTGTAAATTGTACTTATCGATTGTAGGAGAGTCATAACCGGTTGATTATGTGTATAATCATAAATTGTTTGATCGTAATATTAATAGTGTGGAGGGTTAAACACGTGTATAGTATGCGTAATGATTTTCATAAGGTACCAGCTCATGCAGAACAAGACTATATGACAATACAAAATTATGGGTCTTTAGAACTTGTCTGCTTCTGATCAGATTTCATTACTATATTAAAGCTCTTCAACCGATTGTTAATGTTGTTTAAGATATATGTATAGTTTTCATTTACTTTTGAGTTGTTTTTTTACACTAAATTCAAGCTAAAAATTGTTTGAGTTGTTTTAGCATCTTCTGGGGGTTATAAATCGTATTTCTGTAAAAATTTAACAATATATCAACACGTTTTTATATTCTGCTTCGCTACGTTTGATTCTATATTTTCTGTCAGCTAACATTTAGTAAGTTCGCTCGGAATTGTTGATGATTCAAGGCCCTGACAAGAATACTCACGATCGTCCTTTAATACGCAGCATTTCGCTGTATTTACATATAACAATTTACTTAATCGTATTTCCATTCCGAGTAACTACTATAATCCGAATCCTCTAGGTATATAGTTTCGTAAATAATGTTATCCTCAACACAGACAGAACATGTTTAAATCTATTTTATAAATACTGTCGAACTCATGGCCTACGCACAAAAAAACCAGCAATAAAATTTAATTACAATAATCAATCGGATCTAAGCAAATCATTACAATCTAGCCTCGTCTCCTGGTCCGCTAATCCAAACAAGGAAATTCATATTCCGATATCGATCGCTTATCCTATCATCCCCGTTCATCAACTCGACTAAAAAATCTCAATATCCCCGTTACATCATCCTCTTTTCCGTTAGCCCCACCACGACAACTCCGATCCTCGCCACATCTAATAAATTTTTACTCTCAGCCTCGTATACACTTGACAGTTAACTTAAACGACTCGTTCTCACACACGTTCAAAACCATATTACACACGCACACACGCATCCCGATAACGACGGCAGTCGAGTTTACCGTGTTTTCTCACACGCACACTCCGCAAACGGTTTCTCTCCGGGGGCTGAGCTGGTGCACCTCCTCCCGGTTGACGTCTCAACCTGTTCGCGAGCTCATGCCACAGCGGCAACGGTCATTCCCACAGCGAGTCACCTGTACAGCGCTTTTGTTCGCGCGCGCGCCTCGTTGCCATGCTCATCCTCGAGGAGAGGATCGAGTTTTTTTCTCCTTTTATTTGCGACCGGTAAGCGCTCTCATCGGAGACACCTTACCGCCGACTCGTGGAGTTCTCTCTCCCTTTTGTGAAGGACAAAGGGGATGGTGAGAGAGGGAGAGAGAGTTAGCGGCCTGGTTGGTTATGCAAATTTCTGGAGTCTTCGTGGAGGGAGATAAGAAAAAAAAGGTTAAGATATGCGAGTGAGAGAGTTGAGAGAAATGTTTGAATTTAAACCCTTTCTTTGGGCTCCCGTGATCGTTCACCTTGCTGCTGATGCTGAGGCTGAAGCTTCTTCTTGTTGTTGTCGGGTTTCTTCATGAATATGGGACCCGTAAAATTGCACGGATTTTTTGACGCAATCTGCATACGTACTAGTAATTCTTCTCACTGGGCTGTTTATCGAGGACTGGCATACCGGTATTAGGCGAGTTACAGTTGGGTTATATAGCGAAAGTTGCCTCTTGGCACGATGACTTTTATAAATATTTTTGTAATTAATTATTTTTTTTTATTTACTTGTTGTTTATTTTTTATATTTTATATTTATTATTTATTTATTTATTTTGAATTTATTTTAATTTATTTTTTATTTATATTTTATTTATTTTTTACTTATTATTTTTTCTTTAATTAATTTTAAAGGTGAATGAGGTACAATCGTGTTTTTGAAATATGAAATTTATTGCATCGTATATTAATTGATTTCTGATACTATTGTAAGTAAATTTACCGTTAACGTTTCTAGTATGCAAAATAATATTTTTTAGGTAGTTAGTAAATAAATGCAATTTTGTCTTAGCAATATTCTAAGCAATATATTATCTAATTTTTTTTCGATTAAAATGAAATAAAATCTACACATAAATTCCCTTATCACACCGCTGATACCGAAATTCTTCAACTTCTTCCACACCTCCACTCTATTTACTCAGAATTCACCTTATCTCTCAAATTGTATAATCACCACTCTCTACAACCTCCCATTCGCACCATCACACGCACAATCCACTCATCAAAAACAAAGCAAACCCAAGAAAAAAACATCACCCCGAAGCACGTGTGGGAACAATTTCTCAGCATCTCTATACATACCGCAAGAGCGTAACCAGCTATCGCTTAAACGCGTTTCAAAGTGATATTACGGTGCAAATTTGCCGCCGCCACGCAGTCGCTGCAGTTGGATGTTTAGCGCGCGGGGCTACTCAATGGCGTTATTAAGTCGTGCCTCGCAGCGTGCGGCAAAGAGGCGTTCTCATGGAAAGACTAAACTTCCGACCTAATGCCGGCGATCCATCATCCACCTTTGCCGCCGCTGCTGCCATCGCTGCCGATCTGCTGCTGTTGGTGGTGGCGTTGGTTGCTGACCTCTCGACGAGCAAGAGGGAACGGTGTGTATATGCGCAGATTCTTATCGCGAGCGTTGGTGAAATTAGAGGAATAAGCGATGACTCGGGATGGAGAGAAGAGAAATATGTGGATCGTTGGAGTTTTGTGGAATTGGAATTTGATAAATGTGGAGGGGTTGTGCTATATTCGTGCCTCGAATTTCAAGGTATTTTTGGAAGTTTTTTAAGATGAATGGTGATACATGTACACTGGAAAGACATTTTTGAAAAGTACCTTGAAATCCGAGGCTTGAATATAATGCAACCCCTTAACATTCATCAAATTCTAATTTCACTAGTACTATCAAAATTTTTTTTTGAAGCGTCGAGATATCGCGATTTATTAAGGCTTGAATTTTTAATTTGCCATTCAAAAATATGTGTAAGAAATCCATAAATTATGAAAAAAGAAAAGTAATAAATAATCTTTTGCAACTTTTAACTTTTTTATGTGAAAATATACCACGCATAGATACTAACATCACTAAAAACTCAAATTTCGAATAAGGTGGACTTAAGTTATTTGCTTCAGTCCTAGACATATATCGTGAAGATTTCTTTTTCAGTTATAAAACAAACTGTTGTGAGTTATTCATTGTCTATGTATTGCAGTATAAAAGAAAATCATGTTATGACAATGTTTTTATAATGCAAAAATAGTCTAGCAGCTGTTCTTCGGCAACGCTTGCAAAATAAGCTGCTATATTCGTTATACATAACTGATAACATGGACTAAAAAAATACATAGCCGTTTTAATTCTTTATAAACTTAGGTGTTAAGGTAGTTCGAACTCCTATAAAATCACTTTCAAACCTACATTTTTATTAATAATTCATATGGATGTTGTGGGCACTAGGGGTATAAAAAGCATTTTTTATTGAAAATTTGATTAGAACATATATTTATTAAGAAGTGAAACATTAACATTGCATAATTTTCATTACACATTATTTTAAGTAAGAAGATGTAGGACAACAACTTTACTTTTCCAGCCTTTCTATTTGCCATTTTACGTACTAAAATGTTGAAAAAAAAGAAAACATTTTCTGCCAATCTAGTGTAATTTTATAATAAATACTTTATATTATCTTGTACGAAAAATAAAAAAAATAATAGATTTTCAAAAGTCTCAAAGTGGCGTGACCCGTTATTAATTCAAGGAATCAAAAATGCAGACTGTTCTTTGAACAAAAAAATGTACTGTTAAGAAAATAAAAAAGTTTGTTTTTACACGTATTAACGCAATTTACGGGGACATTTTTCTCAAAACTCTGAAATCATGACAAGTAAATAAAAGAAATAACCCGTACTGTGACCTCCGATTAAACTTTTAACATTTAATAATTTACTTAGGTTTAAAATGTTTGAATGTCGTAAGCCGGCGCCACAGTTCGGAATTACAAAAAATACCAGCAGTTGAAAAATTGCTTGGTTGTGGTTTGACGTCAATGCACGAAAACCGGTAAAGTATGACGTTACAATGGCATTTAAATTGCTCATAATTTCGGTACATCACATTAATTAAGCGAACAAATAAGAACGTGCGATTAAAACTGAATATTATCTGCAGATAAAATTGCACCTGTCGAATCTGGTAAAATATCAACATTGAAACTTGATAGTCAGTAAATTCAAATCAATTTTTCTTTCAGATGTATTTGAATTCACGCGTACATGTCAAGGAATAAAATGACGGTTAAATGCAATAGTTAAGATTAGATTAGATTTATTAGAAATAATAGTTATGTTACTGTATTCATTATACGTACTGTAATTTGTTGACAGTTTAGAAGAAATAGCGTAATATACATTAATTCTAAAAACATTAATTAATTTAACCATCATGCACAATTTATTGTTCATTAACGTAAATCAATAAAATTGTTAATATAATTAATAACTGCATTAACAAACAAAGAATAAATACGCATCTATGTTATTTCAATTACTAAGTGAATGATGACACCAATAATTTACCATTTTTATCAATAAGTGACTTGTAAGCACGATGATTGCCTTCATTCGCTTCTTTTTTAATACATTTTTTCTTGAAACTAGGTAGTATTATACATAATTTCTGAAGAGCTTCTGACCACAGGGTATTATTAGTGTTTTAAGTATAGATTTGTCTCTTCATTCATAATACTTTGTTTTAAGTAAAAAAATACACGTAATTGCATGTTACATTTAGAAATAAAAAAGTTTGTTGATTTTTTACACAAAATAATGTAAGTAAGAAAGTTGCTCGCAAATTTGATTTTATATATTTGAAGTTTGTTTTTCTTTTACAAACAAATTCATCCTATCTAAAATAATGCTCGCATCACTGAGTAACGCTTTTAAACGTCATTTCATTGGTCGCTGAAGTCGCTTGCGCATTCATATACCTATTTAAAAATTTAATTTTAGATGAATCTTAATAATATTTGTTTTGGAATTGATTCATTATTATCTTAAGATAAATAGTTAACAAAATGATTAATGAAAACATCCAATCTTAAAGATAGTGACTTTGAACGTTATAAATATTCCAGACTTATACCAGGCCAGTCAAATAGAACATTTGATTTGCATTAATTGATATCCGAACTTTCACATGACTTTTTTATGCAAAACATGCATCTAAAGATAATGTATATGTTTTAAACTATTGTTTTGTTTACTGGAGCCCGTAAAAATCAAAGAAGGTCAGAAAAACCGGTTTTTGACACCTAACAGGGCTCAAATAACAAAATCATAAAACGTAAAAATTACAGCTATAGGTATTGAAAATACCTACAAAATAACCGCTCAAAAGTTAAAAATGGTGAATTTGAATTAACAAGAAATCAAAAACTGTCGTAAAATGCCTTACTTCAATTGTTAATTACTCGTGCAGATTATAAGTTTAGGGTCTGAAACTTTGATAGAATATAGCTTTCATTGTGATAATAATGAATAGCAATTTTTAGCCAATATTATTTTATTGTTAACGAGAAAATCCATTTTGCAACTAAAAAAACGCTTCCGTATAACTTAATGTCTACAGAATCTCGGCGGTGAAAAGCGACGTTTGAAGTCTCATTCTCTTTTTAAAGTCGGTATAAACAAATGCATAAACTTTTGCAATAAAAATGTAGGGTGGATGTCCGACTACTGACACCCCCATGGATCGATTGTTGCATTATTGCATAATTTATACTATTTGCTAAAAACAAAAGTATATATTTTTCTATTTATTTATCATTATATATTACATGTAGATATTAAAAACGAGGTTGCAATTTCAATAAAGATTATTTTTAATTATAAAGTCATGAAATTAATAACAATATTCTCATGAGCTATTACTACACCCAGAAAATATGCCAGACCCAACTACTAACACCCCGACTATTAACACCCATTTACTTTCATACCCAAACAATAATATTTGATATTATATTTATTAATTAAATAACATTCATAAAGTATACTTTGGACTTAAGCTTTTACGTATAGGTATCTAAATGATTAGTTTAAATGTATTGTCACAAATATTTGAAATCTTTCTCCAGCAAGCGTTAAACATCGTTTAAAATGAACGTCGCCGCTGAAGTCAAGGAGGCTAGATTGTACTCACTAACTCAATAATACGAAAATGTTTGAAACGCTTGTACCTAACGCTGCCATCCAATAATTAAATAAAATGCCTTTGATAAGTCTTCTTTTTTTTCTAGTAGATATATCTGGTATGTAAATATTACCTATTAAACTATTTTTTATTGCATATATCGCTCTAATATATAAATAATAGTCTTCTCTATTTCGCAATATTTTCATGTTCACTCTGAACACAAGCATAATTTTAAACGTTCTCGTAGCCTCGAATTTTATTATTATTTTTTAAAAGTTTCTCAAATTAAAAGATGTCACGTTTGTTTATTCATTATACTAATAACAGTTACGGATTGCTTATATATTTTTTTCAGATATTATTTGATAGAGTTTATATTTTATTTATACTAAAATAGATGTGGGTGTCAGTAGTTGGGTGGGTTGTCAGTAGTACGGACATCCACCCTAATTCAATTTGCGCTTGGATATTTGAAAATGTAGTATTTTTGTGGTAATTGTCAAACGAAATTTTTTATTTAGATAGCTGTAGGCCGAAAATAGTTTTAATTTTTTTGAGAAATTATTGTCGCTTTCTTTTAGAATATTAAAGGTTGACAAAAATTGCATCATATACCTAGACAGTTAATGTATATGTAAAAAAAATTAGATTACATGAAGTTTTGTATTGTTGTGTAGAAAATGAATGAAGTAGAGATACCCGCGCGAGCCTCGAGCGTAGTGAGACCGCGCAGTGGGGGAACGGCAGCGGCGGTGCGGTGTCCCGCGCGCGAGTAAACTGATTTTCAGGCTTCAAATCTCTTCAACCTTCATTATCTCGACTCTAGAATAACGAAAACGGATGATTTTTTTTAATATGGGGTACCGCGTTGAGCTGATCACGAGCCCAGTAGGCAGTACGGGTCGAAACACATTTAATTTTACACCTTTTTAAGAAACCTTATTTTCAAAAATTATATATTTTATATTTTAAAATTTTTTTCTCTTATTCATTGCATTTGCCTTTTCAAAAATTCTCCTTTGGAGATGGAAGATGTGAAATCTTCATTACCTCTCTACTACAGATAATGAGATAGGTACAAAATCATAAGAGAAAATGTGCTCGAAGAGACCGTTAGAGTAAAATTAGATGGAATCTTATTATCATGTTTTTTACAATATATTATAAAAAGCATAATAACAATTAGGAACATTGATAATACTACTGTAACAACAAATATAACAAAATTATAATGATAATACTTCTATGATAATCGACTGTATTTAATTATTTATCATAATTACATTTCTTCCACGTAATTCAGAAAAAAATAAACGTTCTATATAAATAAAGCGTTTTTGAATGTAATTCAAATCATTACATCAACTTATTTTTCATAATATTAGCAGTACATTTTTTAATCAATAAGAAATACGAATTAAAATTGAATATTGTTGTATGTGTTTATATATTTATATTAAATTAATTGATATTGTAGACAATTTATTTAATTATTTTCTTATTTTAAATTACTTTCTTATTTATTTGATTTTTTAAACGTTGCTTTCTCGTGAATTTTAGAATATATTTCACTTTAGGTTCTATTTCTATACCAAATTACATACTAAGTCCAATAATATGCATATATTATGAAAGTTGTATTAAAAAATTTTTAAACCAGCTATTACTAATAGTCACGTGAAACGATACGTGACTTACAATATATTTGTCACTATGTTTGCTCAATCCGCAATCAATATTTTCGTAATTCTAACATCTTGAATACAAAAAATTAATAAATATTATTTAACAAACCTAAATTTCAAACAAATAACTTTTTTTAATTTTTTGTAGTATCTACAAGATAAATGTTATTTAACTTATTGTAAAATATTACGATTAACATTCTTTACAGATAACCAAATGACCGAAAACTGCTTTTGGTGACGACTTTCGAAATGTACACGAAATACGTAACCAGAAGGTAAATCATGTATTCAATTTACGTTGGGTGCGTTCGATTTACTATTTAATACATTATACTCACTTAAATAAAAAAGAAATAGATATAAATGCGCGAGTAGCGCGCATGATTGATTCTAGTACTTTAAAATTAACCAAAAAAAATGACTCTGCCTAATGCAGGCTGTTGCTATAATCTTGTTAATTTGTTAACCGCGTCTGTATCAACAGCAACTCGTCCAACTCTTCCCCACACATCTAATTACTCTTCAATTGCTCCACGGACGAAATTCTCCCACGTGTACAACCTCTCCACCAAAGCGACAAAGACTCGATTATCAGTACACACACGCGCTTCTAGCGTGAGAAAGTGGATCATCGCGGCAAAAGCCAATTGGAAATAGTTCTACACTCCGCACGGCCCATCATCGGCGTGTGTAAACGCGCGTAGATCCACGGCTCATCTGTATACAGGACATAGGTGTACACCACCTATCATCGATCCTCGATTTCTGTATGTACAGTGCCGCGCGAGTGCGGCGAGTGTAACAGAGCCGTCCTTTATGCAGGCACCCGAACAGTAGTATTTTTGTGTACGTCGATCGCGGGCAGCACATGTCCGTGATAAAAGTCTTTATTCAATGAGAGCCCGCGAACGAGTGATATGGGTATATATAGTGATAAAACGCCGAGTGTCAATACGGGGATTTTTTTTTCTGGGAAACATTTTTGTTAAAGTATAATCGGTTTGGTTGTGTCGCACAGGGGAGTGACGGAATGCTGTAAAGGGCTGTGGAAGTATGTGTCGTAAAATAGGCCAATAACCTTAGCGGTGATGCTAGGATTTTATTTTTTTCAGGGTAAAATAGATTGTTCTCTTTATTTGAGGACACTGAACCACCTTTAAGTTTTGAAAATTAAATATTTTTATTGTACTTTTTAACAACGTGCATTGTAAACACCTATATTTATATTACCAATGCTAATAGCAGTTATTTTATGTTAAAAATTACAACAATACATTTTCCTTACATTATAATACATTGAAAATCTGAACTTTGAACGATTCTCTTGAAAAATAGTACTTTCTGCTATTCAACGCAATATTTCGGTAGCCAACTTTAACGTATTTAACTTTAGCCAGTCTCATTTTACTGAAAATATAATACATGATTCTTAAGTGTTGGCATTTAAAAAATAACTTAATCTAAAAAATGTCTAAGTGATTATATCGAAATTCGTTAGTAGCAATTGACTTCCAAAATTCTGTAGTGAGTACAAAATATATTATATTCTAGGTTAAGATTTTCAAGATACTTTAATGTAAAAAATATCTTCTTGTTAATTTTTCTCAATAGCAACAACTTTTAGTCGCTATATAGTGGTCACAAGTTAGGTTCATTTCAATATACTTTATGAAAAAATGCAATAACAAAATTATTTTTTGTTTAAATCAAAGATGGTTCAGTACCTTAAAATTGTCATACATGGTGTGTGTCCAACTACTAATAATATTACTAAAATTTGTTTATTCAGATTTCATGAAACATTTTTCTTTTTGTAAATTGCAGCACATTATCAATTTTACATGCACTGCTTATATGATATCAATACTCCATTTCTTATTTGTCAATGTCAATGCCATATTGTCGAAACTCAAATATTTTACTACACCGTCACGAGTTATCAACCTGTTTAAGCAATATCAATCATTTTTTAATAATTATACGAAAGTGTGTAAAATTAATGAACCGAACATCTTACTTAAACCTTTCTTTACAATTTTTAAGGAAATTACTTTGTACGCAAGTAAAACGTTTTTTTTTCAATCCTAGAAAAACTCCAATACATCCCAGTTAGTAATCTCAAAATAAAAAATCCAAATAAGAACATTGTAAAAGTTTCACCACAAACGCACACAAGACACTTCTCATCGTTTAATGATTTAATCATTGTACACACTCACCACCAAGTCCCGAATTCTCTCAGTGACTAACTAACGCTATAAACCATCGCGCTACGCATCGATCATAAAAAAAGCACCAAAGTCAAAGCTAAACATTAACATTGCGGTCCGGGAACAGACGACCACACGGAATTCCTGCAATACACCTTCCGCGCGCACCAAAACGGCCCGAAGAGGATCATAAGATGCGGTTTTACGTCACCCGTACTTTGTTTTCTTTAGTCCCTTTTTTTTCTCTCTCTCTCTCTCTCTTTCTCTCTCTCTCTCTCGGCGTACGCTCGGCCGAGCGAGAAAAACGCGCGCGCGGGGATTAATGCGGTTAATCCTGCGGTCGGCGAGCAAACAACCGAGCCGTAAACGAGAGAGAGAGAGAGAGAGAAGCGCCGAATCCGAAATATACCTATAACTCGTCGTCGTCGTCATCCTCCTCATCGGCGTCTTCTTTTATATATTACATCGTTGCGGAACGCGCGCTCGTTTCGGGTTTTTCCTTTTGAAGAGTCGGAGCGAAGAAGACGAGGCGCATCTTGCGCTGATATCTTTCGACAGTGAGCGATGTTTACGCGCGCGCGAACAATAATGCGAGGCTTAAGAATGTCGCTGGCGGTGGCTTCGATTCGGGGGAGGGGGGGGGGGGGGGTGCTGTTGTTGCAGACCGAACAGGTGGTTCTTTGACGAGAGGAAATATGAACATACAATCATAATAGATTATTTGAATTTATTTGATGAAAAGTTATTTCACAAGTTCTTACCTGGTGCTTCATGACAAGGCATAAAATATTGTAAAACAATGATAATAATTCGCGACACTTTAGATAGTGTATGTTAGGAGCACAAACATAAACTATAAAACTAATTTGTTTTTAATTATACCGTCACGAGTACAGTTTCAGATAAGTTGAGAGTAATTCCTAATCAGCTCTTTTTTATAAAAGTAAATTTTAATCCTAAACTGTCTGAGAGTTTTTATCGATAATTTTATGTGTAAAAAATTGAATCCTGATCAGGAACTGGATTTCTTATATACTATCTAAAACTTATATCTTATAAGTTACATCTAATAAAGATACTAATTATTGATAACCACGTTAAAATAATGAAAACTATCATAGTTATTAAATAGTATAGATTAACATAATTATTAGATAGTAGATCTTATTGCTGTACATATCATGATCGTATCTTTGTATAGTTTATAAGATTATGATATCACTGTATAATATCTTGTATTTACTTGGCCATCAGATCTATTACATTGATATAAATAAATAAATAAATAAATAAATAAATAAATAAATAAATAAATAAATAAATAAATAAATAAATAAATAAATAAATACTTGTACTATTAAACATGTAAGTATTTTATGCATTGATAAGGATTTACAGTTTAAAATCTATCGAATCTTTGAAACATTGGTGTTTTATTAAATAAAATTTAATAAATTTATTTTGTGCATGCGGCCATTTCTATTAAACCTATTAATTAAAAGAATTTAAATACAAAAACTTAACTGTATAAATTTTTTTTAATCTTTTGCATTATAACTGTATAAATTTTTTTTAATCTTTTGCATTATACACGATTAAACAAAATAACTAACTTATAAAATAATAAATTAATAATATTTTAAGAAATTTATAATTTTATAATATAAATTGTTCTTTTCGTCAATTTTTCTTTTAATATTTTCTCTACAAGGTGCTGCATAAAGTAGTTTCTTCAACTACCGTGCGTTCTCACTTATCTCGTAATTTTTACAGAATCTCCATACTTTCCCAAGTAAAGTTTACACTCCTGCTGCCCAGCTCGAGATACGCGGCATAAAGCGCGCTTTTGTTTCGGGCCTTTATCGGTCCGCGTTCGGTTCGGTGATTTCCTATCGTTGTTGGCAAACGCCGTCCGTCCGTCCGTGCAAGCAAAGAAGAGGAAGAAATAAGAAATAATCCTGGAGCGCGTAACGCGACGAACGAAGACGAGCACCGGTGCACGGCTCTTATATTTGCATTTGTCACAAGGTGCGCGCCCGTCTTCGTCGCTGTTGTCGATATGACGATGTTTCTGACACCTGCCAAACCAATAAACAGCCGTCTTATCTATTTGGGAACGTTATGTGCTTCTAAATTCGTCAGCGCGTTATTGAACATCGTAATGATTTATCGCAATTTTATAACATCCAGTGTAAAAATATTAAAAGTAAGAGTGCTTGGCGATTAATCGATTGCAAGTTGATGTACGTGTGTAATGTACAAAAATACCAAATAATTTACAAAAAATGTGGTGAATATGATATATGTAACGTTGGTTAGATAATAAATTACGCTGAATGTAACGAATGTCAAAATTCAGTACTGGCCGTTTTAGTAGAATATTTACGTTGAACGCTGTTAAACGATGTTCAGTGATAGTAAAAATACGTTTTTCATTACAGTTTAATTATCGCACTTTTATTGCACTCAAAATCAAAACCATTACTAAATTTATCTTATTATTAAATTTTGACATGTTTTAGTATCATATAAAATGTTATTTGTTAGATTTCTTCACTTGGCTGTATTTTTCAGATATTATCTCACACTATTTTCGAACATAACCTCAAATCAATAAAACATCATAACAAACTACGTAAAGCGTACATATTTAACATAAATATTTTTTACAGTGTCGGACATCGAATTGCTTGTTTTGCTCGATTTTCTTTTTGTTTTCTGTGAAGAATAGATTATTTTAAAATCGGATTTTCGAGTATAACGCATACGTGTGTGCTTTTTCTTTATCCTGTAAGACGATTTGAATAAAGTAAATATGTATACGTCATACCTGTTGAGCGGCGCTTATCTGTTTTGTTAAAAATCCTTATCGGGGCGCGCTTTTACCCCTAAACTTGGGCCGTACGTTCCCAGAGCGGATATGTGTAAAGCGGAGTTTTGGGATCTAGCGCATTATCGTACTTATGGTGATATCTTCTGTAGTGTTTTCAGATTAGTCGGTGTTTAGAGACGATACGAAAATCTGTTTGCAGTCTTTCGAGTGCGTATCTCGAATCCGCAGGTTAGATACGCTTGCATTATCTTTCGTTGAAAAATTATTTGTTTTATGCAAAATTGACATTTTTATATTCTCTTTACGTGTTCTATGTACTTTTTATGAAAAGAGTAGGTATACAAATTATTGGTAAAATATTATAAGATTTATTTTAGTATAATAATCTTTAAAGTGATTTAAGAAATGCAGGAATTCTTTTAATGATAATAAAATATATTTTTCCAAACGAGATTGTAACTATAAATGACTTTGTATGAAACCATTATTTTCAAAATGCTTAAAAATTGTGCTCATATATCATCTTGTGCTATATTTAAATGAAAATCAAAAACTGTTGCAACTTAAATTAATAATGTTGCTAAACAGAACGATACACTCTTCATCAGTTTGGAAGAGGGTGACAAAATAGTCACCGAAACGTCAAAATGTTATAAAGCATTTAATTTTTCTATACCGTGACCCATCAAGACAATCGTTGAAGAACATTAAATAAAACTAAAATCCGATATTGAATTTTAAATGCGTTGCTTAATGTTTAATTCATTTTTGTTATCATCAATGTTGATTACTTGATCATTGCCCATAGTTTGGTTAAGATTAAACATTCACAATTTAACAATGTGGGTCATTTCTTAAATTTAAACATCCACAAATTTGTTATCCACAAAAAAGGCAGTAATGAAATGAAACAAGTTGGATATATATTATCTTTTTTGTATACTATTATAATTCTGAATAAACTATTTAATTTTCAAAATAACAAACTTGTGTTCTATTGGTATAGGTACTTTTTTCATAAATATATTTTTTTTACTTAAATATGAAACTTCGTAAAATCTAAACTAATCTTCACACTGTATTGTCCCTTTTTTGCAAGATTGTTTTTACAAATTCATTCGATTCACGCAATTACAAAATAAACCCGTGTATAAGCTTTTTACTTTAAGATTCTTTACAAATAGTTGCAACAATGCATTAATATTGCTTCAATATTGGTAGAAATTGCTCAAGCAATATTGCCACTAAAAGTGTATCTATACTATTAAATAGTAACGTAAAAATTTACATAACGGTCGTATAAATAGTCTTACGGTAGTATTGCAAAAAGATTGGGTGCTTTTTGAGGTACATCCTAAATAAATTTTTTTTACTTACAATATAAAAATCCCCCTATGCATTTCGTCTTTAAAACCCAAACACGTTCCAGTTCATTCCTGCATCCATCCACCACCAGCCACGCGTCAAAAAATCTCCAAATCCAAGGCATTAGCCCCACGAGACGAGAGGATTAGAAGGCGTGAACAACACTCGAGCAGAGAAAACTAGCCCGACAGCACAATGAGCCGCGGTCAGTCTCGCCATGTATATAGCGAAGGAGTTCGAAAATTCAGTTGTCCGCTTCATCGCTTCTCCTCTGTCCGCCTTTCACGGCTCGCGCTCATTCATCTTTCGTCACGGCCTCTTAACTCTTTTCTCCGCCGCAGTCCTAATTCGATTAGCATCGACGATTTATTTTTGGTGCACCCACGACCATCAACAAAATCGAGCGCTCATACAAATGTAAATAGATATAAATTTGACAAATATACTGTATATACCCCCGCCTTGACCCTAAATCAACCCAAAGATCGTAGATAAAAAGCCACAACGTCATATCCTGCAATTTTCGAATTCCTCTTACCATCGAGTATTAACAAGTTTCCAATACGCATTTAATTAGAGAGAAAAGCCGAGCGCGCAGCATTTGGACAAACTATGTATCGCTCGGCACAATTAAGAATTAAATTCGGGCAATTCGATATCCCTCACGTGTGTATCACAAAGTGAGCTGAGGTGAGCCGAGCTGAGCACCTGCCAATTTATATATATACGTGTATCATGCTATATACATATACGCACGAAACAACGAGCCGGGCGCGTGCGCTGCACGTGAATTGGAATTAGTAACGTGAGTCGGCCGAGCGTGATGCGGCCTATTAATGCGCCGCGCGCGCTCATCGGCCATTAGTGAGATTGAAAGCGAACGTGAACGTAAACGCGAACGTTCGGTGTTTATATATATATATATATATATATATATATATATATATATGTATAAACACCGAACGTTATATATACCTATGTGAGAGATGCAGGGGTCGAGAAATGCGTGACCAAGGGTGTATGTACCGTTAAACGCGTACCCCTGGATGTTCAGTATATATACACATGACTAAGGGAGCATGTGCTTTTTGAGGTGGTGGTATATAGGTGTTGCGCAGCCATCTGCGCGCGCGCGCGATCAAGTTTGATGTGTGGTATGGTGGACCGATAGAAGCTGTTGGTCGTTGGAGGTTCGCAGCAGCTTGAGGGGTGATAAAGTGGATTTTTTCCGGGCGGGGAACATACGGTGCAGTTGCCGTTTTCACGAGTGCGGCTGTAATTGGATGGTGTTTGCCTGGTGGATTGACAAAACTATGCGAGAGGTTTCGTTATTGATACACTGGGAATGATTGTGTGGTGTGATTTGCAAAGTGTGTAGCAACATTTACTGTTATCGTTTGTGCTTTGGAGAGGTATTCAAGCTTTTAGAAACGTTACTATATATAATGTACTCGAGTAAAAATTACTGTATTCATAGTAAAATTTAATATGCGTTAGACGATTTTTGCTTTGAATAGAGAAATTTTAAATACATTAGAAAATCGACTACGCGACCGATGCACAAATGGAAATAGTAATAAGAATGATAGTAATAATAATATTTTATTTCCACATACATATGGTATCTCTTTTTATATTCTTCAGTGTTTTTTATATACATATTTTTATATTTTAATCCTATATTTTATTAAATACATTTTCATTTTTATCGCTAGATTGACAATTCTATTCGTCTCATTTATACAGGTATATTTATTCTCTTTATATCTATTTTCTTTTATTTTCATTGTTTCCCACTTTTATTTGCAAGACAATTTTCTTACATACTATAATTTCTTTAGATTTTCTTACATACATTTTACACTCATTATTCTTTTTTATTTCTGAGCTCTCGACTTAGTAAACTTCCGAATTCATTTGTATATAGTTTTACACATTCTCACAATTAAATTATCTTACAAAATTTTTTATAAGTTTTTAAATATTATCTGATCTTTATCGCACTTCTTATTTCTTCCTTCCTGATTCCTTCTCTTCGTCGCTACATACGCTACAAGTTGTCTTTGTAACCACTATCTTCTATTTTCCCTATACATAACCAATACCCACGTTTATCTCGCCCACCACTCTCTCGTAATGCCGCCGAGCTTTCTACAAACAAAACTATTATTTTTCTGCATTTCCACTCAGTACAATCATCAAAGTTCCTTGTTTACACGCGATTGAATAAAAACAACGAACTCCTTTGATGTGCGAAAGAATCCAAAACCTCCCACTGCTGACAGTTTTACTCAAAACCCTGAAAAAATAGTAGATATTCCCGATGTACTTTTGTGTCTTAATGAAAGTGCCCCGTAAATAGGCAGCCTCCTTTCTACTTTTCAACGCGAGGCGTTTTCCTTCTATTTCCAAACGTGAATGTCGCGCGCAGTTACTATATGCGTGTTTCACGAGCAGCTCAAAGTGGCGGCACAAAGACCTTCAAAATGAATAACACGTGTGATGGCTGTTGATGTTTGTTTCGAAAACCTTAAATTTTCCTCCAACCCTCTTGGCGCGCGTGTCGTTGTTGTCGCGTGGCGCGGAGCGCGGGAGGGAAGTCAGCCCGGTTTACTCTCCAAAAATACAGCGCGTGCCGTTGCACGTGCATTCCGTGCATCCTTTCAAGTGACTGGAAAAACATCGAACCCATTTATGGCCAAACTGAGTAGGCAAGCACTTCGTTGCTATTTTAATTTCTATTTTTTTTTAAATGTAAATAGTTATTAATCAAGTGAGAAATTTGTGAAAGGGTGAATTTTGTAAGTCTTCGTAGTGATGTTTATTTATAAATAGTTGAATCAAAAGATTAGATTGTGATATAGGCTTAATCGAAAAATTTTAGTGAATTATAAGGTGGATAAATATTTTTTTTTATATAGTTCTTGTTGAATTAAATTTGAAATTTTATATTTTATACACTGTTGTCTTACTTATCACTGACTTTAAGATTTACGTTACTGGTAAATTTAAAGTATGTAATATTAATAGTACATTGTGTAATGAATACGATATATTAGCCAATAGCGTACGTGGGCGCGTTGTCGCCAAAGTGGCGCTATTGGACACTACACCGCACGAGTTTCATACACTATTTTTTATCGTAAGTGCTGGGAATAAGACATATGTTACGTGGGGGTTTTGTGTACGTTAAATGGTTAAAAGACACTACGGGTATTATTTCCTATAACGCATGCGATAGCTTTAGCGTGTGTTATTTTCATTACGTAACGCCGTCGAGTGTGTTATGGGAATATCGCTCGCAGTGTGTTATTGACCATTTACCGTACGCAAAACCGTCAAGGAATATGTTATTTTTCCAGCACGTATAATGAAAAACACATAAGTTTTAGAGCTATTTATTAACAATCATTTCCATAGAAAAACAAGTCTAAGTTAAGAATTAATTGTCTGTCCTTTTTAACTTAAATGACCTAGTGTGGTACTACATGGAACGTATGCAGACTCGAAATCATAACGTCTCAAATATAACTGCCATTGCGTCAATTATACAATTTAACATTTTTAATAACTGATACTTTTAAACTTTCTTTAAAAAATTATAAATGAATTTCCAAGTTTCTAAAATCACTTGACCAGAGGCATAATTTTTGTGATTTGTACAATGTGCATCTAGTCGAGAAATGTAGTAAAATAAAAATTCACGTAGAAAAACGAAAAATCGCTCATTGACGGTAGCTATGGGAGGTAGATATGGCATTACCATAAGTCTATAAACTTTATTAAGAAGAAATCCGCAATGAAGGTTAAGCATTGAAAAATGTATTTTTTGTTATTACAAGAAATGAATATTTCGTAAAATAAATCTAAGAAGCGTCTTGCAAAAATATATCATGGGGTTGTCTCGACCTAGTATACAACACAGGGTTAATTTAATTTGATAACGGAAAAACTGTCACTATACTATTTATTTATAGCTTCCCCTCATGAAAAATCACAATTCACCAGGACCGATTACTTCTCCACTCAAAGTCTCCTAAAAGCCCGAAGAAAAAGGGTTATCTAAAAACATCACCTAAGAACCTCGAGCTACAGAAAAGTAGAACATAAGCAGCGATGCCATCAAGCAGGAAAAAGGGTTCCCCAACAGCCCCGACGTGCATCTCAAAGATGCACCGCGCTAGATTTGCGGTCACGGGGTTGGAAAGACACTCTCTTTCCCCCTCCCTCTACTCCTAAACCATCCTCGCGCAAAGAAAAGACCCAAGAAGCGTGAAAGAAAGAGAGTATAGAGAAGAAAAAATAGAAGTAGAAGAAGGGGGGGAAATATAAGGAGCCGGCACGCGCTTCTCGGAAACTAGGTCCAAGATCAAGCAACCCTCCTCGACAGATGCAAAATCATAGCTCAAGAGAGAGAGAGAGAGAGGCCCCACCTGTCCATACACTCTTCTCTTCTAGCTCCGTGCATGCCTCCCCTGAATACACGCGCGCGTGCGCGCCCTTCGCTACGCGCGCCGCACAAAAAGTTAAAGGTGGTGTGCGTGTGTCACCACGCGTAGATATATATATATATATATATATATATAAATGAATATATATATATATATATATATATATATATATATATATATATATATATATATATATATATATGCATATACGTATATATAAAGGAGGGGAGAGACCCGGGTTCTGCTTTCTTTGTCGGGTGCAGCGCGCAGCGTTTTTCTTGGTCTTTTCCTTTGTAGCGGGGCGCTCGCTTTGGATACTATACATTCAATGCATCGGGGGGCTTTTCATTCATGGTATATACGGCCGGAGAAGCGAGGACTCTCGCGGGCAAGTGCGGAATGTCTTGCGTAAACGTCTGGGGATGCTGCATCAAGTGTATATATATGCGGACGATCGGATGAACGGACGTGCGCCGAGTTTCGATCGGTATATATGGCGCTATAGGTTATACCTGGAGCGACGGTTCTTTTTTCTTCTTTCTTGGCGGGGTTTGGATTTTAAATTTTTGAATAGTGTGGCTGTAGTAGCTGTAGATGTAGCTTCCTCCTTTTGGTTCGATGGATGCGTGTTTTGCGGGGGGGGGGGGCGTAATCGATTTGATGGAAATTTTATTTGCTGTAGGATTGCTTTGGTGGATTCTTGGCGTTGCGAGATTCTTTATAGTTAAGCGTTTTAATAAATGTTGACACCATAATTAATGGTGATGTATGAAGGTACTAATGCTCGAATTTATTAATAATTTTTATGAATGTCATTCTAATGGACTTTCAAACTATATTTTTAGTAACTCTTTGACAGTGATAGTAAATAACTTATATTAGAATTTAAAACTTTTACAAACTATTAATAATGGATAAAATTGTTTATATATAGAAACAAACTAATATATAGTATGCACTAATTATATAAAATTTATAATACTATTAAGAAAAAAAGGATGTTTATGAGTTGTTATCAAATGAGTCTGAATAGGATAACTTGCCACTTGCTCGAACACGAATAAAACTATTGTCTAAATAGTAAAAATGATGTATAAATAAAAGAATATTTTTACTGTAAAAAATGTTCGTGTGATGAACTCCACCTACTAAGAATAATGTACTTTTTATTTTTCAATGCTTGGCAAGTATACATTCGGTTCCTCAATTAAGTTAATGTTTAAAAGAGAATGTTAGCAAAATGTTTTTTTTAAAATGTATATATTATTTGAGCATAATTCTTTGAGTAGTAGTTTATTATAATTGAATTGTTCAAAGTCATTTAGTAAAACTAGTTCAATTTTGAAATTTTTTAAATACTCATAATCGCTTATCATTCGTGATATATTAAATATGAATTAGAGTTATTTAACTAGAATAATAGATTGATTTTGTAAATCATTACTCAGTAAATCATTTCTGACAATAATTAAATCAATAAAATTATTATGTGATATTGTTGTAAATTTAAAATGATTATGAATATTTGCAAAATATTCAAATTTTTCTTGTTTCTCTACGTTTATGAAAAGCCCAATTTTTAAAGAGAATTAGAATCATATTGTTTAAAATAAAATTGTATACTTTGTTATTTACTTACTTTAAGATACAAGAAGAGAATCTTCAAAAATCAAACATTTGATTAAATTTTCAGAATACAAGATGCTTCCTTTTAAAAAAAGGTGCAACCGCAGACCTTTGTCTAGCACTAAAATGTACAACTGTCGAAACAAGCTGCAACCCAGAATAAGAAGAAAATGGCCCGCAAACGCGTAAAGTGAATCTATTTCCGTGTACAAGAATCCCCAACACCCGGAAACTATCTAAATATAGAAAAAAATCCTCGCCCGCTACACGCGTCTCCCTCAAGTGCTTCTCCTTTCCTTCTGTATTTTCCTTAGCCTCGAAGTGGTCAAACCTATATGTACCTCCTACTCCCGGTGCAACGAAAATCTATCCTCGTATCTTGAGGTACACCGGTCGGCGGTCCCTAATTTCCGTGACACGCGCTCCCCAAAGAAAATACAAAGCACTGGGGGGTGTAACTCTACAGTATACGTATAAACATCCAAGAATATAATATATACGTATGCATAGGGGAGAATGGGGCAAAATGAACGCTTAGAGATTGAAGAATATAAATTTCATTTTAAATAAAAGTGATCACCATATAAATATTATTTTTATTTTTATTTTTTATCTATTTAACAAGATAAATTAAATCAAGTAAATCTTATAGAGGTACACATTGGTACCAGTACATAGGCTGCTAATCTTAAAACTAAATAGATCTACTAATACTCTTATAAACTAAACTATATTAATTACTAACTAAACTAAAATTAAATGACCATATCAAATCTAAAATTATAAACTTTGTGATACATATTTGAAGTTACATCAAAAACTTTATATATTAAATAACAAATTACTTAATAAACAATTTAATAATGTTTATTAAGTAATTTGTATGGTTTCAAGTTAATTCTGACTCACAAGAAGTGTAAGACAAATTAATAGGCAATATGAAATCTTACATAAAAACTGCGTTAAAAATAAAAATTAAGAAAAGATTGCTAAGATATCAAAAAGGAAACTTGAAGAACGTGAAATCAAAGTATGAATATTAATAATTACATTCACAGTAATACTTTAAACAAGGAAGAATGTATGGAACAAAAATGTTCAAATTAAAAGAATTGTTAAATGAATATACAATAGTTAATGTGTATTCCGGCTCTGAGATTCGCCTGTGAGCCATTATCAGTAGAATCAGACCAGAAACCCGTATTGCAGATACACAATATGGTAGAAACTGAGTGGCTTACTATATAGGAGTAATGATAAACTTTACTACAGGAGACGAAAAGCTGATACCGCTAGATAGCGGTACTAAGTGATATTAGAACCTAAAGATATTAAGACATATTTGTGAACCAATGCCGTAAGTTAAGAAATCTTTTTCACACTTAACGTCATACTGTTTACATTTTTTCACACTTTACATCGTACTGATTGTACGTTGGTTATGCAAAAAAAGTTGAAGATGCCTTCTAAAATAACCTAAATTAAAATTATCAGTAATATTGACAGTTGCTATGGAAACCGTTTATAATCTTGAATACTTTTTTACTACTATTTTTATTTTTTTCTACTAGGGTTGAGATGTCTCAAAAATAGAACGATTTGAGACCCACTTATAATATGTGATTAAAATTATTAAGTACTGATTAAGACCATTACCAGATTCTCTACAGATCTTTCCAAATAAAATTTGAATAAGTCTGAGATCGTTTAAAGATCTTTCTAACATCTTGCTTTAAATTTTAGCGAACTTGAAATTAAAATTCTAGTGGGTAGTTGTTCAAACGATCTCAATTTTATTCGAATTTGATTTTCAACATATATTATAAAAATCTGGCTAAGATCTCAACAAACAGTCGATAGTTTAAAAAATCTCCAGTAAGTGGATATCAAATCGTTTCATTTCTGAAACGTCTTAAAACAATGTTTTCTATAACTATTTTATACATTTTTTATCCACAAATCAATTCTTCCATCGTATACTATTGTTTAATTTGTGATCATAATGGCCTCTCTCCCCTGCACAGAAGCATCGAGAAAGAGCCACAAGAGAGAAGTAGCAAAGTGGAAGAACCCGTCGTCGAGGGGGTAAACCGAGTAGAGCAGAACAGCAGCAGCCACGGTGGCAGCTCTCCGCCAGTCTATAAGGACACGTGTCTCGGGGCGCGTGCCGGAAGTGACCAACCGGATGCAGACACACGAGACGGCCTCCTGCGCTCTCTTAACCCTCGCCGAGATTACGACGATCCCCCCGATCGCGACTGCCTCTCTCTCTTTTTCTCGACTAGACGACGACGAGAGAGAGAGAGGGTGGCGCGAAAGGAGAGAAAAGAGGGATGTTACGCGCTGCATCTATGATGCGTGTGCGCGATAAAGATCGTAGCGCAGCGTCGGCTTGGGCATCTGTTCTGCGGCGCAGATGCATTGTTCCAGAGGAAGGGCCCCAAACGAGTTTCTTCTTACGCGCTTAGAGCCCTTTTTGCGGAGACCTCGTCGCGGGGACAGAAAATGTGGGTGAGTTGCCGAGGAAGTTTTTGGGGATAGAGTGGCGCGCGGCCCTTTTTTGGGGTCATGGTAATGGATTGGGCTTTTGCGAGATGGGAGGGAGGTGGTGGTGATGCTTTTTTGCATTCTGCATTCTTTGATATTCAGCTTTTTTCTTTCGGAAATTTGTTTCTTTTTGAAGTTGGTTACTCTTACGAATTTTAATTATGTTTGTACGTATTCCATAAGTATTCATTCATCTTTGCACATATTATTAGTAACCTTCAAGCGCTCATAATTAGGATTGTGACGCGAAAGTTCAGGTGCGGTGGTCAATTTTGATCTCAGACTTATTTCTTATAGCTTAAGAGCAAATGAAGCAAATATATACAGCAAGATTTATCAACGACGTAGATTTTATAATCGAAATTAAAAGGATATACAGAGGAAAAAATCGAAGTCACAATGGTGGTTATATCAAGACTCATCTTTTTTATTAAACAGCATCATTATTGACTTATGACTATATGTATTGAAATGAAAATAATAAAATTTGTATTCTTTGCTTATTATTATTATTATATGTGTCAACTTATACACTACAAAAAGAAAATCTTATTTTAAGATTGACCATTCTTAAATTTGTTGCATCTTAAAATTTCAAATGCTTGAAAAACATAAAGATAATATTAATATTAAAATAAAAATAATTAATAATTAATATTAAAATAATTAATATTATTGTTAAAATAATATTAATATTATTTTTATGTTTTTCAAGCATTTGAAAATTTAAGATGCAACAAATTTAAGATCGGTGAATCTTAAAATAAGATTTTCATTTTGTAGTGTAATGGCATATATTGTAATAATATTTGTATCACTTATATAATCGCATCCATAATAACTAGTACGTTAGCGATCATTGTATTACTGGATGTTAACGTTTTTCATAGCCTTGATCGCACAATCTCGAAATTCTCTTTTATTCTATGCAAATCCAATTCAGTCAATCTTATAATGCCTTATTTTTTCACCTTTCCTTACCCCATTAAATACCTCTACATCCCTAATTTCACTTAATTTGCTTCTGATTTATCAGAAATAAATAACCTTAAAATAGCGTCAAAACTGACCCCACGTGTAAGTACTTCCAATGATTAAAAATGCTCAATACACTTCTCTCACAATATTCCATTCTCTTCGTGCAACCCATTCATCCTCACCCAACCCAGCCACCTCGAAACACGAAAATATCTGTCCTCCACAATTTTAACAAGCCAAATTACAATAATAATAAAAAAAAACAGCTCGTCTCAGTGCATTACGCTCTCATTACCGCACAATCGATCCGAGCGCTCACAGCTTCTGCTCTACTCCTCCATCCATGTTTTTGAACTCGCCGCTTCGCTCTGCCTCCGCTCGCTCCCCCCTTCGATGCTTTTCCCCCTCGCGGCGCGCGACGACTTTCACTGTGCGCCGGCACGCGTCTCGTCCGCTTTTTGAAATGTACGGCGCGCACCGGATGATGGGGCGAGTGCACACACGCGCCACAAAGACTCTCGCTCTCTCTCTCGCTCTCGCTTGCGTGCATCAGGCTTCTTTTCATTCTATCTCTTTCTTTCTTTTCTGGTTTGTGTGTGTGTGTGTGTGTGTGTGTGTGTATGTGTGTGGGGGGGATATAGGGAGAGGCATATGGACCGTTGAAGCTGCTGCCGCTGTTGCTCGATATGACGGTTGAAGCTGCGACGTGGCTGAGGTGGTAGGCTGCAAGTTCTGATGGTCCTGCTGCAGGAGAAGAGTGAATGTGTTTATACACATGGAGCGCGACTGATTGGCGGAGTCGTGTTGGGTTGTAGGATTATTCGTCGGATCATTTGGACGTGGATATAGGATCGGTTCGCAGTTAACTGTCTGTTGTGGGTATAGTTTGACTTTGGACGTACATTGTAATTTGACTATGGGGGAAATTGGGTTTCCCGTCATTTTTGTACGTTATTGCAGTGTTTATTTATTTATCCCATGTATTTAACAGTAATCCAAAAGTTTTTAATAAGTATTTTTTAAAAATTAATATTTGCTGCTGAATTGGTAGATGTTGTTCACTAATCTTGTGAGACTTTCACTTGTTTTACGGTAAATCTTACTGATTCTATTACGCTTATTACAATAGCAACGAACGAATTTTCAATTATTTAGTTTCAGATATGTTGACTTTTAAATTATATAGGACTTAAATCTTCTCCTAAATGATCAAAGCTGATATGTTAAGTTTACAGCGTGTACAAATATTGAATCGGATCGAGTCGATAAACACTAAATAACCTCGACATTTTTAACAAAATTGCAAGATTTTTCAAAGTAATCGGTATTATGAGACTACGTACATAAGTATCTATATTTAAAAGCAGCATATACCTATTACGATAGCTATTATTGGCCAAATAATGGCTCTGTATTAGATTGATTTCTACCAGAGATCATTTTTAAAACAATTAAATACAAAAGCTGCGTTATTTTAATTTAATCATCAACTGGGTCTTAAAGGGTTAAGTAATGTACCTGCACTACTGTTTTGTAAACCTATAATATTATGTAATCGATTACATTTACTTGACACAATAAATATCCAACAAAAATGTGATCTGTAGCAATCTGACGTCAACGTATAAGATCCCCTACTAACGTCGCATATTCCAGAATTTCCGTTATTTCACCCAATCATCAAACACAGGGAAACACGAATCTCCTAACGTACCGACACGACCACCACCATCACCACCACCCCCTTTCCCTATAGATCGAATTCCAAACATGCAGGGCTTAACTTTCACCCCCATTAAAGTATGCCGACTACGACGTATCGGCATTCAATATAATCGACTATACATTCTGTTACATCCAAAGTCTTTCTTCGCTCTTTCATGCACAACACTGCAACCTCCCCTTAGCTCTTTCTTTCAAGACGACGACGATGCATATATAGTACAAAACGGCGGCGTATATAGAGTCCTTGGCTTCGAAATCAGATGCGCGACACGTGACATTAATACAAATAAAAGCGACTTGGCTTGCTCTCCTATTCGTTTTCCGTAGGGAGAATGTCGTGTCTAGACCTATACTTATTAATAGTCCCTGTATAACCTTCAAAGTAGAATAGAATTAATATAATCAGTGTCTTACAAGTATTAAAAATTCGAATGGTATATTTTTCTCTATTTTTACATATTGCGTAATATATATAAGTATGATCAATATTATATGACGAAGAAAGTTAAAGTGAGCAAAATTTCTGGCACGTGTCAGTTTCTTTTGGCGTTGATATTTTATATATTGTTTCTGCTCTCATCACGTATAAAACTGTAAATTTCACACCAAAATGAATTTGAATCTCTTCATAAATAATTTGTATTAATTAAAATGTTCGTTTCAAAGCTTGTGAAGTCTACCTGAAACTGTTTTCTCTGCAAATAAGTTATAGTTTAAGGGCTCATTATTTATGCTGACAAAATGTATGTTTTTAAATATCAAGCTTTGTTTCTAATCTCCGTACAAAGGAATAAAAATTGATTAATAAAAATACTAAAATAATAAATTGAAAGTAAAAAGCATCACTAGGTAGTACTCTACCACTTCATTATAAAACAGTGTCATTACATTGCGTAATGTGCATGTCCTGCTGATAAACCATATCTCTACGCACGACAATACACCAAACAAGAAGCAGCACGTCTCAAAGACGAAAACTACGACGCGTGCGTGCGCTAACCCCTCCTCACCCAAAAGAAAAAAAAATAAAAGAGACCCCGCCTACGCTCGTGTGGGGCACGCGCCAGCCCGTAAAGGGGGAACCCATACATACTACCTCAGCAGCTCCAGAAGCTCAAAAGAGATCGAGCGACAGAGACAGCGAGAAAGACAGACTCTCTACCGCTGCCTGTGCACACCTGCCCCCGGGCTCGTTCAATCGTAGGGGGGATGGGGGGGGGGGGGGGCACGCACCCCTAGACACAAAAACTCTCGCTAGTCGCTGCAGCCTCCTGCGCGCATCTGCTGAAATCCGCGGGGCGATAGGTTATTATTGGCATTGTAGCGAGCGAGAGCATGTGTGCAGAGGCATGTGCAGCTCCAGCTCCAGCATGCTGGTGCTGTACCTATATATATATATATATATATTTATATACACACACACTTTGGGGTGCTGCATCGGCATCTGCGCGTCGCCACCCTTGTCGAAAAGCGTATACACTCGAGGGGTGGTGGGCTGTGCGCGAGGATGGAAGAGAATGAAGCATAGGAAAATGCCTGCACGCGCGCGGACTGTGTTAAATGGTTGTTTTTTTGGCGAGGGGATATTACGCGGACGCCCACTTCCTTGGCTAGTCGAGAGTGTGGTGCATCTTTTTATAGGTGAGTGAGGAGGCAAGAAGGCGAGGTGAGGGCTTGGGGAAGGGTGGTGTCGAGGAATTTGAATTTGAATTTGAGGCGGTGGAGAGGGGGGATCATGTTGCAAGACGTTGCGTCTTGATTCTTTGATTTTTTGGCTGATATCGGGAGAGCCTTTCTTTTGTCGAAAGGTTGTAATGAGAGATGCTGTAGGTCTTTTTTAGGAAGCAGATGTCAAGGTAAACGATTGTGGAGTTAAGAGGTTTGGGGGTACTTGCGCGGGGCGTAGGATTCCGTTGGAAATGAGGCGTAATATGGGCGAATCTCGATCTGGAACTTTTGCCGTTATTGTGTCTTTTAGAGTCTTAGGTTTCTTTCGGATGTTATTCGATTTTCGGATGAAGTACGTACTAAAACAAGATCTTGAATAATTTATTTGGTTTAGAAAATTGTATCCTTGAAACGGTCCTTCGATACAGTCAACGCTCAAGACGTAGCTGCAAATAAAATCACCGAAATTAAGGTCATAAGTTTTATATCATTTCAAAAGAACCACACATTGTTTAGCTTTAAAATAACGATGTAGGCCTTTACTTAATACTGTGTTAGTTTACATTTTAAAGGAGTGGGAATTTTAAGGTTTTAGTGATAATCATGTCAAATAAATGAAAAAAAGGAATGATATATTATTGGTTAGTCTATAAAATAGCGTATCATAGAATAAGAGCTTAGCCCATTACCATTTGTGCATCCATTTTTAGACATTAACGTCTCCTGTCTATAAATAAAGAAAACGAATCTTTAGAATATTAATCTGCAAGTGTTTTTACACGTTATTAATGTTAACGGCCAGTTTCTATTAATAATAACTTTGCTTGAATCGAGTATGGTATAGCGTACACCCTCTAAGGAGATATCCAATTTGATCTGATTCCTGAATTTATTTTGCAAACTTCAAGTTTATCACAGTCTTTATAGAACCTATCGCCAGAACTTACAGAATCAATACATCATGTCAAAAATGGATATTTCGGCAGTAATGGATTGAATCATTGTTTCTTATACAAAAATATGCTAGTTATATATTAGATTCTTTCTGAAATACCTACTTGTTCGTAATATAATACCATTATTATACAATACACCCCAGATTATTATCTCACCAATTACACGTAATCAAAACCTGCACAATCAAACAACCGAAAAACTTTCCCATAGCTCGATTCGCCAATTCTCACGCTTGTACACACACACACACACGCACGCGCACCACCCCGCATTTCTTCTTATAATATATTCCCAAACTCTCGAGCGAGCACAAGTCGCTCTCATAATCGAACAGTACAAAAATCTCACCATCGCGCGGCAGGTTACAATCGGCCCGGAGTCGGTTGTAGTAGAGCGGCACACCCGGGCTCACGAATTTCATTCCATTCGTCCCGAGATGCGGAACGAGAGATTGGCACAAGTGGCCCACTGACTGCGCGCACTCCGACGTGCCGCGTATAAATGCGTGCGAGCACGGGCACTCCTGAAAAAAAAACCGTGGATATGCCCGTACATACAGATTTATAGGGGCGAGTGGGGTGTAACTGGTGACTTGATTGTGTGGTTGTTAAAAATTGTTGTATAGCACACCAAAACAATCATAAATGTATTTTAAGTTTAAGATCTTTTTTTAATTTATAAGAGCGCTTGAAGGCGAAATCGTATACGTTTAATTTTAGATACGTAAATAACATAAACTTTAATACACATTTTTTAATTTAGTCAAGTGCTTGAAAATAAATTTATACTTGTATTTTAATTTTAAAATCTGTAAGAGTACTTCCAATATACATTGATATTAAAACCAGCATAGGCATTTTTAACCGTTTATGGTTGCTAGAATTAGTGGAAAAGTTGTTTGGAACAAAACCAAATTGCATTTACTTACTAGCTACATTAAAAATATTACACTGCATAAATTTCTGAATATAATGTTTTTTACGTATAGTAAATTGTGATAATCTAAATGACTCAAAAATCACATTTTAGGAAAAAATTAGGGTAGGTAAAATAAGACACTCATATTCAAAAAGGACAAAAATACAATTTTTATTGTCGATAATCTTTGTAAAAAATAGCATACAGGATTGACTATTTCCCTAAAAAATATTTCGGATTAATTCTTGCAATAAATCAACAACCTAACCCTGGTGGAAAATTAATCTAGAACTATGTAAGGAAATATAATAGACAAAATATCTCTTATGATTTAGTCTTCTTTTACCCTAAATACAAATGTCTGTTTCAAAATTTGTATTAACCTTATATCTATTAGTTAAGTATTAGTGGTCAATTTACTCTCAGAATTCAGTTACAACTCGGTGCAATAAATTTCGTTTCTTAAAACAAAACTCATGACCAGTGGTCCGATATACCCCAGCGTTCCCTACACAATATACACACTACATATCTACATCTCCATATACACTAACACACACATATACATCGCAGTACACTTTGAACGCGTCCGGCCAGGACGACGACGACGACAAGCACTTGCATTTATTCAATTGCACAGCAGCGGCAGCACCTGGGCACTCGAACTCTCGCAGATTTGCAATTACCGCTGGTGCAGGGCGCGCGGCGCGGTGCGCCATTGGATTTGTTCAGGCAGCGGGAGCGAGATTCCTTTATGATCGGGAGGGGGGGTTCCAAGACGTGCGCGTGAATGCGCCGCGTTTCTGCGTATGCCGGTCGAAGAAAGGAAACCGAGATTTCCGTTAAGGATACGATCATTAAGCCTGGCTATGTAGGTTCATTAAAGGGAGCGGGGAGAGAATGAGACGCGAGTGTGCAGTGTGTGCAAGTTGCGATGCTTTTGAGCTCGGGGTGATTCTAATGATATGCGCGTTCACAGCTGGTAATTGCCAACAGGTGAAGCTGGATCGGTTGCCAAGAGGCTGCGCGAGATGGAATGAACTGGGATTTCTTTGCGAAAGGAGTGATCGAGGCATTGTGAAGATTAGTTAACGGGAGACGATGGATGCAACACTTTGTTGGTCATAATAATTCCGTTTTGAAAAAAATGTAGCGTAAAAGTATAATTTGTATTTTAAAACTTTTTCTGAGATAATTATTTGTCACATTCCGAACAAGACTGTGCCATCTAAAAATTCTTTTAACTCAATTTTCGTTCATAAAATAGCTCATACACAAATAAAGACCCATAATATACTGCAACATTAAGTTGAAAAAAGTTAAGAAACTATAATAGAATAATAAAATTCAAGTAAAAAATTTTTATCTCATGATACATTTATTCTTTGGTTTTACAAAAACATCAAATTTTGAGTTGGCATTGTCTTGTTCTAGGGGTGCGATATGAGATAGCATAATAAAATTGATGTGAGAGGTTAAATAATGGACTGATTTTGATGCAAAATATTGTACTTGGCCGATTTTAATCTGATGCTTTTTTTTTCTCTAGGACTTGATGTAATTTTGCAAATGAAAAATTTATGGACGTTGCGACTTTTGAATAATATACGAACTTGTAGTGCCAATTTTTAGGACTTTATTATTATTATTAAAATGTAACATTATTTTATCATTATTTAATGCAACGTCAAAAAATGATATTCTGGTGAATTCGATATATTTTTATCTTAAATTTATTAAATGGAAAATTTATTTAATTCACAACTTTTGAATAATTGCAGGACTTAGCAAATTTTCTATCCATGAAAATTAATGTATGCTATTATTTAATAAAACATCAATAAGCCATAACGAAAACAACATCTCCCCTTTCATCGCAAAAATGCTAATACCTCCCGCAACACTTCAAATCCAACACAGAGCTCCATTACCAACTTGAGTCCAAACACGTTCATGCACCTCCGCATGAAAAGCGGGACCACCAAAACTTTCCAATTCTAAGCTCTCAAAATATAAATAAATCATTACCACCGTCTTCGTCTCCTTTATTCATCCCATTGAAGTGTAAACTCCTGATATTCCACCTATCGTAAAGTACATCTCCCCGCGCATTGTCCACCTCCAGCTTGCTCCTTCTTTGTCAGCCATACCTAGACTATGCCTATATATACCCTCCTTTTCACACTTTCCATACACACACACACACAACCATACTCCTCTCCTTCCAATCTCCCTTTAAAAAAAGAAAAAAAATCGTTCAAGCCCTGGAGGAGGAGATCGGAGTCATCGAGTGCGTGTGTCGCGCTCGTGCAGGTATAATCTCATTGGCCACGCTGAGCCGGCGGTCCTCTATATACTCTCCGCACTGATCCGGCCGCGCTGGGCTTCCGACTGCAACGGCAGCCAGCGGCAGCACATTGTCAGCGGAATCGGGGATTTACTGCGCTTGCTCGGATTTATTTATACACGATTTTCGTCCTCGTCTTGTGTGTACGCGACGCGGTGCGTGCGCTTCAACTTTTTGCAGAGGGATCGATGCGCTCGTAACTCCTTGGCTTCCTCGCTTCCGCGGCGCGGCGCGGCTTTCGTTTTCTTCTTCTTCTTCTTCTTGTCGTTGGCTTAATTTTGCCTTTGAGCGCGGTGCAGCACACATCGATGCGGGTGATAAGGTTATTTATCGACGCGGACTGGGTTCTTTCGCGGGGCCTGAAATTTGTCGCGGTTTTAATTGAATTAAAAGTTCAGGTTAAAATGGTGCTTCGAGCTCGTAACTTTGATTTCATGCGTTTTAAATTCGACTTTGCTTCTTGAGGCTATCTGTAGAGTACATTCTTGTTTCTTTTTTTTTTTTTAAGTAAACTGTGTATGGGTGATTTAAAAAGATGTAGTCCGTATTTGATTTAAGCACTTGTGGTATTTCTAGTGTATAGCTTGGTATGTGAGTATGATTCTCTTTTATTATAATAATTAAGCTTGTTTGATGTAGGAAAGACTTTTAAAATTAATGTATTATTGAATCTTTTAAATATGCAGTTGATCCAAGACATGCAGAAATACTAACCGCACTGTGTTTACAAAAAACTTACAGGCCACACTTGCTGTTATAAGATAATGGTAGAAACGTACATGAAACAAATATTGTATAACCAAATAGAATTAAAGAAAGCTTTACACACGTGCGTTTAATTATAAATTCTCAAATAAATAGAATAGATTACAGCATCATGTATGATATAAAATTATTAGTTTTTATAGTTGTGGCCTGTGGGACACACCATCATTTAGTTTTAACACGTGGATAATTGAATCTGTGATTCAATTAGTAAAGTTTATTCAAAATTATCCAAGAAAACAATTAATGTACCTATCAAAAATAAAATTCTTATTTAATTTCAAAGCACACGTTAGCCACAAATACGCAGCAATTTTCAAGATCGCCCATATAAACTCTGATTTTATTCGCGACTCCATCATAAACCGTACACTCTTCTTTCATCAAAGTACAAACTTTTATCCTCAATAAAGAAACCAATATAATATCAAATTTATCGGATCTCACACAAAAAGACAAACTGTATCCCTACTCTCCCTCAATCCAACCCAAACAATCCGAATTTCAAATATTTCACTTTCACATTACCTACTTGTAAAATTGTCCTTGAATAGCGCCCAAAACTACGCAGCATCTCTTTCAAGCAATTGAGCAGCGGCAAAAGTCGGCGCCAGTTTATAGCTAGGTACTACACATTTGTCGCATGCGCGCATCGAACAATTTAGCGGCTTTTCCGCGGAAGGAGCGATTTCTGCCTCTGTCGGTAGTCGTCAAATGTACCATTCGCCGCCGGTATTGTTCGCTGTTCTCTCCCCCCCTCTCTCTCTCTCTCTTTCTCTCTCTGTGTATACCTATTATATACGTGCACCTTCACCAGCTGTGGTCCAGCGCAGACAGCTGATGGCACGTGCCCTCCTCGAGTTTCCTCGTGCATATACCCCCGGTGGTGGTGGGGGTATGGCAGTAGAATAAAAAGGGAGTTTGCACTCTGTGCTCCGTCTCGCTTGCTCTCTTTCTTTTTCCGAGGCGGGCTCGATGTGCTGCAATGCTGCAACTCTGCATTGAGCTTTTGCTGACCCCTCGATGGTTCTCAACTTTCTGCTGGGTATCATGTCGATGATGATCGACCGCAAGATTAAGGAGCGTGTAATAATTATTCTTTCTTTTGATAATAATAAACTTTGTGAAATTATTGTTTTCTTAGTATTTTAATTTACTTTCTTGTAATACCTAATTTATAGAATAATAACTAAATTAAGTATTATAATGATTATGCAAATGTTATTGTTGTTACCGTCACTAGCTGGCTGATATAATAATAATTATAACAATAATTGTGTTTATTGAAAGTTTATTTTATAAAATGTCTAGTTAACTTTGTCTGTGATATATTGACATTATTAATAATTCTTTCTAATTTACAATAATAAATATTTTATAACAAACCTAACTTATTCAATATTTTTGATAAAAATAAAGATATCACTATAAACACAACCTAAGACATTCTTAATCAATATTAAGATAAAATTATACGTACCTATCAATAAATACATTTATCTAATACGACAAACTAAAATAAGTTATTATATTTTTATTCCTCCCGTTGACATTATCAATCGCTACCTCCAATTTACAATAATTAATATATTCTATTGATCTATTACAAATACAAATATGTATATGATAGTGGCATCAGTAGTCGACCATTTTGTTAATAATATTCAAAGAAAAGTAAAGTGACCTAATATAAATATAAAACTGCTCCGTAAAACTTATTTACTTTATTACTGATAATTTTCAATCCGAAAATACTAATGTTTATGATTCTAAAAAATTAAAACATAAGTAATCTACTATTGACTCTACAATGAACTACTGGGGATCTTCAGCCTAACTCAGCAATAAACAGAATCTCTATAAAATGTTCAAGCAACAATTACATTCAAGCCAAAACACAAATCCAAACTCATTTATCATGAAAACCTTCAGAAAATAACGTCGCGCACAAAGCAATTGAGAACCGTCGCATTGGCGTCGCGTGGTTCAACCGTCCTCATCACCTGCCTCTCCTCCGTACAATAGACGCGCGTACGCGTATACGCGCGCGCGCGCGCCGCGTCTAGGTGAGCTGCCGCTGCGCGTCTCGTTGAATACACTACCTATATACGCTGCACGCACCCCGTCCCTTTCGCCATTCTAAACGAGAGAGCGAGAGCCTGTGCACCCCTCTTTACCAGACGCATATATACATACATCCTCATTATGTTTGCGGCACCTCCTGAAACTCCTCTGTGCGTGTGTGTGCGTGCTACATATATACATAAAAACGCGCTCCTCGGATATATACCTTTCAGCGGCATATATATATATATATATATATATATATATATATATATATATATATATATATATATATATATATATATACACACACAGAGGCAGAGATTGACAATGCGCGCAGGGGGCCCACCTGCCCCCGGTCTGCTCTGCCACGCGCCCCGCTCGCCCGAAAGACTTATGTGCCTCTACACCTGGTTCATCTGCTGTTGCTGCGTAGATCGCGCACGAGTGTGTGGTGCTGCTGGGGCGTTTAGAGTTCGGGGCTCCCGCTGCAGCGGCCAGCAACAGCCAGCAGCATCCTTGGCTCTTTAATCGTTACCGCTATGTACTGGAGCTGGAGGTATGGGCCTGCATGTGTGTAGTTTAGTGCCGACGCGTGGAGTATAGCAGTGCGAGAGGCGGCTGCTGGATGCATGGATGGATCTCGATTTTCATCCGGCGCGGATGTCGAGATTTCTTTGTGGGGAGAGAGAGAGAGAGAGAGAGAGAGAGAGAGAGAGAGAGACGGAGAGAGAGAGATATTGATGTGGAAAACTGAAACGATTTGATTATTATCTTGTCTTAGCTAAATTATAAATGAAATCTATTCGTTGAACTGTTTCTGCATTTAACCTCATTTGGACTCTAATTTGATAAATTAATAATACTTTTACAACTTTCAATCATTCTAAGATTTTGTAAATAGACATTATCATTTCCCGTTAGAAATCAAACCACTCAAGAACCAGGAATTGGCTGGAAACTAGCCATTTCCACAACAAAAGACTAAATCCTGGTTAATAAATGTTTACTTGATTACTAGTATTATTGTTAAATCGTTTTTAAATCTATATCTCTATTTTCCATCAATAAATGTCCATCTAAAGAATTTCTTGTTTTACTGTAATATCTTTCCCCAAAAGAATCAATTAATGTGTACAAATTTTACATATATTTTGGTTACCTAACACATTTCTGCCTCATTAGTTGTTTTTAATCAATTTTTAATCTACAAATAAGGTTGGTTTCAGATTTAAAAACTGCGTCTTTCTTATCATTAAAATTGCTTATACCTTGAATCATGTTACATGATGCTTTCAGGTGGAGGTTAATAATTCTCATTGTTCTTAATATTACACCAAAATCACAATCTCATTGACACTGACTCTCACCAATAATACGCCTTTCTTCGCAACCACTCAACATCCCTCTACTCGCTCATTTTCCACCCATCGCGCGAATCACACGTCGCGTAAAATCCCTACAACCCGTCACCACTATCCATCCTATCGAATTACACAAATAACTCTCCTCTCTCCACGCAGCATTGCCAATTCCTCTCAGACTCTTATAATACTCTATCGCGATGTCCATCAGGATTACGCCAACGCGCGCTCGCGCTTGCATACGACCGCAAAAAGGAGGAGCGTGTCTCGAACGTGCCTTGCGTGTATATAGCCCGTGCAAAAGCTGTAAGCAACATCAGGTACTCTTGTGTTGTAAAGACGGGGTGAGCCTTTTTGGAGAGATGTAAATGAGATTTTGGAGAAGAGGTTTCGGGTGGTTAGGCCTTTTAGGGATGGTTGGAGAGTCCGTTGGTTTGGGAAAGGTTGAGGGACGGGCTGATCAAGCTCGGAAATTTTCACTGATTGTTATTTACGTTTAGGGAAATTGGATAGTAATAAGAGGTATGGTAAGACATGATTTTTGTGTGTACATTATTGCAAACAAACTTAATTTTCTAAAAAATCAGTATAATCTTGATTCTTTGGCATAGTGCGTTTCTTACACATAAGAATTATACACGTAATTATTGTGCACAATTTAGCATTGGTCAAATATATCTATATATAATTTGATCAATGCTAAATTGTGTACAATAATTATGTGTATAATTCTTATGTGTAAGAAACGCGCTATGCCGATTCTTTGTATACCTTGAAATAACGCAGTGTATATATACATAATACAGATGTACATAAACCACTATTTATTATTATTTTAAATCATATTTATAATATTTATATTTTAAAATTATATGAAGGCGTCACATATTGTAGTTTATAAGTAAAAAGATAGCAAAAAGTTACTATACAAATAGTACATTTTATTGTCAACATTATAATTTTTATTATACATAATGGTAAATTTTCAAGCAAAGCAATTTTTAAGTAATTAGTAAAAAATAAATTTGTAAGAAATCAGTATTATGTAATGGTTATTACTAGTCCAATAATAATTTCTAATAGGTAATAGTATAGAAAGTAAATAATTGGATCCTTATCTATATTTTACTTTCTAGTATGTTAAAACTATTATATAAAATGGTTTTATTTTTAAACACCTTCTGATAATCTTCTAATGTATCTAGTCTCGTTAGCATTCTGTCGGATGTATCAATAACGAGAACGAGGGCATTCTTTTACGATGATATCTTAACTGGAAAACAATAATGAAATCAACTTTAAAAGGAAAACAGTATTTATTAAGAGTTGTAAAGAATCTCGTAGAACATTATAAGTATATTTCTCTTTACTTAAATAATGAGAGATACATGTTCAAATTATAATTTTAACCATTTTTTATTTATCTTCGAATCTAACAATAATGTTGTCTAAACCATGCGTGATGTTTGTTAAAATAATCACAAGGAGGCCTAAAGAAATGTTTTTCAACTTTTTTAAAATATTTCGTACAACATTTCTTTCACATGTTTTTAAGACATTTTTCGAACAATCTCTTACATAAACTACACAATATCTGTTGTGAAGCCAAAGATAAGTAATGAAAATGAAAACCGTTACAACAAGAATTTTCAGGTACCTTCCCTCAATTTAATTCTTACTTCTCAGCTCATACCGTACACAGAGTTATACCTTGAACGTACACATTTTCATCAATACAAGTGCCCCGAATCTCAATCTCCTGAACTAGTCCAAGGACGTAACATGTAAAATACGGTTATTACTACAGCAAAAAAAGAAGAGCACAACAAAAAAAGGGCACCACGTCCCGACCGCACCAGATCCAACTGTACCTATATACCACCCCATTCACGATCCCTCAACACACTCACACACACGCACACACATATATCAGGTTCGATTTTGATCGGGTTTTATACACAAGGCATCGCACGCGTGCGCGCAGGAATTCTATTTAAGAAACTAGTATACCGTTTCAGCCCTTTATTTCCACTCTTTCAATCCCCCTTGCTTTTTGCTTCCTATATATTTTTAGGTCGAAGGGTAGCGCGCGCGTGCACCTCTCGGCTCGCCCAGCTGGTTGCGTCGGACTGTTTGTTCAGATTTGGTTAATGTCCGCTCGCGCGCGCCGCTGCTGCTACCTACCTATATAATAACCTTTGTCGTAGGAATTTTTCTGCCTGCGACGGCGACTGTACATTGCAGCGGCGTAATGCGCATCGCAAGCGAGAGGAGAGAGAGAGAGAGAGAGAGGGGCACTTCCGGTTAAGCCGGTAATTCCTGCGTCATTTTTTTTCTTTCTTTTGGTGTTGGGTGCTGGGGATGGTGGTGGATAATCGTGGAGGTTTCTTTAGGGGTGGGGAATGAGAGGGGTATAGAGTTGTTTTGAATTTATAAGTAGGTGGATTTTTGGTTCGGCTGGAATTTTTGCATACTGTCATGATAAATATTTGTTTTTATATTGCAATATGCTTGAAAAATAGTTAATTATACGAAGTAGTGTTAACTAGTTTTTAATTATTTTATTATTTCAACCTGTATATGACATGCGATATTCAATTTCGATAAAATTCAATAATATATATCAATTATCTTATATAATAATTTTATATAATATATAATGAATTATTTTATATAACTGTTTTGAGGTAAATAAAATGCATATTTTAGTACCATAGCAGACACAGCATAATAGCTTCGTGATTTTATTCTTTATAGAAAAGAACATAATTTAGTTAATCCTAATAGCAGAATTTACTGGGTAAATAAATAAATAATTTCTCTATAAGTTTGAATGTTTATAGGACATCCAAGTTGAATAATCATAACTATAATGGTGTTAAAAATTAAAAATAAAACATTTTTACACAAAACTAATGTTAGATTTATCAATTTGTAGTTTTTTAGCTTTTCGGACTAAATCATAATTAAGGCGTCTAGAGAAGTGACATTATCAAAGAAATTGAGTTATAAGCATTCTTCGGTAAATGAAGTATACTACAAATGTTATATCTAAACGATAACAACGAATACTCTAGAATAAATTAAATTATTTAATAAAACTGGCATGCGTTCTCTGGTAAATCTTAGTAACCGTTTTTATGTTACAATTAATTTGTAACTTCATTAAAAGCTACTTTTTGATAAATAAAAGGTAAGTCTATGAGGGTTTTACACTATGCAGAAATGTTCATATTCATTGTATTATTGTATTTAACTACTCTACGCTTATCCAGAAAATTACTAAAGAAGCATTTCAGAAAAGAAAGTTATTTATTTTTCACTTTATAATGTATTATAATATATTTATATTAAAAATAAAAATATAATATATGATTATATTTTTATTAATTTTTAAATGCTGGCAAAAACTTTATCTAAAAACGTATAATATCTAAACATAAAATAATGTAATAAAATCCAACAAAGCATTTCATAAAAAAGAATCCCTGTATATTCCGTAACATCAAGACTCATCACGATACTTTCTTTCAATCTTCTTCCGACTATATAGACAAACTTCGAGCCTGCAGGCAGCACCGCTTGCTCCTAGATATATACCTTTCATACACGCGCGAGTGCAGTGGCCCAAAAATCAAAAGTCTCGGCGATGCTGCAGGTGGCCGTTTCTCTCTCTCTCTCTCTCTCTCTTCTCTCTCTTCTCTATACACATAATACCACGCGGCAGGTACCCGTGCACCCGGGCACCATTGTCATTATTGTCCCCGGGTGTACGCGAGCGCGCGCGCGTAAGGATGAATGGAATGGAAGAAGAAGCGAGCGTTGCGCGTTTCTTCTCCTTTGACACGTAGCTGAAGCTGAAGCTGAAGCCCGAGCTGGAGCTGAGGCTGCAGGCAAAAGGTGTATGTATGTGTGTATAGAGAGAGGAGAGACACCGCACCGCGGCACCGGGTGCACGGCAGTTTGGAGAAACGAAGACGAAGGGAAGGGAAGGTATATTAGGGGATGTGTCGTCCTTTTCGTTCTTGTATATTTTTGAGGATTCTAAGATTTTTCGTGGGGTAGTTAAGTTTTTAAGGTTTAATGTGGTTAGACCGTCATTTAGATTGGGATTACATTTGGAGCTTATAGCTGCGCAAATATGTAGGTGTGGAGACAAATTGTCGGGATCTGTATCGCAGACAAAAGTAAAAGATTTTTTGTTAGAAATGATAATGAATTTATTCTAGATTATATTACGTCCTCGGTGAGAAATCAGAGCGGCGTCTTGTAAATTATTAAATTTATACTGTATAGTGCTCTAGGAATTTCTCGAAGAAAAGTGAACATTGTGAGGTTAGATACAATCACTTACTGTTAAATATAACATCGACATAAGTAAATATTTAAATTATTGTGTACTGTACAGATGAAAAAATAAAAACGGAAATAGCTTCTTGTGCAAAGTATTATTTTTTTTATAACGTTACTACTATTGGGAGTTTAAATTTAGCATGCGCCCTCTCGTGGTGTATATTTCCATCGGCCATTTTCAATATATATAGATATGGTATCCCGCGTTAAATTAACAAACATGGCGGATAGGAATATACATTTTCACTAGCGCTACGACTCCCGCGGCGGTAGTTTTCTTTGCCAATTCTTGTAACAAATCAACACAATGTTGTTGATGAATAGTAAATACTGAATAATTAATATGATTTGACTAATCATATCGTGCAATAATCTTAGGTAACTTCAGAGAAATATATATATTTTTTGAAAATTGTTATTTTATTGTAAAATGTAAATAATTTACACGACAATACATTTCTAACAGATTGAGAAGTACAAGAAACCCGTCATAGAAACGTTTTTACAACAATTTTAAAATATTGGTTTCTACTACTTACTACAAATAAGTTTAGTTTAATAATTAAAACTATAAATAAACTCTGTAAATTTCATATCTTAAAATTATGATATCGTAATTTTTTTAATTCATATATCGTAGATCAAATTCCTTTCGATCCAATGTTGTAAAATCATGAGCATGGGATCTGCACATAATAATTCGCCTATTAAGAGAAATTAAACTATTTAAAATTGTATTTTTAACGTAGAAGTTAAGATTTCAAATTGCTACTTTTACGATATCATATCGCATCTGACGCTGACTAATTACGATATCGATACATAAATTGTTACGATATGATATAGTTTTGTCAGTGCATCTTACCGAAAAATGCCATCGCACTAAAACTATTGAACTTTGTACTTAGAAAGCTGCAGACGATCCCGATTTCGCGACATTCTTCCAAAAGTTAAATACACAAAACGTAAGAAAAACTCAAATTCTCCACGGCAAGATTTCATTCGTCACATCGCAGGGTGGGCCTCCCCAAAAACCCATACCTCCATCCATCCGTGCCCCTCGTAAGACCCCTGCTCGGAGCCGGAATCGGAAACGCGGCTTTTACAGCGGCTCGCGCACAATCCGTCGGGCCTCTCAGGTGCAGTTCAACAATGTCGCGGCGCGCGCGCGTCGAAATTCCACACAATGGCAGCAGCTTCGAAAGGTATAATATAAGACGGGCCGACGACCGGGCTCGGCGTCATGTAGGTAGGTATATAACTGCCCAAAAAGCGTGCCACGACTTGTGTGCGCTGTATATGTGCCTCGGTACCGCGCTCCCCACCCCTCTTTATGGGCCACAAAACTCTCAGCTGCTTTGCTTTTTACGGTGGCTGTGAGGCTGTGTGTGCGTATGGTGATTGATGGGTAAGAGTATAAAATGAAACCATCATTACGATCGAAAAGGAAGATCGTTGAGTTATTTTTGATGGAATGCTGCTTTGGGGATATAGGATATAGGTGCGGAGTTGGGTGCAGTGAAATTTATTGATTTGTAGGGAGGAGGTAGAGTCAGAGGTAAGCGCATGATTGATAAAATATGTGGTTATTCTATGAGTATGGATAAGATTATTGAATTAATTCAACTCTCTTATAATATAAAGCACGTGTTTCATTCCTTAGAAGTATAACCAAAGCCACTTTTTAAGAAATTAAATCTTCTATCGAAGAGTGATATTTAAAATCACTTTCTTATGGTCCCTGCGTTGAACTAATATTTGTTAAAATATCTATTTCAGCGTATGGAATAAGAGTTGAAATCATTTAAGGTATATTGTAATGTTTACCTATTTTTGGTTTATTAGTGATTGTTATGAATAGTTTAAATTAAACAACAGAATTTATGATTAATTACTATACTATGCTTGAATATTTTAACTTTTATCTCAACTAAAATAAGTATTTTAATAAAGTGTTAGAAAGATTATATAAATTATCAAAATGCAGGGACCATTTTGAGGTTTCATACAAAGATTATCGCATTTCAGTTTACTAAAAAATTACACAATTTTCGTTTAACATAAAAATATTACATGGAAAATTACTCTATTGTTCTATTTTTATCTAAATTGGGAAGTTAAAGGAAGGGAAGATAAAAATTATCTGCACTCTAGTGTAAATTATGTGTATATATTCCAATATCTACCACATTACATGAGTTATTAAAAGAAAAAGTCTGTATCAAAAAGGGTGAAAATTAAATAAGAAACTTTAAGAAATAGAAAGTAATAAAAATTTTAAAATAATAATAATATTGAGTATCGGACCGTACACTTAAGTGATAAGAAAGTTAATTTTACTTAATTGGTGAGACCAATAGCTTCCTAATTTATATAAAAATACAATATATCTTTCGAAGTTTCAAAATTATTATAATACATTGGTAATTTATATGTTTTATTTGCGTACTTTATTGGAATAATTTATTTTGTTATTCGTATCAGCAAATGCGTCATGAAAAGTAGACAGTTGTATTAAAATATGAAATGCGATGTTGTCTTTGTAAGAAGCGATGATTTGAAGTAACATTCAAGATTTCCAAGAGTTCATGATAATTTTTATTTCTTAATGTACAAAGGGTGGGGATAAATGTGCCGAAAGATAATTTTGCAGACGGATAATAATGCCAAGTTTATTTTGCCGAAGGGTAAATTGGTCGAAAGGTGAAATGTGCCAATGGGTAAAGTAATCGATTAACAAAAGAGCCGAAAAAAATAGTTCCGACGGGTAAAAATGCCGATGGATAAAAATGCTGAAAGTTAAAACTGCCGAAATGTTGAATCACTTCAGATAAAAACTACAATTATCTAATATTGAAAAGAAATGACCTAGCAACAATTAACACATTATTATAATACAGGCGTATATTCTAATAAGAGCACTTTCTTGTCCACATTTTCATTTTCGGCATTTTTAACTTTCGGCATTTTTTTTTCAGGATTCTTGTTTTCGGCATTTTTAACTTTCGGCATATTTATCCATAGGTATTGATTTTTCGGCAATTTCAACCGTTCGGTAAATTTATCCTTCTGCAAATTTATTTTTCGGTAAATATATCCCGACCCTAATTTAATTTTAGGTCTGAAACATGCTTAGAATTGATCGCGGTAATAGCGTCGTGCGAAAGTGCAGCTAAGGGTACTTCACGATAGCCCGGAACACGTGTGGTGGGTGAAAGGATGTGGAGTCTGAGGGAAAATAACTATAGGATTTTTACACTGATTTGAGTGTAGAATGTTACATAAGAAAAGTGAGCATTTATTGCTCTTAAAAGTAGCTATTTACATGTTGTCTTAGTGTGTAAGAAAAACCCTAACACGCGATCGCGAGAACAGGCGTCGCAATACGCGTGAAGGCTCCGAGGTGCCAATAGTCGCGGTCAGGCCGGAAGAGAACGAGCTCAGCGAGAACAATTAGTTTTGATCTCGCTTCGCCGAAATCAGGAAGGAAGAAAGTGGGAGAAAGCGAGCACCTGTGTCCTTTCTCTTAAGAAATCATACGAGCGAGCGCTTCAAATCTTGCGCGAGAGAGAAACACAGTGCGCGCGAAAATATGAAATATAATAGGGCCGTGCACGTGCAAACGGCCCGATCAGTATTATAAATCAAATTTTTTATTATTTATAATTTACATTGACGCGTTTGTTTATTTGTGTTGTTGATATATACTAACTTTACAATCATGAATATAGTTTCATTTGATTTGAGAGAAATGTCGTCTATTTGTACCTTATTTTTGCGGTGGCACCACGGTACCATATAATCAGCTACTTTAAAAACATTAGCTTCTTAATAATACCATAATTTTTTTTATACAAATTGAAATGGGACTCGAGAACCGGTTTTACGAAGATCGAATATATCATACTTTTTTACGATTTGACTTAGTGCAAATGTAATTAAATAAATGTCATTTCAATTCTTTTTACGATGGTTCATAACTAAATTTCCATAAAAGTATTAAGCTCTCGCTTTTGCCTTTTTATACCCCCCTCGATAATTTACGGTGTTACTTTTACGATCCTATTGCCGTCTTGCGAGCGCGCCGCTAATCTATGCATCGCTCAGATAAATTTCTTATCGTACCTTTTCTCACCCACCACCATGGAAAAGAAACACGACTTTCAACTTCGAAATGTCCAGCCAAACAAGGAACTTTATAAAACTCATTTCAATTTACAATTATATCGCTCGCCGCCATTATAATTCAAAACACTCCAGCTAAATAAAAAAGACCTTTATTGAGATTCGAAAGCATAGGTATATGGACTGTAGCTAATAAAAGCCACAAAAACTTTAACGACCTTCGTCTCGCGCGGCCGGTGCATTCTTTTCCGAGACAAACAATCTTTATACCGCGCGCAGAGACACGCATTATAAAACGATAAAAATCGAGAGCTCCGCTATAGAGCTCCTCTTTTTTTCCGTCAAATTTTACTTTCTCCTAACGTACCATATACGCCGGGGTTTCAACACGGAGATTCAGATGAATCGAAGACAAGCAGATGACGATCAGGCGCCTCGAAGTGTTCTTATCTCGCCTAATTTTTCATCTCTCTCTCTCTCTCTCTCTCTCTCTCTCTGTTTCTGTGTCTTGTGTCTGTCGATGTTTTTTCGGCGCTGAAAAATGAGCAGCCCGTACACGGGCTACTTATATATACCGTCAGTCGGTATACGCGCGCGCCGTCCTGACGTTGAAAAAGTCCGAAAACTATTCGTGGAACATTTTACCGATGCTCTCGTGCACGGAAGTTCTTTTTTTTCTCTGTCTGTCTCGCTCCGACTCGTTTGTGTAATACGGCTTTCTCCGGGGTGATGGGAGACAAAAAATCTGGGCGGAAAGAAAGAACAGTTAGCTGTTACAGGTTGAGAGAGATGTGATTGAGTGTAATGTCGATTTTGATCTTGATATCGGTCGCACTGTTCTTTAGACAAACAAATGGACGAATCGCTTCTCGAGTTATTGAGATAATCGGGCGTTACGACTTTTTCTTCAAATACTTTCAACAGGATTATAACAGGAATTTTTTTAAAAACGTTTTGTGCCTATTGTTTTTGGTGATACTCATATATAAATAGAATTAATGAAAAATTGTCAATTATTTTTCTATATTGTTATAAACATGCGTTACTATAAAGCAACTAAACTATCTATATTAATCTATATTAAAGTATGATAATATTTGTTTATTATTTAGCATTCATAGGTTTGAATAAACGCGTTCATTACAAAATTACGTTCTGATAGGAAATAAGTTTCTGCGTTCAATGTATAATAACAAAAAAAACTGAACAAAAAAAACATTGTTAATTAGATGTTGTAGATGTTAATAAATTTTATTCAGATTTTCATATTTTATTAAAAGAAAATTAGTGAAACTGGGTTAGAATAAATTTGGTAGCAATTACTTCATTAGCATTGAGTTTTTATTTACTGGCTTTTCAGTATTTAGTTATATACTTTATTCATTTTAATATAATTTTTCGATGTAAATTTTAAATGTATCATAAAAATTAATTTCGAGTATACAAAATTCATATTATAAAAGATTTTACTCTTTACTTTTTTTGCTTCAAAATAGAAATAAATTTTTTATCTATCTATCTAACTCTCCATATATAATTTGTGAATTTTGAATTATTCACTCACTGCTGTTTTTACCATATTTCGTCCATTGTATGGTAGTCAACAAATACAGTTATCTAATTAACGATTGATTCTATTTTCCAACCCACCATTATCGATAATCATGAATATTAATAATCACATCAAAACGCTAACTCCATCTCCATCACAGGTGCACCACACCTTCACCAACCATTCAAAAAACCCAATCCCAACGAAATTACACACATCAATCTCCCCGAAACCAAACCCAAAAAAATCGCGTCTACGGCCATTCATCATCTCACCAGCCTCTCAAACGTTTGATCCACATTTCGCCGCTCCACAATCACACATATACACGTGGATCCGGGCATTGTCGATGGGGCACAAAGCTATATACGTGTACAATACGAAAAGGCGTCCGCGCGCCGCCACGTATATGTACGTTATATGTACGTACAAAGTCCAGGTCCGGTCCAGGTGCCGCGCAGCAGCAGCAGCAGCTCGAGAAAGAGAGAGAGAGAGAGATAGAGAGAGAGAGAGAGAGAGAGAGAGAGAGAGAGAGAGAGAGAGAGAGAAAGAGCGGACCTGATCGGGCGGCTCGTGCCATTGACCGCCATTGACTCCCCCACGTATATACACGACACATTGCCGATAGGTATATACGTGCTGGCCGCTGTCTGCGAACTCACTCCTCTCGCGCTTGCGGTTATATTATACACGTGCGTGTGTATCGCACACGGAGGCTTACACTTGCAGCGACGGAGAAATCGCTCGGGAAGAAAGTGATCGTTGGGATTGCTGTTTTGATGTACTGGAGGTTTGTGATCGGGTACTAGAGGTTCTTTTTAGTTATAAATGTTCGTGCTGAATTTGAATTTCGCGGTTGGATTCGTAAACAATCAAATTGAGTAGTAGGTATTGTGTTGAGAAAATAGCAGTCATCACATTTTTTAGGCACGACTGCGACATGGAAGTGCCTTATATGTTCGTTAGCGAATAATGTGTGAGATAGGATATCTCACGCAATTTTTTACCAATCGGGCTGAAAGTTTAGGAGAGATCTTCTCCAGCACAATATGAAATTCTATTTTTCTTATCCCGATCCTGTACGTAGTTTTTAAATTGCGAGCACTTTCTGCTTATTTTTACGTGTTTTTACGTGATTTTTTTTTAAATCATGTTACACGATTATCTCCGCAAAATCTTAGCGGATCAGGCTCAAAATCTTTTTGGGAACTCTCCTAAGTATAACAACCTGAGTGTCCTATTTTGGGAGTGATTCTGCAAATATACGCTGAATGCTGCGACTATAAAAAATCGCTAAAAACGGTTTTTGGGCTATAACTTGAAAAATAAGCATTCTACGAAAAAAAGTTAAATAGAAAAGTTGTACATCTTTGAAAAATACAACTTTTTCGCATAAACATCTATTTATGAAAATACTTTTAACTCGAGTTAACAGGCCAAAAACGAATTTTAACATCGACAAATCAGCATTTTACCATATAACTTTACAGCTATGCATTTTGCATGAAAAAGTTAAACGGAAAAGTTGAAGATCTTTAAAAAATAATTTATTTTCTTGACACCAAGACGCGAAAATGCTTTTAAATCAAGTTAATAGTCCAAAAACGATTTTTGACGTCGAAAAATGCAGTTTCTTACTATAAAACTTTGCAGGTATGCATTTTACGTTAAAAAATTTAATAAAAAAGTTGTAGATCTCAAAAAAACACAACTATTTATGGTAGCAAATATTTTTTAAAAATTGCTTTTACACAAGAAACAGCCTAAAAAACGATTTTTTATACATATCATTTAATAACAATTGCGGTGCAGCACGCCCAATCGATCTTAAATTTGTTTAAAGATGTCACCTTTTTAATTAAAGTTTTATATCCAAAGTACGACCACTTAAACACGATAGTATTTTTTTTTACTAAATTCAAACAGATAATAGTGTCAGCGTTAAATGTAAGCTTTAGTTTAGCGCTTCGCGCGAGTGTCAGGCAATCAAGCGAATGCGCAGCGCAAGCACTGGTAAGGCAAGCGAGCGCGAAGCGCAAGCTGAGTTCGGTCGTGCCTCTAACGCAAAACGCGAAGCGATGCAAGGCGCGGAGGAGCTTAAGAGCTCCAGGGCAGGCAAGTCACATGCAGCCAAAGGCCGCATTTGGCGCGCTAGTTAAGTAGGAGGATGTCATAATAGATTTTTCAGCGTTAAAGAGGGATAACTATCTCACGAAGCAGAGTTCAAATGTTAATCTTCGTTCGCTTATAGCACGTATGACAGACCTACTGAGAAATTCATAACTTTCCTAAATGTATAAATCTTTTGATTCCAAATTTAGGGTTGTTTTATTGCAGGAAAAAACTGTTAAAAAATAGAGAGCGAATGTGATCTTATTATGTTTTTGAAACAATACGTAAGTAGCTCAATTATAATCTTTTAATATCGATATTCTAGTAATAGATTACAATTGATGTTTTCTCAGTGTGAATATACTGGTTTCAAAGAAAGTAAAGTATAAAATTCATGACTGATCCAAAATTACTGATCAAGAAAACAAAAAGAGATCAGAATTTTTGGGTGAAAAATGCCAGTAGATCAATCATAAAATTTTAAGATGCGATGAATCAAGACAAATTGACTCTAGTTGATTTAGTATAGATGATTACGAATTTGATGTCAGGCGTGTATAATTTAAGATAATAGATCCAAAATGTCGTACCAATGAAACAAAAACCAAATTAGAATATTGTAATAAATCCAAATAGGCTGGTTTCAGATATTTTTGAGGTTGCTGATTATTAATCCAGTATCAAATTTGTAAAATTCAAGGTGGAGGATTCAAAATGGATTCTTAAAAACTTAGACTTTGAACTGTACAGAATTTGTAAAATTGTCACGTTTCTAAACTTATTTAATTTTAATTTTCACAGAGGATGAGGACAACGATTTAAATATATTCCTCAAAAATTGATATGTCAAATCTGGAATCTAATATCTTTCTTTGGTTTTATAGTAAAAAAGATGAATATATAAAAAGTCTCACAATTCATTATAAATAATTGTTGTTTGTTAACATATTTTGGTAAATAATTTGTTCTCGTGCACTTTAAACACGTTTCATGGCTCTTTTGTCTCGGAAGATTCTGGGTTTTCTGGGATAGTCAAAGATATAATATTGTATAGAGTCTGCAATAGTTTTCATAACATGTTATATTTATTGTCGGTTTATTATTGAAACCGAAATCGTTAATTTCATAGATTTTATTTTCTGTACAACTAACCAACCGATAAATAGATGTTCCCCAATTCTGAAGAAATTCAACATGCATTACGACCAACCACTCGACATGTAAAGCTCCACGTGTACGCGCAGGTACGCGTAAGTACATGTACGTAAGAGAAGAGGAACAAGAGCCGGCGTTTACTCGCTTTCCCCTCTTTCGACTCCTCTTTTATTTTCTGTGTACGGGCCGATCGACCAAGTCGTGTACATATACGCGACAGTTGAACTCTTTCAGGACGTCCAATCCCATCGAGTGACACGCGCGTATAGTTTTGCATAGTTAGGATCGTTATCGACTGGGGATCCTGTTATTTGTGTCTGTCACGCTTGGCATTTGTGTATCGTCGAGAAAAAAAGACAAAAAAAAGAAGAAGAACGACCAGCAGCAGCAGAAGAAGAAGGAAGAGAGGTATTAACTAAGTGTCCTAGACGATTTCGACGAGGTTATTCGGAATAAACGAAGAGTCATTAGGGAGCAGGAGCAGCCAGATAAGAATCGCGACGAGCCACGGCGACGCATGCGTTTAAGTCAAATCTGGGTTTCGCCGTTGACAGTGTCTGATGGGATGGGTGTGTGTGTGTGTGTGTGTGTGTGTGTGTCTATGTTTGTGACTCTTTCTTTGACTGCGGAACAATTATGAAACAACGAAAGGAGAGAAAATCGTTCTCTCCGAACATGCAGATGCAAGCTGTAGCGATGTTTCATTGCCTTTTGAGTTTCGATGAATTTTTATATTGAGCAGCGTAACGACTTCTTTCGTAGAAGATTTAGAAAAGATTTATACGGATGGAAATAGCGCAGCGTTTTCGAACGTTTCTACAAGCGTACGATTACAAACGTTGTACCCGGTAAAAAATGGTTTACATGTAATTGCATGTAACAATTACACTTCTAATTATGTGTAATAATATTAGAACACGTGTTGACTAAAAGGTTGAAAATAATGAAAAATTGTTATAAAATTGTTGTAAAATAATATGTAAATATATATATATTTGTATATAAACGTATGTAATAAAGTATTATTATATGTTACATTTTACCTTGTGCTCGAGTGTTTGCTCAATACCATATACAAAATTTGATGAAGATACGCAATTACGTGTAAGTACATGTCAAGACACGTGTCACCGATTTTTGTTTAGCTACGCGTGACTAATATATATGGTATAAAATTGTAAGTGCAATTACATTTAATTACATGTGATATGTTTTTACCCGGGTAATTTAAAATTTTATATATACTTTTCTACAAATGGTAAAATATTAATTTAATTGTTGCCTAATATATAATTATTGTTGAAAGAATTAATTAAAGAGTTGACTTGTGACATGTTCAAAGTTCAAAGTTTGCATCGATACTGAAATTATTATCAACATGTCCTAGCTACTGCGATATTTTCCTGCTTTTCTTCAACTTGTTTCAAGCTATAAAATAACAAATAATGGTTGGAACTCGAATACGTTCTAATCAATGTTTCATTTTGCAAACCTAAATACAATTTAGTTACTGAAATATTTATTCAACATTATCAAATTGACAGTTAATTATTTTAAAAAAGTGTACACTCTATCCGCCTGCAACACTTGCAAATTTCAACTTCAAATTTTATGTCTACAGCTGTAAGCTGTAGTACAAATTGTAACCCGCAATATTTGCTATTCAAAATGGCGCGTACTCGAGTTAATAATATTACCACCTCGCGCAATAACTATCCATTAATTAGCATGAAAATAGCGTTCTCCCTCCGCCGTCAATCCTAAAACCGCGGCAACGTCAATTATCCACGTATAGATATATCAGCGAATGATTAGGCCGCACTAAAACTCCCTCGCGTAGGAGTCCATATACCTACCGAGTGCACGCGCGCACCGAAAACTTTTGCCACAGTCAGTGTGCAGCGCGGATAGCTCTATTTTATGTCTTTGCGCGAACCATAAACCATTCGCGTGCTCGCGCGAGCAAGTCGAATCCTTCGAAATATCGAACCTGCTCTCTACTCGCGCAAAGATCTCTCTCGCTGGCGTCCGACAATTGACGGGTGGGCGGCGAAAGTAAACCCGGACTACTGTTGCTTGTATTTTATTGTTTTGCTTGGGGAATTCTTTTTTTTTTAGGGGGTTGGGTGAAGTGTTTTAGCGGTACGTGTGTGTGTGTACGGTACAATGATAATGGTGGTAACGTATTTGCGTAATGCTGATTGTTAGTAGAGTGGACGGTGATAGAGACCGCCTCGTTAAGATCGATTCGTGCGTGCGTAAACGAAATTGTGCCGTTCGTTTTAGATGTAGGTATGTGTACTGTGTTACATTCTTGGTCTATATGAGATACAAAGTATATGAGGGTTTTTTTTGGCTAATGGATCTTGTAAAATTTTAATGACAAGCATTTTGTTTAATGTCATAAAAGTGGGTAATGTAGAAACTTTTTATATTTTACACTCGTAGCCATTGGTTTTAAATTTACTAATGTTAAAATATCTAAGTTCATATTGTAATAAAAATTACCGTCGGAGTATATTACAGCAGTTTTTGCTGATATTAAAATAAGCTTTATAGCCCATACAGTGTACTGTTAACATTTTCTGTAACATTATCGTTCTAGTGAAATAGATGAAAAGTAATATGTTATAATGTATTTTAAAACACGAATTTCTTCCAGTTGTTTTGCTGTGGTAAAAATAAAAATAATGGTCAGATAATTTAGAATTTGTTACTTAAAATAAATAAAATTATTTACCTTTGAGAAATCTAGAAAATGTCGAAGACTTGTGCACATTTAATGTTAAAGAAATATATTAAACTATACCATATTGGGATACTTAAGAAATAGTCTATACCTAGCATTCATAAATAAAGTAAGTTTTCAAAGCCACAGTCAATAATATCAATAACCTAAGTGGATTGGTACTACCGATCTCTTCATTTATTTTAATAGGCTTGTCTAATTTATTTTTTGTATGGGCAACTATGTTGCCCAGTTAATATTTATGTACCAGCTCGGAATATACACTTAAATAAATGTTAGAAAACCATGGAGAGAGAGATGTTTTATAAATCCTGTAGGTAAAAGATTAAGAAAGTAAACTTGTTTCTATGCAGTTTGCAATAAATGACGAGTAAATAAAATCTGTTTTAATCAGAGTGAAAATTCGAAATTGAATCAGGCAAATTTCACCGTGCAAGAAGGTCAAATTTATTGTAAATATTAAGAAACAATGCTAAAAAGTCTCCTGTTTACCATGAACACAGTTATTTATACTGCACTCAGAAAACGGACATAATTTTACCCCAAGAAGATGTCCTCTTAAAATTGACAGTTATAGAAATTGCATTGGTATAATTTTATGGTAACAAAAATTTCCCTTTCTTTCTTATACAATCCTGGTAGAAACAAGCTGATTTTCTTAGGCATTTATTTTAAGCTATTTGATAGCTATTAACTAAAAGGAAGAGTTGGTTATGCGAAAAAGTTGAATAAGCCTATTAAAGAAAGCCAAGAAATCGCTAATAGTAGCATATTAAAGTTATCAATATTATTGACGGTAGATTAATGCTGAATAAAACTACTAAATCTGGACAAATTTTCAATATTTTCTTTGCTTTTAAAATCTAAACAATTTTGTCCTGTTTAAGTACCCAGTTTCTAGTTTTGTAGTTTAACTATTTTTATTTATTTTATTTCTACCAAGGAAGAGTATCCTATTTTACACAAAAGGAATTCCTCTAGATATCTATTTTGAAAGGACATCGACTTGGGACAGAAGTACCATTTCCCGAATATATAAATTTTACTAAATTTATCACTAAAAAATTCTCTGTGCATAAACTAATGTTTCCATATCCCCACAAGCCACTTAGAACACCTCGTTACGCCACTGATTCATACCTACGTAACACCTCCAATCCAACCTCCAAGAATCCAGAAGCAGCGGCTCGAAAATCCTTCCTCCACGTATCCCGCAATTATATACCCCGAATCGTTTCCATGCTTATCGCCGGCCGCTCTTGAAAGTCAATTTAACAGTTCACTTGATTCCGCCGGCGCGCTTATGCGATTTTCGCGCTCACGATAACATGAATCACAGAGCGGTAGCCAGAAATAAAACGAGACAGAGAGAGGGGAGATCAGATCGGGAGAAAAGAGGAGTGACTGCAGGCTTGCTCCTTCCTTGTTCGGGAGAGAGAGCGAGAGAGTTGGAGGGGGAGAGAGAGAGAGAGAGAGAGAGAGAGAGCAGGTTCCGCGCGCGCAAGGTAGGTACCGCACGCGCGAGCGCGGGTGTTTTATCCGCGGCTGATGCTCTTCCTTATGAGTGTGTGTGTAATGCGTGTGCGGAGGAGAGAGTCGTAATAGACGACGACCTTTTCCGTTAGCGTATGTGCAAGGCGTCGTGTTGTTTTGTGGAGCTGTAGGTTGGATGATGGGCGTTCTTTTTTAGGCAGGTTGTAAACGGGACCGGAGGTTTGAAGAATGTTTCTAAGGTTATAGGAAGTTTGGCAGGTTTCAGTTGGATATTTTAGTGGAATAAATTGTTCTTGGAATTGACTAATTTAGTCTATTTGAGAGAAAGTGTAAATTTGCACCTTGAGAAAGAATGAAGTTACGTTATTTTTCATTAACTATCCTGGACAGCATTATTATTCAAAAAGAATTCTTTAAGACTTTTCAAAGAGTTTGTGATTATTACTGACATTGGAATCCTGCATGAAATCTTTAAGAACTCCGTAAGAATTCTTTTACATTTATAATGCATAGTGTTTATAATGTACATTTGCTGTCTGGGTATAATATTATTCACTCAAACACAGCGATAAATTCGTTAGTACAATTAGAAGATTCGGAAGCACTAAATAGTTGGTAAGGACCCCGATTCAAATTGAAAAATCCATCACTGGTTATCGATTTTACGTATACAGCTCGGAAAATTCTACAGATTCAAATTTTTTTTGAACATGAAGTGGGTACATTACATGATCACGAAAAGTGAATGTATTTTGCAATATACAATTTAATTCACACGTTTATTGTCGATACTCTCAACATTTTTTGAGAGTAGAAAGCATTTTTTTACGAAAGTTATAGTAAGTAAATTAGAAAGAAAATGAAGTTAGCGAATTCTAATATGCCTTTTATCTATTTATTAACCTTTTTGGTTACCGTTTTTATAATTTATTTGTATTTTAATTATAGAGCTAGGGTCCAAAATTACAGATTTTCTAATGGCAACGCCGCAAGGAAAATTAAAATATCTCACTTTTTAAGTGAAATATCACTGCAAAACAAAAAAAAGATGTAGCGAACTTCATAAATGTGTCATAAGATTTAAAATGCCTTTTAATAGCTCTGTAAAATTTTTGTTGAACGTTTACGATAGCCATAAATATTATTTTCATGTAATTAAATATAAATTTTTTAAGAATTTATTTTCAACAAAAAAAACTTTCTAGTCACCTTTCGTTAAAAAAATTATTTGGAATTAATTTTTGAAAATCCTGATCTATTCTAAGCATCTATTGAATTTTCATAAAACATTAATTTAATGAATATACATGCATCTGATGATTCACACTAGCCTTCCTCAAGTAAATAAATGAAAAAGTACTTTAGTTACTTACCGCAGAATATATTTGTATTTTAAAATAATCTTGATAAGCATAATGATCGGTAATTTCTCTTGCAGCGATCATTACAGGAAAAGAAAAATCTCCCTCCTTCAGATCCATAATGTCAAGCTTAAACGGCAAAAGTCCGAAGAGCCACAGCCTCCAGGTAATTAAAAACAAATTTCCAGGGGCGATCCATCGCTCGCCTCGGCGCGATAACGACGCGAATTGATGGAAAAGAGTAAATTTAAAATTCTAGTAGCCCCCGAGGAGATAAGACAAGAGGCTCGCGCGCGCTGCTCACCTCATATTTATTAAGTGCGAGCTCTTGTGAGTCCTGACTCCTCCAGACACACTCACACACTGGAGAATGCGTACATACGGATCTTTGTGTTGTCGAGGCTATTACTCGAGGCAGAAGAAGAAGAAGAAGAAGCAGCAGCAGAGGAGGAAAGAAAGATCGGATCGTTGACTCTGGCGCTCTTGGTCGCGAGAGGTGAGCTCATTAATTCAAATAAATCGCTTATGCATCGGGCCGTGATCTCTCGCATCGGGGCATACATATATAGCCGACTTAACGCTTAGCCCGAGCAAGACGAATGAAATGGCAACGGTCGGACGCCCGTTGCGGTATCATCCCAAGAGCATCGCATCCTTGGCGCGCGCGCGCACTGCGGCTTTTATATAATGCGAATGATACCTGCTAATTTTTCAAATTGCGAGGCGCACTTCTCCTCTTAAATGCTCTCGAGAGTCTCGAGTCTGGATGGGGTTTAAGCCTCGAGCTGGGAGCTGGAGCTGGAGCCAAAAACAAAACGCTCATTATTCACTTGAGCCTTGAATATTTATCGCATTACCGCCTTGGTATTGGGTATGTGTGTGTGTGTATGTGTTGTTGTTGTTGGGTGTACCCGTTACAAAGTTGCGACGCGGCGGGACGATTATATACGAAGGGGCCGAGGTGCGAAGAAAATTTTAAACGCCGATCTTTTCATCCTGGAATTGTTATTGATTGTGCGCGCCGGGAGTTTGTTTTGTTTGCGTGCAAAAGTTGGGTTGGATAAATGGATTAATCGCGAGTGATGATCGGACTGAGATTGATAATTGGAAAAATTGACGTGAAAATGCATTTTATTTTCGAGTTCTTTAGGATTGTATATACGTGGCCATGTGATAGATCGTTGTTTGATAGCCTTACCTTACTACTATTATGCGTGGATTATCAATTTTTTGTTTGGGAATAAAAAATAAAGATAAATGAAACCTGAAGGATCTAAGATTGTGGATTATTGTAAAAATAACATTATAAGATCCTGTTATTGGACAATGATTTTCAGACTTTTACAGAATACATAATTGGTCATAAGAATGAATTCTTACTTTTATTTCGATTTGATAACTAATATAGAAGAATACTGATAATCAATTAACAGTATATTCTTGTTGACTATGATATAGTTTCTTTGTAAACTTTGAGAAAGTAGATCAATTTCTGCAACATTAGTCACGTTCTGATTCTGAAAAAATCTGAAAAAATTATATTGTGCTCTTAAAATTTTTTCAATTGTTTTATTGAAACGAAAGTCAGAATTCATACTTTTGCCGGCATTTTCTACATAATTCTAAGAAACAATTTATACGCTTGGATTTGTATATTCAATGCACTTTATACAATCAATGAACTTGCAAACAATTAGCGATCAAATTTGACATAATGATTATACACTCTAATCTAACGCAGAAACAGCATTCACTCGCAGCATTCTCGGTATCGAGCAGCGGACTAGTAAAAATCACGTTCCATTCATGCGTTACGCTTTTGCAAAAGCCAGACCGTTCCATTGATAGCTCCATTCTTCGAGCACACGCCCGGCGTGCAGTACTGCCCCGATGGCGAAATGCGCTGTAACGATAAACAAATAACCCGCTCCCATATCCGAGACGTAAAGCTTCAAAATTAGCAATTTCAGGTAGTTGCGGCGTTGCAAAATGACTCAAAAGTTAATTTTATTATAAATCTGCGGATAATGTAGGGTTACTCGTGCTAGAAGCTGTAAATTATGCAATACTATAGCATGAAACTTGTGGAAATAATGTGATAAGCTGAAAAAGACGTTAAAATCGAAATATGATAATATAAATATACTTTAAAATGGTATTATTAGCGTTATAAAGTTATATTGCAACAATGTTTGACAGAAACTTTCGGTGGCCGATATATATTTTTAAAAGAGGATAACGAGTTACTGTGTTTTCATGAAGACTAGAATAAGATCTAATTTTCGCGTCAAATATTTGAATGTAGGTGGCGCTGCAAAGTGCAATTCATGTCAACGAAATTTATAACCTAGTATTATTTTATCACAAACATGTTAACAAGTTTTTAAAACTCTGAAAAATGCATGTTAACTTTAATTACTGTCGCTTTGAACTCCGCGGTTTGCTCTTTGCAATAAACCGATAGTGCAGGCTTGATAATTGATTTTTGTTATTCGTCCAAAAAATGTTGAGATTATGATGTTATGCTTAACAATAAAAAATCGCAGTCTGGCCACTTTACTAACGCTTTGAACGAACCTTGCGATTTTTGCATCGAATATGCAATCTATGGTAAAAGCTAATACATGCATCTTAAATTATATAATAAAAGATAACATTTTGTGTAACGTATAGTTATTCTTCCACCCTACACTGCTAAGAAATCAGTGTTTTGTTACACTTGCGCATGAACATGTCACTATTATGTAACTAGACTGTGCCAGCAGCGAGAATACCTTCTCCCTCAACTTCTTTAGATACAACAATATATACGTAAGAGTTATGGCACATTACCTACATGACCACATTACCTGCACCCAAATTATTACTTCCATTATTGTTTCATATTACAAACTAGTTTTTTAAAGAAAGTCTAAGAAAACTTTTTTAACAATTCATTATTTTGATAAAAGTATTTATTTTAACTTGAAACTTCGAATCTAAATATCTCAGCTATGAATTCTTCAAGTCCTTGAAATCGAAACATAAATTAACTAACAATCCACAGTTCCAAGAAAACCAGAAAAACACCCTATTTCCCGAAGTCGATTCTCAAGCTCCCTTTCGCAAATCCCCCCCACACCTTGCCACCTACTCCGCTATACACATCACATAAAGGAAGCGATCGGTAAATCGAGATGTTACCGCGGCGCTCACAGCGGTAGCTGCAGCCTCGCGCTATATACCACCGCGTGCGTGGCGTGCGCAATATCGGAAATCTCGCGCGGGGGCGTCGCGCAGCAGCAGCAGCGTTATATACATATTGGCGCTGGCTTATCGCGGCGCACGCGGAGAGAGAGAGAGAGAGAGAGAGAGAGAGAGATTCTCTCTTTTATCCGCAGCGGGCACGCACGCGACTGGAGGTTCCGGTTTGTTTGTGGATTTTTGCCGGGGAAATTAATCGCCCCGGCGTTGCGCCGGCTATTGTCTACCGCGGGAGAATAGTTTTCTGATACGCATAGGTGGCTTGCTGCCGTTGCTGCTGTTGGGGAGATTGAGATACTGGCTGTCTCTTAAATCGCAGACGGCCGGGTTTAGTGGATTTTTTTGGGACTTTTGTCGGGGTTTTTGGGTTGGAGTGTGAGATGTTTATAGAAAATGAGTACTTTTATGTGGAGACTGATTTCTGGACAAATGTGTACAGAAGGTTATTTTGAAGGTTACTGATTATCAAATCTGGTCAGATTTGCAAAAATAAAAATGCTCGATCTAACTTTTATTAACGAAGTTAACCTGGAATTTGTACTCAACGAAGTCAATAATATCTATAAATGAATTGTTATTAACAAATTTTATATGGTTTTGAAAATTACATTCTTTTAAGTGCCATTTTTCAAATTGTGTATACTTGTAGTGCATCTATCAAAATCAATTTATCTAAGTTATTTTTACGTTTATTTACCCTTAAGGTGATAAAAAGGGGTTTAACATGCTTCCAAAACAAGAGAAAAATTATTGTTTGAGTGCGACATGAATTAAAAGTAATTAAAAAACGTGATAAAAGTTAAAAGTATACTTTTAATCAAAAAATGTACGCCTGCTAGAACATTGTATATTGCACATACATCGAGTTACCAGTAGTAAAGTTCCGATGCATCATTTTCACCCCGAAATGAGTTTACCGTAAATTTGAAATGGTCAGTCCACACGACCGACTCCATGAAAAATATTGTTTCAAATAACTATTTTCTATGAAGTGACCACTAATATGAATACAAATTTGGGCAGAATTATCCATTCTCAAAGTTAGAGTAACAATTATTCTAATATTTCAAATGGAAAGTATTATGCAAAGAATACTTATCAATATAATAAAAAATATGAATAAGTTAGCAACTTTAATTATTTAAATAATGATTTATAAAAATATAAACAATGAAAATGTATTAATCAGACTCTTCAATGTTCTTGATACAAAAAAATAAATATAAATTCTGTACATATATAAGTAGCTCACGAATGTGATATTATATACGTATGCTAATTATAGCTTAGAGACAGTGTTTTTGTGTCGAACTTTTACTGCTGATTTTATATAATGGTTTGAAAAATAAAAATAAAATTTTGTAAATTTTTCGCTAACCTAAACTTTGTAAATTATAGTTACATAACTCCTTAATAAAGAATGACCAACAAAAGTTCCAATAAATTAATTATCCAAAGCCAGTTCCTGCAAACACATTGTATAGTTAACTCGCGAACAATACACACTGAAAATAGCAATCGAATGCACACTACACCCCATACCCATTCATTACACACATCCCCCCTCCATACCATCAAAATTTATTAGAATTTCCTAACCAACCCATAAATTTCATTTCAATTCAATTCACTCGCTACCTACCAAAACAAAAAAAAATACCAGCCACCTATAACGCTAGAGATTCTGATATTACTAACAGCCACCAACTAGCGAAACGCTCGGCACGCGCGCGCTTGCTCGGCGCCATTTAAATATAACATCTACGTTATGGTAATCGGCGCCGGGGTCCGGTAATAATGCCAATAATCGGCGTATAAACACGAGCGAAAATGGGCCACTCGAGGCACGGCGCTGGAGCGCGATGTGTCTTACATGCGGCTCTCTCGCTCGTTCGCCCAGAGGAGAGAAGCTGCTGCTGCTGCTGCGCAGCGTGCAAGTATATAGCTACGTGTACATATTATGTACCTGTAAGTGCGCGCGAGCGCTTCTCGTTTACCGCTTGTAAGGTACGGTAAGGAATATACACGCATCATGCTCCATGCTTGAAAAAAAATGGTTTTAATTAAGCGAGTTTTCTTGAGGCTGTTGAGGCATCGGGGCAGATGTTTAATGTTGGAGTGGGATTATTTGGTTGAATGACGATTGTCGATGAGAGAAATTGGTTTGCTAAGCTTTTGAAGAAATTAATTTTTTTAACTATTTATTTAAGAATGCGTTTGTTGGTAATTGACAGAGATTGTTGCTTTTATAAAAAAATTGTGAAGGAAACAAATATTGCAAAATTAACAAATTTAGCAAATCATTATCCTGAAATCATGAAATCATTTCCCTGAAAAGCGAGACCAAAATTACACTTTTTGCCCGCAAAAATGATTAGCGGGAGAAAAGTAATTTTTTTCCCTCAGGAAAAAAATGACTTCACTAGAAAATAGTCAAAATTCCTTTATTTCACCAAGTTCTACCAATAACCCTGATTTTTGATTGTCTTTTAACAGTTCGTTAGTCTCGCTTTCCAAGTCAAAAAGTGGCCACAGTTGAGATGGGCATAAAGTACTATATGTTACTCGAGAAAAAGTCGATTTTTCTCTCGGGTGATACTGCCGCAGTAAATTCACCCACGGAAAAAATATTCGACTTTTTACCCTTGTTACATAATGTACTATTTCCTTATAATGAAATCGTCAGACAAAACCTCAACTATTCCAAACGATTAGAAAAATCGAGCACGCATTAGCTTGTACGCATGTACACTGAACACGCAGCGCCCAACAAGTACGTGTAGCACGTGGCCACTGTAAATCGCTCGATAACGCGGAACAATTACTTGCCGCAAAAGTATGGGATAAATATAAACAATACACGCATCCATTCCAAAGCGCAGCCGCATAACGAGCTCTAGCACCGTGTAAAGGCGAATTCTCATAACTCAGTATGATATAAGCCGCGTCTGGTCGAGGAAGGACTGCTCGAAAAAAGGAGCTTGTTACAAACAAATTCATGGTCGATGCAAAATTCCAAACGCCGATACTGGAGTAGGTCAAAGAATTTTAAGCATATAATTTGAAAAATTTGCGCATTGTTTATCTTTGACCTATTTCAAGTTTCATTCAAACTATATACAGCTATTACGTTCTTTAGACATAAATTAATAGAGGCTTGTCTTGATTTTTCTTGTCGAATATTGGTTATCCAATTTATGTGAACAGAAGGTTAATGATTACGAAAAATGAAGAAAAATTTATATATTTTTTACTTCATTTTATTCAGTTTAGCCTTACAATTGTCATACGAGTGCTTTTCAACATTGAAAGTTGAAGCGAGTCTCAATTGATTTATATATGAAGACAGTACAATTACTAAAACAGAATTAGATTTTCGTAAAATGTACTAAAACATTAGTTAGAACTTATAAAATTACAGATATCTTTTGTTACAATTTTTTTTTGCTAGGCATAGGGGAACATTTTGATGGTTAGAAAAAATAATGCTGCGACTTGGCACATGCGACGGTGCACCATCAAGGGATAAATAAAGATTTTTTACGGTTATAATACTTGCAGTAACATTTTATGGGTTGACTACACTCACTTTTCCTAAGATGGCGCACCATCGAATGCACCTAATCGCGTTATTCAGTCTTTAGACTTTCTTTAGTCATTATCTAAATATAATCATAAATGAAAGTAATATGTTTCTTTTTAATTTAAGTCGGTAACGTTGTAAAAGGAACTCGCTCAATTGTGGAAAGCTCCATTGGGTGTATATCCTCGCGATTTCCCAGCAGCAGCAACAAGTGGCGCGTCTCATCCACCGCAGTCCAGTTAGAGTCGAGCACCTTACATCAGAACTCGCAATATATACTCTCCCTCTCCCGTGGCTCTCCTAATTATTTCGAAAAGGCGGCAGACTCCCGGCTCGTACTCTCCTTTTTCCTCCTCCATCCCGTCGGTTTCACTTCTGCGGCTTATGTATGTATGTACAAGTATACACACACACACCGGCTCGTTTCGCTTCGCGCACGGGAGGCGTGTATATAACGAACCCAAGAAAGAGAGAATTCTCAGTCGGCAATTTGTTGCCCCGTTCAATTATTTCTCTTCAACGTCTATCGGCACTCCGCACTCCGAGATACACGTTCGCTTTTTAAGAGATTGCTTATGTACGTGGAGCTCGTTGTTGTCTCGTGCTGCAAGCAAGAGGATGATAAATGCGAGGTGGTGCGCGGGCGATAATTATTTTGACGGCTGCTGGAGTTCGACAGTTTTAGGCGATTCGATGTGGTTGTGAGAGCAGGAGTGGAGTGTTGCTGGAACTGGAGCTGGAGCACTTGTTAGAGATGCGAGCTTGTAGAGATGCGAAATCTCAATTGAACGATCTCGCTGGATTCGAGAAAATGTTCTCGCGGTATTGCAGAAGTAACAATTGGAGATCGTATTCAATTATTTCGTGTTTTGCGTATTTTATGTAGTTGTAGAAAATACATTGAAATAAATTGTTTGACAGAAGTAAGTGTTTCTGTATTTGTATGTTGGGGAAATACTTGATTCACTATGAAAATTACTATGTTATAAATTTTACTATGATTATGGCAATTTTTACAATAAAAAGGTAAATTCTACAGAAATGAATGATTTTGCTACATATTTTGAATGTAAGGTTTGATATATCTCTTAAAAAATGTCACTACCAGATTGGAAAATTGTATTAACTAGAGTAATTTAGGTAAATCATCTAAATCTTTTGTTGGAATTGCAAGCTTATTCACTGGAGTGGCGAAATTTTCGTATCTTACACCGACTAATTGCTGCACCAGTCATATCTTACGCCCTTTTAGCCAAATAGTTTTCTCAAAGATAATTCTTCTTATTGCACAAATCAAGATTTTAATTGCTACTGAAAATTTTGAAATAGAAAGCAATTCCTTCTATATAACAATATTAATTATCAAAGTATTGTTATTTATACCTTAAAAATACACGCACACGAAAATCTAATGAGACACCCTTGTCATGCTAATGAGACGGCTCGTCGCCCAATAAACGGACAAAATTTTCTTCGAACGAACGCTGAAAACCCTTGTCTCCATTGTCAAAGCTGCACATTGCAGGACCGCGCGCGATAAACGCACGGCAGTTGAAACGCAAACGCGCGCTCACTCTCTCGATAATAGCGATAATAATAACGGTAATAATAAATACAAGCGCGAGCAACTCGCGCACGCGCGCTCGTGTATATATATTTGCGATCGTTTGAATTGCGTCAGACGCGGCGCGTTGTAGACGTTCCGCGAGCAAAGTTGCGGTATAGACAGGCTTCGGCTGAGATCAGACACACGGCGGGCGCCTTTACTTGTTTTCAGGTGGTTTTTGTTTTCAGTTTATTCACAGATATTTTTCTTGTAGTTTATGATAAAATTAAAATTTAATTTACGGAATGATTAATTGAGAAGTGACGAAATAAAACTGGATAATTCCACTTTTGATAAAAATTAATTTTATATGATTTTATGTAGCAATTTGTAGTTTTCTTTCTATTTTTAGCTTTATTTTACGACTAAACTTCATATTAAGCCATTAAGAATGTACCTAAATATACGTTATTTCATGTAAACTAATAGCTTTTATTAATTTTCTCACAATTCAAAAAGTAGAATTAACAGGGTTTGTTCCGTCACTCCACAATTCTACATTTTTATTTATTAACACATTTTAGAACCGGTATTTTATATGTAGTATTATTTTATAAAGAATTGATTCTAACATCTCTTCACTATAACATTATTGTTTTATCGTATGTTATCTTTAACTTCGACTTTAATGCTATGTCAACTATGCAAGATAGGGGATGCATCAGATTAAGTGAGGTAATAATTATACATTATTTTTTAATGGTTTTTCCATAGAATCAATCGGTATAATCAGATTTTTATACATTGATTTTTTCTTATAAACTAGCCAAGTCAAGCCTGCTGCGTGCGCTTTTTTTATTTTTTTCACTCTCCTTCTAAGCAGTGTATTATCGAGGATGCTGTTATTTTATTATTGGGATCGTTTAAACAATTTACAAAGAAATTTAAATAATATATTTTTCACCGTCAAACGATGATTCCATGTGCCATACTGACATTCTTTCAACTGAGCTAGCCATGGGCTCTGAAAGGTCAATTGTCGTGTCTAACCTAGTTCTAGATGTAACTACTGCAATTCATGACTTAACTAGAATGTGACAATGATGCAATTTATGAATAAATGCTGTTTTATCTACAATTAATTGTTACTTGATGACATAGTTTATTTTACAATAAACATAAAATAACAATATAGTTTGCATTTAAGACTATAATGTACTTCCATTTATTCAAACCAGTCATACAGCATATATTTATTTCGAAGCAAGACATCACGCAAGTGTCAACAGGTGTCAAATGCTCCTGAAATGTAGGACAGCTCTCGCACCGACACTCCCGTAAACAAAAGAATACTAATATACTTTAAAAGAAAATCATCAACAATCACCAGCACAAGAACCAACCAACCAACTCTCAATACAACCAGCGTCAAAGTGTCTCGACATCAAACGCATACGTGTCCACTCTCTCACTCTCTCTAAGCAAAGTTCAAGCGTGTAATATCTCCCGCTATATAGCACGCTTAAACGATACAACAACTTTGCGTGAGCAGCAGCACGTCTGGTAGCTTCGAGCCAGACGGCGGCGGCGACTACCACTTGCGAAACTCTCTCTCTCTCTCTCTCGCGTCGCGCGGTGACACATACGCCGGCGTCAGTCGATCTCCTTACGCCTGCGCACGCACGCGCACGCGCGCCATTGTGTTACATGTACGCGCGTGCTCGCGGGTGCCCACTCGCCCATGAGGGAATTCTGCTGCTGCACGCGCGTGGAGTGCGCGGCGGCGGCGGCTCGTATAACAGGGTTAACGCCGGCTTCCAGTCTTCTATCGGCTTTTGTTTACGACCCTGTTGCGAAAATTTTCGAGCTGCCGTTGGAACTCACCGTGCGGAGAGCCGGCGAGACGATGTTGCTCGGAGGTGTGATGTAATTTTGTGGATGGAGGGGGCAGGGATTTATATTCTTTTTTTTGGTGGGAGTCGAGGGTGTTGAACTGAAATTCTATATGCGGATAGCTCACTGATTTTAAAGATTTATAAATAGTTTATGACAGGCCACGTGTCTTTTTTGTTAATAAAAGTTTCGTACTAAATTTTAAGTTTACTTTCATATACCTAACCAATCAAATTGACATAATATCACAGTTTTAGGATAAGATCTGTACTGTAATAAATTTGAATTTTGTGCTCACATATCCAATTAATCAAAATTACGAGTATAATCCCTATCTTTGACCCAATAATTTTGAATATATATATATATATATATATATATATATATAGAAAATAGGATCTTTCTAGTACTTTTCGAAAAAATGACAATAGTATTTAAAACATGTGGCAAAATACGTTATTTTATTGGCCAGCTAAATAGCTTTGATCATTTCCTGTGAAACTAGCGACGATATTCATTAACCACATTCTCCATTATAACAGTTTTTCCTTTTATTACTAGTTTCTTTTTCTCTTTTAATGATCTTCTCGATACTTTTCTGTGAAAATGACGATGTCATTTGAATGATTCAATTGATTAGTCCTATCGCTATCTTTTACTCTACTGAAGACGAGATATATGAAACATATACTGCACCAGTGGCACTACAATAATTTTACTAGTTATCGTCATTCTTTTTAAATTACTACAAATATTTTATTACAAGAAGTTAAGTATTTTGCGTTTTCAGATACACTTTTCAATACTAAATTTGAATTTTGTTTTTAAATGCATTACTGATTATCTTACCAAGAAGACTGGTCAACACTTTTTTGACAGATTATAAAATTAAGTTGGATGGAAAGAAAAACGCAGCATCTTATTGCTTGAAACAAATTGTTTATGGGATATATGTAATAGTTTGTTTTCACAAATTATACTATATTTTATTTATTGGTCATATAATACCTTTACATCCAGTTAACCCAATAATTTCACAGTTGCTCTAGAATAATATCGCAATCCCTCTATCCTCACCCATGCAGACACCGAGTACTACACGGCCACAATCAAAGGACGAATCAGCCTCGCATAAACATCCGCGAGCAGCAACACATTACAGCAGCTGCACACATGCACATGAGAAGAAGAAGCTAGCCGAGCAACAAAGTGGGCGCATCATAATGGATTGCACTTGTAGCCGCGTATATACATCGTCTATACCGGGCCCCCGAGTTTCTACTCCCCTCCCTCCCCTCCTTTTACACAGCCAATTATAGCGCATGCGCGCCCGGCGAATAAATAGCCGAGTTTATTGGGTTTGCGCCACGGCCCGCGGTAATAAGGATAGCCTTATGCGCAGAGGGCTGCTAGTAGCTTCTTATGCCTCGCGCGCGTTGATTCATGCGACGCGCTGCGCTGCACTTGCGATATCGGAATTTCTGATGCTTATCGATCTGCCGCGGCCGGACCCAACGATCTTAACGGCCGTTTAGTCTTGTCTGGACAAGGCGGTCTGCTTTTCTCTTTTTTTTTGTTGGTTCGTAGTTTTTGTTTTTGGTTTATAGGAGATGATATCGTTCGCGATGTGGTGTAGGAAGAGTCGATAAGATGCTGGGTTTCTATCGTGTGTAGACATGTTTATGTGTTTAGCTGTACCCGCGGCTTCGTTCGCATTAATAATTGTGATCGACAGACGTTAAACTCAGCAGGTATTAATTTAAAAAGTGCACAATTATTCAGAAATTAAGTAACGATAAAATTACAGAAACGCGATGAAATTGGTATTGGTATTCAGATGTTTTAATCCTTTTTGGAAAACCAAAATATTATTTGTAATCTGTAATTCCTACAATTTTTTCGGAATCATAAAATAGAAAACCATTCCAGGTTTTCTAAGATTTAGCGAAGTAGTTATTGGATGATTAAGTAATAAACAAATCAATACAAGATCAGACTTTTGAGGATAGCGAGCGCAAAACACTGCAGCAAGATGGTGCAAGTGGGATAAGACTCCAACCAATCAGAGCATAGGGATCTCTGATTCTGATTCGCTAGTAAGAATAGGAACTCGTAAGGATGAGGGTTAGTGAGTACGAGTAATGATGAGATTAGTTAGGACTAATAACGGCAAATATTCGTAAGGACTAGTAAGTGCTAGTAAGTATAAGGAATAGTAAAGACTATTAAGTACCGTAAGAATAAATACTAAGAGTAGTAAGAACTACGATTAAGCAGTACTAGTAAATATTAGAATACCTAAGAAATAGAGAGAAGTAGTAAGTATTAGTAATGGTTAGGACTAGTAAGGACTAGTAACGGTAAAGACTAAAAAGGATTAGTAGGTACTAAGACGAGTAGTACGAAAGCACTAGAACTAGGAATAAGTAGGGTTATCATGAACTAGAAAAAGTAAAAACTAGGACTAAAAGGGTCTTGGAAGGACAAAGACTAGTAAGGACTGGAAGGACAATGAAGGTTATAAGGATGTAAGAACTAGGAAGGACAAGGAGAGATATGAACTAATGACTAGTAAGAACTAATAAGCATAAGGATTGTAAAATGGATCGAGATAATAATAATAGAAAATAGTAGAGTAATAACAGTAGAAATTTGTAGATATGGTCAGACCGATAACAAATACAAAAATTCCAGATTATTACTGCTTCATAAAATATATATCATTTTATGACTGAGTTACATAAATCGGACATTATACCGAATACTATCACAATACGATCATAATTGAATGGCGCGGATGCCCGAGCAGAGAACGAAACACTAATCACATAGCGTGCTACCCAGCAATGATCGAAACCCTTCTAAATTGATTGTCAACCGATAGCTTTCAATCCTGGCGACGACTAAATTATTTCTGAATCGATCGTTTAGCAGTCGGTGCGCTCGTACGTGCAATATCAGCGCCCCGCGCGCCACCGATTAGCAAATCGCGAAACCGTAGCGCCATTGTAAAATTACGGGTCCGCGCATGATCTATTAACAATTAGAGCGCTCGGCTCCGCGGATTTTTTCGCCAGCTTCCGATCCGCAGATCGTCCAGCTGAGATAACGGCCTGTAGCAGCAGCAGCAGCAGCGGCAGGCAGCGGCTCAATGGCCTATTGTATCGTGTCTCCTCGGCTGCTTTTTTCGTTAATCGATCGAGGCGCCCCGCCCGGCGAATAAATTAACATGGCTGCCGCTGCTGCTGCTGCTGCTGCTCTGGATATATAGTGCATGTGTGCTGCGCTGTAGCTGCTTGGTTTGTAATCACATGTGTCGTAATTTCCATTGTGCGTGCGAGTATTTACGCAATGATCGCATGGAGGAGGGAAGGAGGGATTGGTGACGAGAGGTGGAGGAGACGTGACGTCTCCACCCCCGTAGACGTGGGTCGCGTGGTCCTGAGGAGAGGGTGGGAAAGTTTCTGGTGCACCGTGTTGAGAGAGAGAGAGAGAGAGAGAGAGAGAGAGATAGAGAGAGAGAGAGGTCAGGGTTTCGCTTTTAGCTGCCGCTGGCGGTGTGACTGGCTGCTAGTGAGGTTTGATTGTGGAAGTGAGGGTGCATGGGGTATTCTGTGCCGAAGCAGGAGGAAAGACATTTTAATGTACTGAATTTTTTTGTAAAATTGAAATACGTACTTACAAGGAGGGACCACTGAGTTTGGGTCACAGATTTGGATGAAATTTTAGGGATCGTTTTCTGATACCTAAAAATGAAGCCCAATACTCGTAATTTTCGCCCTTGTACGGTAGATACAGCGTATTTTATTAACGTTGATTGTATCTATATATATCTGATCTTCAGCATTGCCCATATGAGCAATGCTAATGTTTGTTGGTTCTATCTCAGATTTAAAGACCCATTGGATAAAACTACGGATACTGTGCTTCGCTTTTAGGTTCCGAAAGTCGATCACCAAAGTTTCATCAAAATTCGAAACTTCGTAGTCTTCTCTTATTAGTGAACATTGAATATTATTTTATTGTTAGTAGACAACATTTGGACAATAGTGTTTTTGTGCGAAATGATATTGCATTAGTGCATTAGGAAAAACGTACGAATAAAATAAATAGATAAAAATTAAATAAATTTGATTTTAACCTATTGAAACGCACACATTTCTTTTGTAGTCAATTTTTATGAAAGATATATCGGTGTTAAGGGGGTATATAATGACTAATTTAGTATCAGATTTACAAAATTCAAAATAGCCCATTTTTTTGTTCAACTTTCAAAAAACTTGGTGTATACGTATTTACACGGTCAAAATTACAAAATTCGTTCTTTGGATTCGACGGATTTTTTTATAAGAATTTTTGAATCCAAACTTAGTTATTGAGACCAATCGATTCTAAAAATATAAAATTTCATTAACGACAATCTGAAAGAAAACAAAGTGGTAAAAAGGCTCTTTAGTCATCCATTAACCAATAAAGCAATTGTATTTCATTTTATGAATTTTATTCGCCAATAAAACAGAGAATGCTCTATGTATCTAGATAACATTAGATGGATTATTTGGGGCAGCGAGTCTGCGCGTACCAGATCGATCGAGCCTATCGATAAAATCACGCGCGAGGAGTAGTTTGTGTGTATAGGTGTGTGTTTGCACTCGGCGCTGCATATGTTTTGCATAATAAATAGAAGTAATTGGTTTCGCTAATAACAAGGTAGGCCTTGCGCAATGCTCCGTGTGTTGCTTTTCTTTTAATCTGCCGTTTTAAGAGTTGTTTGTATCGCGGGTATTAATAACAGAAATTTCGACGGCGATATTCTCACGGAAAAATCTGATCCGCACCATAAGTGAAATAAAATGTAAGGCGTATGAACGTTAAACTATTCATAGGAAAAATTGAATAAAATTATAGTCAATTCATTGAACTGTGCAAGCAAATTGTACAGTAAATTCATTTTATCTATAAAAATCGAATATTTCAAGCTACTCCATTTTTTAAAAAGTGATAATAGAAAAATGCAGCATCTTAAGACTGGATATGATTGGATATTAGAATTGAATATCAGCATAGTTTCGGGAGTAAACATATTACAAAATTCTACTTTATTATATTATTTGGCGTATGTGTACAGCGTATATAAGACTCATACAACTTAAACAAATTTATAGTAATAAATGTTGAGTGGTGTAGAAATGATAATTATACATTCAAAATTCATAAAAGTAAACTCAATTTTACTTTCTAGAATCGTATCAATATTTGAGTAATTAAATGCATTATTTACCAAACTTCTTATTGTAATTCATGTGAAGTAAAATTGCGCACTTTCGCAGAAAATGACATTGCAACATTAAACTTATATTATTTACAGAGGCTTCTAACATTTTTTTAACCGGGTCAGAGTACTTATTAAAGCTACTGAATTATATAATAATATTATATTATGTCGTAATATTATACTATTATAATTTTACTTACCTTTGAAAAAATATATATATTTTTTAATCTATAGTATATAATCTTGTATGTCTTTAATGAAATTATAGCTCTTTTTTGATGCAATGAATTTCTTTCTTATTTCCAACCTCAAAATTGAAGATGTATACCCTTATGAAAAATAGTCAAAATCTGTTTCAATTTGCTTTAAAAACATTACGCAACGAACAAAACCTCAACACCCTCTAAAAAAGCACAATTTATCCACACCAGTAACATACTCAACCACCATAATTCCCAGCTTTTACCGAGTAATGTCAACCCAACCAACATCCGTAACTCACCGCGATAATACAGCACCAACACTACCTCACCGGCAGCCCCCCGTTTCAAAATTCAGCCGTCAGTCCTCACAATAATCCTAAAAACGATCCGCGACGATAACCCGGCCTCTCGGTGCCCCAATCTCTCTCCTATTACTTCCAGTCGCTCGCTGATACGACGGGGCGAAAGGAGACAGAGAGACACACGGACACGCGTTTGACTAATGTCCAGAGGAATCGCGTTTTCGCGATCTGCGCGAGACTCTGTATTTTTCTTTCGTTCGTCGCTCGATAAGTTTATGGGCTGCGAGATAGGCGGGCGCCAAGCTCTACACCGTCGGGGAATGTGTCCCCCGCGCGCGGCGGCGAAATCGCGGCATGGAGTGTATAGTGGTTGCATTATCGAACAATGCGTCTGCGGGAGAGAGAGAGAGAGAGAGAGAGAGAGAGAGAGACAGAGAGTGAAAGAGAGAGAATCGTATGTGCGTATTGTTGTTGGGGGGTACAGTATGGCACGGTTATATAGGTTGGCGAGTGCTTTTTGGTTTGTTAACGCTTGGAAGTTTTTAAGAGCTGCTTGTTAATTTTTATCGTTTGTGATCTGGTAGAAATTGAAAATCTTATTAGACTAGAAACAGCATTTTGCAATGTCGCTTTTTGAATTCTGATCTTAGTTTATTTACATCTTTGACTGCCAATTCCTTAAGGAGGCACACCACCTTTAAAATGTGAAACAAAAAAATTGATAAGGGATTTTTATTTTGATATTTATTTTAATAAGGGTCTTTTTCCTGAAAATATACATAAAAACCTACCAATTTGTATATTTTTTACCTTCGTTGGACCTTCTATGCCTCTATGGCAAACCAGACTGCTTTCGAAGACTTTAAGCACTGTCCGTAAGATTCCAAGTCTACGCATGGATGGATTGGGCTAAAAATTTATGGAGATACTCATTATAGTAGTACTTTTAGTATGAACGTAGGGATTTTGATTTGAGCGAGTAGAAGTATTTTTTTATATGAACATTGTCAATATAACACTTATTTTTTAATAATTTTATCACTTTTATAGATGTAAAAAAATTTCTACCCGTTCAAATCAAAATCCCTACGTTCATACTAAAAGTACTACTATAATGAGTATCTCCATAAATTTTTAGCCCAATCCATGCGTAGACTTGGAATCTTACGGACAGTGCTTAAAATCTTCGAAAACAGTCTGGTTTGCCATGGAGGCATAGAAGGTCCAACGAAGGTAAAAAATATACAAATTGGTAGGTTTTTATGTATACTTTCAGGAAAAAGACCCTTATTAAAATAAATATCAAAATAAAAATTCCTAATCAATTTTTTTGCTTCACATTTTAAAGGTGGTGTGCCCCCTTAACAGAACATTTTTTATTAGGAAAAGTAGATTCCAGTGTTCTTTATCAATTACATAAATGTAAATGTGATCCTTTTTCTTTCTATTAATTATATTTATATTTTTACGTCTTTTCTCAATGAACCTAGAATAATAAAGAAAACCCTAACGACGAACACATCCTGCTCCACTTTGCATCAAGTCTCAAACACCTAAAATTTTGCAGCAACTCCAACTGAAACAGAAACAAAGTAACGGAAGCTCTCACCAAGTAATTTTTAAGTTATAATTACAAAAACTCTCTTGAATATTTCCTGACGTCGGGCGCTTTGATTGATCACAGAGCCTGTGTAACGTGAAGATCTGTAATATTATAATTGACGCTCTCTCGCCCACCTTACCATGTGCCGAAAGAAAAAACTCGACACACACATAAACGTTTTGTCGAAAGTTGTTTTCTGAAGAGGGTGTCATCGTCCACCGAGACGTTAATGAAAGATTCATTTATTTAAATACCCTTTCACAACAAAATAAATTGACACGGAGAGATCGATAGATTCCTGACTTACAAAAAGGTTCTCTTTGCAGTTTTAGTGTCTGAAATCTCAATTCTAACATTCTATTTCTCTCTGTACTTCAAAACCAATCACAACCAATCACAATGCAGCAGGAACTCATCAATATTCTCGGCAAATCCCCTAACCTGCCATAAAATTGGACCTTCCGTAGATGTCGAAAACACACCACGTGCCTACAGCTACAGCTACAGCTCCAACCGTCGTGCAGTCTCCAATAATCCCTCGCGATTGGAACAGCGCCTTATAATGCGCATATCTCGCTTTTATATACTATAGCCTAGTTGCAGCGGTCTAAAATAATCCGCGCAGCGATGATTGAGATTTATCGACCGGCTCCACGCACGGTGAGCGCGCGCAAAAGAGATTGCGTGCGTTGCGCCGTGCCGCCTCGGGCGCGGGCGTATACCCTCCCGACGCGTTTAGCGGCGCGCTACGAGTTACACCCGCACCATCTCTCTTTCACTTTTGCTGTGTCCGGTGAGCGTGTTATATACTACTAAAAGAAATACCCTTAAACGTATGCATATGTGTGATGGTAAGCGTGTATCAGTTTTTCATCCGTGAGTTCAGGTGTGCGCATGTATACTTGAGAGCGTGATATAAATAACATTCAGATAATTCATAGATATATAAGTTTAAAGAACAGTACGTCTATTTTATGAAAACGTTCATATATTTAATATATTGGGCGTATAAGGATACAAAAAATTCTTTTTACAATTTTAAAGAAAATGTTTTTTTTTAATTTTTAAAATAGACGTAAATTTCTTCAAATTTATATATCTATGAATTATCTGAATGTTATTTTAGAATAAGCCTACATACGTATACACTTGCATATTGGCATACGCACTCTCTCAAGTATACATGCGCTCAAGACTAAAGTTTCTCAAGACTAAAGTTTAAATGTTAAGGCACGGCTAACTTTAGTTTTCAAATCTGAGAGTCGTGGGGTCAAGACGACCGTTGTTAATTTCTTCTTTACACTGTACGAGAAATTTATTTAGACATACACAGGGGATATAATATAAACTTTATCATGCAAAATAAAATAAAAGAAATAAAGATCAAAGATAAATATATGGTTTGAATAAAAAATTGGTGCCTTTTATTTCGTCGGGGAAATACACAACTGTGAGGGTGTATTTATTACAATTTAGGCAATGCTCTGGATGTAAACTACGGAATTATGAAAAATCTTTACTAACTGGTTGAAAAATTTACATTTTATAAAGTCTTTAAGATTGTAATAGAGAAAAACAAATTAAATAAAATCAAACAGATATGATACTGCTGTCAAATTTAAATTCAGATGGTTTTCTAACTAAATTATACAAAAATATGTTTCTATGATAAGCACAATAATTATTCTTAAATTTATTTTATTAATAGCTACTTAAAACTAACTCGACCTTGGTCTTAACTGATTTTACTTTTTTAAATTTAAATAAATAATTAATCAAAATTATATTATAGGCCAAAGAAAACTAAAAGAAAAAGTAATTACGCTCGGGGCACGAAAATTTCGGGTCCGTTGCGTTTCTAATAGCCAACAAGAGGCACAAAACGTGGTAACTTAGCTGGTTATTTTACTAAACCAGCGTGGCAGCTGAAGCAAGTAGCACAGGCACGAACAAAGTCGGCGAGAATTTGTATAAACAAAAACTAATTTACAAAAAGATAATTTGTAAAAAAAAATATAACCAAAGAAAATGGCAAATACGACGGAACAAAAAATTAAATAAATAAAAGTTCAGAAGAATCTTCACCGCGCGGAAGGTGACGGCGCTCTGCAGTCCCAGAGATGGTCAGGCTACCCGAATAAATAAAAGTAATCTGAAAATGTCAGGTGGCAGAAAATCGCCAGATGTGCAAATTCTAAAATGGGCTAGCTTCGTAGTAAATTTAAAAATTGGCTAGTCTTTGTGGAAAAATCCTGTAAAGTACTAGTCTTCGTGGAAGAATAGCACAATGTGCTATTCTTAGTGGGGGAATATCAAAATGTGCTACTCTTCGTGGCAAACGCCGCAAAAGTACTAGTCTTCGAAAGGGCCATCGACATATTATAATGGAAAATTTTTTTCTGATTAGATTGTTCGGTCAAAAATAGATGTTTCCATTCGGAAAATCATATTTGACCTTGGAATCAGCTCGAAGACGAGGTCAAGGGTCAAAATAAAAACCCATTGTGAACTCTTCGCTCGAAATGTATAGAAATCATTTTGTAAGTGCTATTTATATGAAATATTACGCTGTTTCAGTACTTTAAACACTTTGTAAACATTTACTTTGTAAGTATTAACATGATCCCATAATTGATAACTATTATTTGAAACCTTTTTTCTCTCCAGATAAATTTACTTGCAGTGAATTATCTTTCAAAATTTTCACCAGATGAACTTGAGTTTCGTAGCAAGTATACATATATACATATATGTTTTACATTTGTTTTAAGAACCTGTATCGAATTTCAAGTTAATTAAGCTTATAAAGAGAAATCATCAAATAATTGTTATTAAGTCTGGAATTAAAGCACTAATTAAATATTTCAATACGTGTATGTATTTTTAACATTAATTATTATGACAAAAACATCGTCACATCAAATTAAGTTTTCTTAGAATATTAGTTTAAAAAAACAATTTTCTTATATCTAAAATCATATCTGTGGCTTCCCGGAATAACCACTTAAGTCCATTTTTCGTGTTTTCTAGATATTGAGGTTTTAATTTTCAAATTGCCATTTAAGCCTATGCAAAAGAAAAGCATAAATTATTAAACTATTACAAAAAAATATATTAGATGAACTTTGGCAACTTTTGACTTTTTATCTGAAAGTACACCATACGTAGATACCAGAATCACTAAAACTCAATTTTTAAAAAATGGACTTAAGTGATTATTCCGGGAAACCACAGAATATAAGAGATATTGCATTACTTTCACGAAAAAAAATGTTTCATGCGCATTTAATATTTTATTTTTTTCATCAAAGAAAAGACGAATCTAATCTTATAGCACATCGAAAACCGAATCCGTAACTGTAGTCGAGTTATAAGAGGAATATCCGTAGCTCTTGCTTAGGTCTTGCAGCTGCCGGACTTTAACCCATTTCAACTTATAATACTTGCCGCGCGTGCAGCGGCCTAATATTTTTCAGACTTTTGAACATTTGCGAGCGCTGCAGCGGGTGTATACGCCTATACGCATATAAGGAGGCGCTTTTTAAGGCGATGTGAAAGCAGCACACCGCGAAAGTTTTGCAAAAATATTCGTTTGTTCGTGCGCGGCCGAGTGATTTTGTTTATCGGTTGACGAGAAAGGCAATGGAGAGTCGCGAGGCACGCGTTCAACAATAATGAAAGCACGAGTTTTATAGGATTTCGTGAATTACGAGGCCCGAGACTTTGGGCACAAGAAACCACGTATAGACTCTTACAAAACAAACACGAGTCGCTTAATGCACGCGTAAATCCAATTACAGCGCGGGTTGTTACTTATTACACGATTTCTCGCGCCTAAGTGTCTCGCCTCGTCCTAGACACCAACAACAAAAAAAAACACCTTGCGTAATTACAAACCTCGGAGTGTCGCGTAATTAACGGAAAAAAATCCAACGCAGCCTCTTCGAATCACCACCAATTATCGAGTCTAGAAGAGCGCTACGGCCACTCTAGGCAGACGCACTAAGTCAACGCAGCCAACAGGTGCCTTTGAGCGTCTTGAAACACTAACTTGATAAATAACGCGCGTCTTAACGGCGTTCTCTCTCCCTGTAATAACTCGGACGCACCGCGCGCCGCTCTCTTTACTTTGCGCCGGTAATTGCAGCCCGATGAGGCGCTCATTAATGGCCGGACTCCTCGCTCGCGGACACTTTGCGAGTGTAGGTATATGTACGAGAGTGATGTCTTGATAACGGACGCGCGGGGACGCGTTATATCGGTGATCGGCGCGAGAGATAAAGCGAGGAAGACGGACGGATTGCGGGTATATAACCGGGGTTTACGGCTGTGTGCTTTGAAACGTTGTCGTACGAGTGGGTTGTAAAATATTGGTTGATTTTTCGTTTTGTCGGCTGCTGGATACGCATGCTTATGTGTATTTTATTACATAAGATAGCACGTTTATTAACTTTAAAATTAATTTTCTTTATAGTACTAGGAAATTACTATATTCCTTCTCTTTTTCTCCTGTTTATTTCTTCTTAGCTAATAAACTGGATTTAATTTTATAATAATTTGTAACGTTACAATTTATGATTGAAACTAAGATTAAATTTGAGATTAGAAATACTTTTTGTTAGAAGTCATGCTTTCTTAAGTGTGTTTTTTAACCCGGGTAAATATAAGGTAAAAAATAGAGAGTTTTTAAAAAAATACCCTTAAAGGAAGAAACAAAGTACGGATAAATTAATTATATTTTAAAATAAGAATACCGAAAATGATTTTATTTGTTTATTTTATATTCGGGCATAGGCGCCCTTTAACTTCAATTTTTGCCACCGATAAATCCGGATCAAAAAAGCATCTTTGTCGATTATAAATATTGTAAAAACTTTAAAAGATTTATTTTTTCTTACTTGAAGTTACATTGTTGAGTTGAAATATAAAACCATGTAAAGTGATTGTAAAATGATATTAAATTTGTACAAATTTTGATTCGGCAGCACTAAATTACCAAAATTAATCAGAGGGGTACTACTGTTAGTAGTACCCCTTTAATTAGGGTAGTACTATTCTCGCAGTCAACAAAAGTAAGTGATTTGCATTCAAGTCTTATAAAAGTTTTAAAAAAAATATGTATTGCGGAATCTGGAGTAACTTTAAAAAAATGTTGTACCCTGTTCAAGCACTTAACTTTACGTTTTACAAAAATTGAAGCAATAATAATACTATAACTTATATACAATTAAAAAATTAATTTATTAAAGTTTCTTTAAACAGAAATGTTTAGGTTTTTTAAATTTAAATAGCTGTATATTTCGCGCCATTATTATACAACCAATTATATCCAGTTTTAAAATACTTCACCCATACTTCCAGTCCTCATCTTCTAACATTAAAAAATTATAATTATATTTTTTAATAGATTCAATTTTAAATTATCAATCGCAAATTCATTTAACAATTTCACAAAAAATCTTAATTACACAATTTGCATATACAAGCTCGGCAACAGAATTTTAATCCCCAAATTTACAACCCAAAGGACAATCCGCACACGACAACATTTACAGCATACACCGTCCGCTTAACAATCACTCACGCGCAAACCCACCGTACGACGCAATGATTTACTTTTATATTCCGCGTAAAGGCGCCTACGCGTAATATACCCCCTTACTTGTAAATTCCCTCTAATTCGGGCTAACAAGCCTTATATACGCGTGTCCGTACATATATTTATACGGCGATCTCCGAGTATCTCGCGGTATGATCTCCTCGCCGTGCGGATCGTTTATCTGCGCGCGCGCGCGCGCGGAATATCGATGGCTTACATGAAAACGCGCGCGATTGAATTATAAGGGCGGAAACAAGCGCGGCCCGCTGCCGCCGTCGCCAATTAATGGCCGCCGTAAATCGCGACGATGCGCGTCGTATAACAATGCGCTTAAGACGGAGTATATAGCGTGTGGGGATGGTGTTTTATTTACAATGTGGTACGAGATATTTAGATGTTTTACAATGTACTATGTGGTATGGCGGAGGTAATGGAGCATTGCGCGGGGATTCGAGTTGGAACGGAATAATTGTACGTTTATGCCCGAGTGGAGGAGGAAAGAATGCGAATGGATGTGTTGTTTGTTTTGTAGCTGGTTATGAGCTGGTGTAAGTAGAAGCATAGTAGTGCGTACTAATAATAGGGATCTTGTTTGCGCACCTTGCGTGCAGCGATTGTGTTTTTTGTATGGTTATCGTTTTATATATTTTCTAGAAACTAAGATCTCACTTCGAATTATAGAGAATTGAAAATTGAGTATCTAATAATATTGAAAATTTCGAATTATCGAATAGTGATTTAACGCTTTAAATATCATCTCTTATAATTTACTTTTTTTATTGAAGGTTTAGTTTTAGAGATACAAATTCATAAATATAGCAGGTACCTCATACTTATGTATTTTTATTTCTGAATAGAATACGCTTAATGAATTATTTGAAAAAATGTTTAATTATATTAATTACTTACCAAGTTATTTTAATTAAAAATTAACTCAAAAGAAGTTTTAACGTGTTAATGAGGCATCAAAATATATTTTTGAAAATGCTATTATGACCTCTTAATGTGCTCGTAAAGCTAAAAATGCTGCCCCTCAATGACACAGAATAAAAACACTGCCATTCTCTTAAAGTTGTTTTCACTTTATTACCTTCTTAAAGCTACCAACTAGACAAATGTTACTTCAATGCTACAAAAGAAAGCCGTCTGAAATTTTAGAAAAATGGAATCGTCACTAAATAATGTGACTATTATAATGATATAAAAAGAATATAAAATAATTTTGGAAAGTTTGAAAATATTCGGTATGTCAGTTATTGTAAGTTTCTCAGTTAATTGTATTCATGGTTTAATTGATACATTAATACATTTTTTATTACAATCACCAAAATTCATTGAAATAACTTTAAATGTGAAAAAACTCGAATTTTCTATTTAATTAAATTATATAATAGTGCTCGGTTGTGTGCTTTTAAAACGATTGATAATTAATTAATAGTACATCAAGAATTTGAACAAGAGTCAGTGATTATCATCATGATTCCAATTGATCTACAAGTCAAGCGTTTCGGGTAGTATTTGGTTTCCGCTGAGCCTCTCGATTTCCTCTCTAAGTTTGCTTTAGATACTCAAGTGAATCAAGTTTCTCGATTAAGTGTATGCAATGTTCCTTTAGGTCTACGTCAGGGATTTTTTGACGAATGATGTCTAATTGTATAATTTTGTAATACTTTTGTAATAATTTAGCTGTGACAGAAATTGAAATTTAAATGCAATTAAATTGAATCGATGATAGTATTTCAAACATATCAGAAACCCGAAAAACTAAGACTCAAAAATCGGAAACAGCTAAAAAACCGAAACACATCGCATTTATTTGTTCTTTAAGAAAACAAAATTATGACTGTTCTATGTAAAAATAATACTATCAACAGTATTAAATCATTTCAGTATCGCGGCATATACAAATTTTAAGCAGGAATGCAATTCGAGACGCATACATAGATTACGATATAATGTGCGGAATTAAGATCTTTACTCTATCTTGACGTAATCTATATATTTTTGAACTATTAAATTTTTATTGTATTTTAGATTATAATTTAAATTTAATAAAAAATATTTATTCTCAAATTATATTCTGGAACTCGGATTTTGTTTATAAAAAATGCTCTGTAAAAAATTTTTTAAAGATGATTTCCACTTAATAAAGTGTATTCTATCGACATACTAGAATATAACTGTGCATCAAAATTCCACATGGACTGTGCCAAACGTGCCATATGGCTACAATGGGAACGAAAGGGTTAAGAGATATCAATTACACAGACGTTAATGATATTGAATTATACTATTTTACAATACTTATAAATTTTGTTTTACAAATCGCTTAAGATGCTTTTATTTGGTCAAAAATATGATTCATTAATTTCTTCATATTAAATAGAATTTGTTTAGATTCCGTGTTTCACTCAGAGTATTCTAGAAAGTTTCCAACAGCGTAAACCTGGGACACGTGTTAGACAAAAAAACTCGGGAAGGCGCGCGGCATGGGATCATTTTTGCTCTGCCGATGACGTGCCGGACTACGTGGGCCGTACTCTTCTTTCATGCAAATCGAAAAACAGCTAAAAAACAAAAACACATCGATAAACCAAAGAAATTATTATCTACTCCCTTCGTGTAAAAACAACAATAAAATGAGCCATGAAACATTAATTTTGACCGAGAATATTCAGAGTAATACTCATACACACACACACACACACACACACACACACACAAACACACCACACACTATAAGATCGAATTGGGGTTTTCCCTGTTGAATTTTGCTCTTTGAGAAAGCCAGATTAGCCAGGTTTTTCCTAGAATACAGCTCAAAAGCACGCCACGAGTACCGGATTTTTAGCAAAAACATTAATTAAAAATGAAGTAGTTTCTGAAATTTTTGCCAACAACTCCCAGAAACCAGCTGGATCGAGTATATGAATCATCGACGATAATTATTCCTCCCCGCATAACCACTCCGATGTTAATAAGCAATGCACTCAATCCCCGCCGCTCTCTTCCGCGAAAGTCCCGCGCTCGCAACTGCACTGCATCGTACAACTGCACGTCGCCGCGTCATAAGTTTGTCCTTACGTCCAGACGTGATCTCCATTCCTTCATCTCTCGTATTTCGCCTCCTATATTCCGCGAGCTGGGAGCTGCCTAATGACGTCGCGAGTGCTCTGTTTATTTACATCTCTCCTCTCATACGTAACGCATGCACGTACGGCGAGCAACGACGCCTTATTCGTGCTGCAAGGGGTATACACCGTTCATGCACCGCATGGGTCTCCCGGTATAAAGAGAAGCGGCAGCAGCTCTTTTATGCGCACACGCGAATCGCGAAGCAGCGCACGTTCGCGATGTATCTCGCGAGATCTGGCTCCGACGGGGTATATCTCTCTCTCTCTCTCTCTCGCTCTAGCGCCGTGGTGTATAATCGCTTGGAAATCGGACGTGCAGTCTTATCTGTTTAGCCGGGCTTCGGGCTTCGAGGAGTATGGGTTTGTTATGTAACGGAAAAGTTCAGGATGAGGGAGATTGGATAACTAGGATATGCGACGCGCCGGTGGTTGTGCTTTTTAGGATTGAGTTGGGCGCGGGTGTGTTTCCGGTTGCTGAATGCTGCTGCTGCGACTGGTGACATTTGGAGGGTCGTGAACCGGAGTGGCGTTGAGATAAGCAGAAGAAACATGGTTGTATGTTATATAAATGCGTATTGAAGCGATCAGAGACGCTTTAATTTGAAGATTATGACTTTAAGATACGTAATCAATTCGAAATTAAATTGTTAATTTTATTTACTGATAATTTTACGATGTTTGAATGTATAAACCGTTTTAAAATCATTTTAAACTTCGAAAACTTTCTTCCGTTTGCTCGTAAAAGTTTCAATTTATATAATAGGCGCCAAACTTACAATATGCAGCCTTATATACACGAACAGGTCTGTAAATAAATAATGATGCGCCACGGAAGCTGACCAAAAACTAATAGTTTCGTGATGATCGCCCATATATAAATCGAATCATCTGTATTTTAAAAATACGGTAGAATATATATTGTATAATATCTAGAATACGTACAAAGTGCATGCAATAGTTTTTGATTTGTTAAAAGAAGCACTTATTGAAAAATTCAGAATCATATTTTTTCACAAATATAACTTTAAAAAAATCGTTAGATTATAAATTCAAAGGAAACAGAGTTATTACACCAGTTAATGAATACTTAAAGCCAGTGAATGAACAGGTCACATGACATTTTTAATTGCTTGAAAAGAAGGTTCACGAAGTGTTATAAAGCTAAATAGTGACATAGTCAATGGCATAACATTCGGGGAGAAGTACGTTAGTGTTAGTAAGAATAATCAGAAATCATTAGATTGGTCTTATTTTTCAACAAGTGTTCATTCATTGGTGCACTCATCCTAAGGTCTAATTTAGGAATACGTGCATATTTTTGACATACATCGCGTATGAGATAACAACAATTTTTGCTCCCTCACAGAGGAAGCTTTGTGATGGTAAAAAAGAAAATTTTGCTAAAAACATGTTAGAAACATGTTTTGAGATATTTGTAATCAAAATACACTATTTTTAGAAAAAGTCTGTATGGGTGTGTGTGCGTGCGTGTGTGTGTGTGCGCGCGCGTGTGTGTGTGCGTGTGTGTGTGTGTGGACGGATGTGGATAAAGATTACTCTGACATTCACGATGAAAATTAATGTTTCAGGGCTCAATGATTTTTTTTGAAGGGAGGGTGCTGTAAATATATTTGTTGTTTTTTATGCGTTTTTGTTTTTTAGCGGTTTTTCGAATTTTGAGTTTTAGTTTTTCGGGTTTTTTAATACCGTAAAAAAATATCATCAAACCAGCGAAAATACATTTGAATGAGCATAAAATTACCTAACTTTCCCTTCTTATGTTATACACGAAAACGTCATTTTTTGCTTAAATGGTAATATCTCTGAAACATATGACAAAAAGTTTTTGAAAAAATTGTAGATGATTAGGAATATGAAGAGAAATTTACAGTAAAATTTCAGTAATTTTATTTTTCTTTTACCGAGAAAAAAATCATTTTGAGAAGAATATCGGTTTTGTATGGCGAATGATATCTTAAGTAAAACGACATTATTCTTTTTGAAAATTTCCAGAAAGGTAGCTTTTAACTATCTCTTTGCTAAGTTATTTACCCAGATCATGAGGACTGGGACTGGATATATGAGGTTATATTTTTTTTAACAAACTTTTTTTTGTTCGCTTATATCTCGATAACGGCGCCGTCATTTTTTCCCAACTGAGGCTTATTTTTTTCACCTCTTAATGAGGATTCTGAATTAGAAAGAAATTTTAAGATTCATCGACTCGTTTTGTTTTACAGCGATTTTTCTATTTTACGTTATTCTAAAATCAGTGAGGTATATTATTTTGGTATGTAGAAATAATATGATCGCTAAAGTGTAAATGTATTTGAAAGAGAATACAATTATCTATATTTCCTGACGCAAAATTTTTTATAAGCTATCATTCTTCTTTTGTTATACACGAAAACGTCATTTTTTGTTTAAATGGCGATATCTCGGAAACATATCATGGAAAATGTTTAAAATAAATTGAGCTGAAAAATGTAGCTTTCCACTATCTCTTTGAGGCTGAGCTCTTTGCCTAGACTGTAAGGTCTCTTATCTTTCAAGATATTTGAAGTTATATATTTTTTAATTTTATTGCTAATACGTATTTAATAACAAATCATGAAGAAATGCAACTTGTGAAATGGATTTTAAGGTGCGAAATACTTTAATAATATCTCCAAGTTTTCGCAGTCATTTTCCTATTAAACAAATCAATTTTTAATTGTTATTTTGATAAACATACGAAATCAGAAAAATGAAAGATTCCTCGATTCGTTTTTGTTTTATAACGATTTTTCTATTTTAATATTTTGAATTCGATAATGCAATATATGAAAACATTTTTTTAAATTTTTCTTTTGACAACAATCGGTAATAAAAAACCCAACCCCAATTTTTTATAAAGAAATATAGCAATTTAAAATACTGAGGAAACTAAGTGCCAATGAATTGGCAGCGGTTCTTTTTAAATTCTTAGGATCTTTATCGTTTTAAATCAAGATGTAAAGCTTAAGATTTGTGGCTTTTAGCACGTAATCCCTATACCGAACTCGCTAAAAAGGCCAAAGGGACGTTGTAAAAAATATGAAATGACTTGTAATATACCATTTTAATACCATTTCTTATATTATAGTACAATTTATTCAAAAGTTAGCTATTCAGATTATTTAATAGATAGTTTCACATTGATTATTACAACTTTAGTAGTAAACAGTATTTAATAACAAATCATGAAGAAATGCAACTTTTGAAATCGATTTTAAGGTGCGAAATACTTTAATAAGTTTTCTGCGCATAATTGCACGATTAGCCGGTTAGTTTAAGCTGGGAGAGTTTTTTTTATTAGAGCGGACGGTTGAATTATGGTGCCGACAGGTACATGGGTGGTGTCGGACCCCCCATCGAGGATTTACTCTTGCGAAACCTGTGTTCTACAATGTAGCTTGTTGTGGTGTGAAAAAATGCGATAGAAAAGGTAAAAATGCTTCGCCTCTTGAGAAAATAGCTTGGCGAATTTTGTTCGTTATTGGCAATTTGATTGTTGAAAAAAACCAAGTTATTACATTTTAAAATTTATGATTCGAGAAATAATTCGACAAGCGTTACGAAAGTAGCATATTTGATTTCTGTACAAAACCTGCTTTTTTTAATTATATAAAAATGAAGAGAAATCGATAAATAATGTAAATGAATTATCAATATGTACATAAACGAATTAAATCCTTAATTGGTTTGCTTTTAAATTTAAAAATCTGGTAAAATTGAAAACCAATGTTATGATTTTTATTACTAATTTGAAAAGAATTACTTTTTGTAATACACATCGAAATCAAGTGAATATCAACATTGTAGATCAGTAGTTGTTATCAGAAGATAGATGAACCAAATGACAAAACTTTACAAAACAGGTATGAGTTGTTTGAACGATTAGCAATTCTATTGTTCAGTGCTATGCAACATTGTAAATTGTTACGTCATAATCCAATACAACCAAGCTACTATGCACCTAATTAAAAATTCGACACTGTCCCCAACAAAACTTCTAAACTATACAATCTCCAAAAAATTCATTACAATGCGCAACAGTAATACATATCAGTAGCCCACAATGCATAGCATATATGAGTTTATACATATAGGAGAGACCGGCGGAATATGATCAAAGATTATTTTATCATATATTTAAGTGAGAACCTAATATGAAAACTATTAGCAAATATCTATTACAACTATGGTTGTATTTTAATATTAGGTACACTTTAGTATCAGAACGTATAAATGTAAAAATATTGTCATTTAATTGCACAGCATTCACTTGAAGATCGATTTATATTCAAATCTTATATTAATCATCATTGTATATTAATTCATATAGAGTTCTTGAATACCACACAATTTTGACATTCTAAATGAATTTTTTGTAAACTGTTTATAATTAGTTAATAAATTCTTTCATTTCTTTCTAAATGAACTCTTATAAAACTCTAAATAGAAACACTAAGTAGTTATGAATTATTTATGAATTATTTTATATAGATATTCATAAAATTTGTTTGTATACTCGAAATTTATCTTAATTAATTCTTTAAAAATCTCGACATTCAAAAAATTTATCTTGAATTCATCTTGATAACTGACACTTGTGACGTGTATTTTACGTCCCAATAATATTAACTACGGGCAGTCAATCGCGACCCAGTCGCCCGTCACCAGAGCCGAGCATTTCTCACATTCAATGAGTGTTGTTATTAATGGGGTATTGTATTATTTGTTGAGGGAATGAGGATAAGGAGTCGCGACCGAGGAAGGCCGCAGACCGGCACACACACGCACACACCCATACCAGCGGCACCAGCTGATCGCCGCAGCGACGACTGCTAGGAGCGAGCAACGGCGACGAGTACACACATACAGGCACAGCACCAACATCACTGCACACTGTACGCGCGACTCTCTCTCTCTCGATTGCTCTTTCTTCCTCGCCTCTCGAGGATGATGAGCCGCTGTCCGCGCACACACATACACACACGCGCGCGCGACCGCCCTCTCTCCCGATGCACGCAGACGCGGGAGGAGAGAGGATTCACAGCGGCAGCGGCGGCTTCCTCGAGGCACACCAACTCGGCTGTAGCCAAGAGAGAGAGAGAGAGAGAGAGATACCGACTCGGCTGTCGGCAGAGGGGAGAGCTAGCAGCCGCCGCGCCGCGAGCCGCATGAAGCTGCCGGCCTCTCCTAGCGTAGGCCGACGCGCGCACGTCGCCGCTGCCAACTGTGTTGGTCCGGCGGCGAGATAACCGAAAGCGCCCGATATAGATATACACGCCGGGTTGCCCGCGCGTGTATATCTAGCAATTCATAATTGCCCGCGCTGCGTAAGCAGGGCGGTATTAGCGAGGCGAGCCAATGAGGAGTAGCGACTCAAATCACCGCGGACTTGGCCTTGATTTTTGCATCTAGGGAAAATCAAGGCCAATCACCGTAAAGGAAAGGGCGGAAGCAACAGGAGAGTGAGCTGAAGTTGCGCGAGAAGAAAAGCCAAAATTTTGGGAGAGATTTCCGCCCTCTCCGGTTTTGATCATTGACTGCCCGGCCTTCAACACAGATAGTCGCGAGAAAGTTTTGCCTGCCGTGCGAGCATTGAGACCGCGTGGAGAGACCTTTGACGTAGACATATTCCCGGAGAGCGATAGATTGGGCTAAATTAACCGGCGACCTGTGACCTGCGAGGAAGAACATCGCGGACGCGCCCGACTAACCACGGTGAGTGGACTGTAATTGCCGAGCTTCCCTCGGCACTTGCAAGTGAAATATATAATTGTAGTACATCGCCGCCATGTGCTCGGGGTTCTTAGGAAAATAAATCCGTGGTGGTGTGACACCGGTATGTAAGATCAGTGCGGATCGGACCGGTAGTAAATTCAAGTATTAGTGTGGGGAAATTCACGCGACTCGGAAACTCGGGAGACGGGGTGAGTTTAGTCGTCGCGAGGGACGCGTGATAAGGCTAGCGTAGCCATGTTTGTATAGCGATAAATTAGATATAAGAGTAATTGTAAATTTGCGACCGATAGTATTACCCGACGATAAGAAATAAAGCTTGAGTATATTTAAAGTGAAAATTGTGAGTGCTTATTATAAAGTTATGAATTCCTGATTTTTCCTCTTCACGGAACTTCCTCTGGGAAAGGGCTCGTGCCGAGTTAGCCGCGCTTTACCTGGCGCCCATTATGTTAGAAAATTTGGTAAAGTGTCGAGACAATGATAAGCCATAGTAACCCCCCACATTACAAATGTAGTGGTCTCGGATTCCAACAAGAATGCCATGTTACAAATGACGTACCAACGGGGGCTTAGTGACTCAGGAAAAAACAGGAAAAATAGCAAAATAAATTAATTAAGAAAGTTCGGGAAATATCAGAAAATTTTTTTTTACACAGTGTCGAGCCAGCGAAAGTGCAGCGACTAAAACGTTTTTTTTTGTGTCGTATGAAAATTTCGGTAAAGTGGAAAAATTAATTTTTGTGGGTTTAAGGAATTTATAAGTAGGACTTAGAAAATTTTTCACTTGAGCTATTGGGTTATAAATGGGACTTTAAAAATTGGTTTCACTTGAGCTATTGGGTTATAAATTGGACTTAGAAAATTTTCACTTGGGGTAATCGACTAATAAAGTTTTCGATTTCGAGAATTTTCCGGAAAATTTTTTTGGATAATTTTGAGAATTTTCCGAAGTTATTTTTTGAAAAGTTTTCGATTTTGAGAATTTTCCGGAAAATTTTTTTGGATATTTTTGAGAATTTTCCGAAATTATTTTTTGAAAATTTTTCGATTTTGAGAATTTTCCGGAAAAATTTTTTGGATTTTTCTGAGAATTTTCCGAAATTATTTTTTGAAAATTTTTCGATTTCGGGAATTTTCCGGAAAACTTTTTTGGATTTTTTTTTGAGAATTTTCCGAAATTATTTTTTGAAAATTTTTCGATTTTGAGAATTTTCCGGAAAAATTTTTTGGATTTTTTGAGAATTTTCCGAAATTATTTTTTGAAAATTTTTCGATTTTGAGAATTTTCCGGAAAAGTTTTTTGGATATTTTTGAGAATTTTCCGAAATTATTTTTTGAGAATTTTTCGATTTTGAGAATTTTCCGGGAAAGTCTTTGGAAGTTTTTGAGAATTTTCCGAAGTTATTTTTGGAAGATTTTTCGATTTTGAGAATTTTCCGAAAAATTTTTTTTGGGGTTTTTGAGAATTTCCCGAAGTGATTTTTTGAGAATTTTTCGATTTTGGGAATTTTCCGGAAGATTTTTTTGGAGATTTTTGTGAATTTTCCGAAGTTATTTTTTTTTGAGAGTTTTGATTTTCGGAATTTTTCGAAAAATTTTTTTGTTTATGTGAGGAATGTTCTAAAGGAAGGAAGAGTTTTTTTGAGATTTTGAGAATTTTCGAAGATATTTTTTTTGAAGGGTTTTGTTGGAAAATTTTTTTTTGGATTTGAGAGTTTTTTTTGATATTCTTGAAAATTTTTCGAAAATTTCTGAGCGATTTATTTAGGGCTTTCACAGGTTGGGTGTGTAGTGAAGAAAATTTTCGTGTCAATTGAGACCTTTCGTAGGATTCTTTGAGTATTGAAAATTTTCGGTTATTGAAGGAAGCTTGTAGCGATATATAAAGAAAATAGCGAATTACCAGTGTAAGCGGAAGGCTGCGGCGACGCACTGAAAATAATAGCGATAAATAGAGAAGGTGGGGAAAATAGGAGACAAATTCAGAAAATCTTTGTTGGAGATTTGGTGAAATTTGAGTAATGAGCTAGAGTGATAGATAAATTAATTTGGTGTAATTTTCTGAATTCTGTCCTATTTTTCAAGTCTTCTCAACGACTTAAAGTAGTAGAGTAGGAGTCACACCACCGTATAGGGAAAATTCATTTGGCGAACACCTCCACAAAATATTATTGCTGTGCTACTACCCCCAAATCGATTAGTAAGAACGATTTATAATTAGTTAAGAGTAAAATTTTTGTAACAACTACTGGAAATTGGGTATAAAAATACAACAACTAAAGTTATTGTATTTATAGTATAACTACTGTGTCAAAGGAAAAATTGACTATTACATATATTTATATTTATTTAATTGTATTGGAAATTATTGACTGAAAATTGATTGCGACCAAGAAGAAACCTCAGATTATTACTTCAGATATAAACAAGAAAAGAAGACCAAGAACTACTGAAAACTGAATAGCGACTTTATTAGATTCGCGTCAGGGTATTTCAGCAGCTACTCAAGAGCTAGGCAAACAAATTTCGAGTAGGCATTTTCAGCTAAAGGAACCGATAAAGAAGACCTCAAGAAAAGAAGCTATTTTCTTTGTTTATCTCCTTTTGTCCCTTTAGCAAAAGTACATACGGTAATCTCCAGAGTAACATACATATATAAATATACATATTATTATTATAAATCATTATAAAAATTGAAAATTAGTGACACAGTAGTTAGGCAGGAAAATTGTCCCGTAAAAGAGTTAAGACTGATTCCTTTATTTGCGACCTCTCCATTCACGTGCACCAGGTATTGCAAGTCAAATCCCCGTCTTTGAAAAGATTCCAAAGACTTGGGCGGGCCCTCCCAACATAGCGAATACTGCAGTAACTGTAGAGTGTAACTAGCGACCAAACCGCTGCTTTTGTTTTCGTCCCTTAGTGTACGAGTAGAGTACAAAATGAACACAAGACAAGCAGCAAAGAAGGATCCGCGCATACGCCAGCGAATGGCAGTATCAAGTAGAATAAATGGGATGGACCCGAGCGAACTTATAATAATTCTAGATCAGATGGGACTTAGCATATCTGGGACAACAGCCCAACTTAGAGACAGACTCTTGCGGGCAAGTATTAGGTCAGTGGAACCAGAGGCAGCAGTAAATTGGGATACAGTATGGGACGAAAGACCATGGGATCAAGTACCAGCAACATCGGCGGCCATAATGCGAGAGGAATCTTTTGAACAAATACCTCAGAAGAAGAAAAGAGGTAGGAAGCCTAAGAGAAGGACCAAAGAAGTAGAGTTGCAAAGCACGGAAACGGAGTATAGCCAAGAAGAGGGACAGGCAATCACGGAGCAGATTCAAGAAGTCACAACACAACAACAAACGACCGATGTACCAGTAGTTACGCTAGAAACGATAAGCAAAGCGACCACCACTATTACTACGACGACACCAGTTCGTACACGGGGACCAACGGATAGCTTCGCGATGCAGATGGTGTCTGCAAACACACGACCAAGAGTGCAAACAGGGTTTCCACCGCAACTCTTGGCGATGAGCAGTCATACACAGCTGGCATATACTCCGGGACTAATGAAGATGATACCAACCGGCTACCAGTGGAGGCTACCAGAGCCACTTTTCCATTATACAGGAAATCATCCATCACCGGATTCCAGTACGGGAACTCCCGCGGTACCCATGATCCAGAGACCAATACAATTGATTACATCAGCGTCAACGGCTTCGGAACCAACGTTACCTTCGATGCCAACCACCGCAGCGCCGTCGGTCACACGACCTCCTGCAATGGCACAAGCAACGAACGTCGGGGCCGATCCGGGGACTAGTCAGAGGGGGCAACCCCTAGCAAGAAGCGACAATCCGACAGGAACATCACAAAGCCAAACGCCACTGCAGAGGATAAACCCGAACGACAGTATTCAATATATTGGACAAGTAAAACATAGAGACCCCATAACCAGTAACCCAAGAAATGGAAACTCAACAGATAGTAGCGACGTAAGCAACAAAGAAGAAGATAAGAATCGAGAAGAAGATGCCATTCAACGAGGGGCAGGACCATACGAACGGCTACTGCAGGAGTTTGAACATCTGAAAATGGCACAACATAGACCAATTCTCCTCCGAGAACCGGTATACGCGCCACAACCTCCAGTAGTCCCACCTCCGGTAGCACACCCACAGGATTACGTAGACACTCCGAGACCACCGAGGGGATCTCAAGAGAGAAGAGAGCGACCCAGAAATCACGAAGTGGCAGAGATTCGGAGGCCTAAGGTGAACACCGTTCGTAGGCCAACAGACCAGCAAACCGAAGCATCAAAACAGAGAAGAGGAGAACGAAAGCGACTGTCATCGAGTAGCTCGGAAAGTAGCGTACTAGACCGAAGATTAGTGAAGAAGAGAGATAGCCGTAAAGTGAAAAACCGTAGACATAGGAGTTCGAGTAATAGTACCACAAGTAGCGACGGTAATACAACGTCATCAGATTCAGATAGCGACCACAATAAAAGAAGTACAAAACACAGGAGAGGCCACAAACGGAACCAGTCGATATCGACTAGCGATTCGGAATATGAAGATAAAAACATGAAACAAAAAAATAGGAAAAGTCATTCGAATGCAGATATAGCGGGGAAGAATGTTAAAATATTGCAGAGCTGGAACCTAAAGTTCAATGGGGAAGATAAGGAGCCAGAGGAAATTTTGGACCGGCTGCAGGATTGCAAAGCAAGCCTAGCCATGAGCGATAGGGAGCTGTTGAATGCTTTACCATCGATCTTTTCGAAAAATGCTAGCAGATGGTATCGATCGAAGCGACCAGACTTAAAATCATGGAAAGACTTTAAAAAAGCATTCAGAAGGCAGTATTTGGGTCACAGAGATGAAGAAGACACGATGACGGACTTACGGAACCGATCGATGGCAAAAGGAGAAAAGATTGCCAATTATATATCCTGCGTAGAATACATTGTCGACCACTTTAAGCGACCCCCATCCAGGAAAACAATAGTAAAACAGGCCTACAAGGGCTTGAGGAAAGACTATCGACACTTCATGGCGGGGAAAGAAATCAAGACGCTCAAGGATATAGAGAAACTAGGAAGAATTTGGGAAAAGGAGAAAGAACTAGATGACCGGTTTGAAGAGCCTCCACCAAAGGAGAAGATGAGCATACCAGGTGCAGCATACTCTGGGACACCCTCAGTCCGTAAGGTAGCGGCAGCCTACGAGAAATCGAACCCAGAAAGCGACACTAGCGACAGCACATCAGCGACAACCAAACCGGCGAGAAAGAGGAATTGGAATAGAAAAGCGAAGAAAAAACAAAAACAAATAAATGCGGTAGCCGCTGCCAAGGAGAATCAAAGGCCTGAGGCCAACGTACAAGCGACCCCAGTACAGCCAGCCTCACACAACGCGACCGCAACGATGACGCACAGCACACCGCTAAATCCACTGCGACCGAGTTTTGTGCCCGCTTGGCAATGGTCTCCTCCCCAGAATGTTAACTCGTTTCAGGGTAGAGGTGGTCAGGCCCAAGGATTCACCGGCCAAGGCACCTATAATATGAGAGGAAATAGAGACCAAAATGGGCCTTCTGCCCAAAATATACCAGTATATGGTGCATGCTATACATGCCAGACGGTAGGGCACCGAGCAAGAGAATGTCCACAAAGGACATGCTACTTGTGTAGGGCTATGGGACACTATGCAAGCGAATGTCCCAATAGACAGCCGGCATGGCGGTCTTCTCCAAATAATCAGGCCATGGGAAACGGGATGCAGGGGAGGCAGAAGAGTCCCATACCTCCTCAGCAACCGCAAACGGGACGCAACTGGCAACAATAAAGGGAAGCCAGCATAGCGCCCAACCGACCATACAGGAGAAGAGAATAGCGACCCCAGAGAACGCGAGAATTAGCAGCGACCAAGAGAGAAGTGGATCGATGAGAGTCGAGGCAGAGGAAAGTATTAAGTCCACATTGTCAGATGGGGAGACCCACCCAGTATGGAGCAATACTTCAAACAGCGGAGGATTAAATGGGACCTCACCAATAGCGACCACAAAACCATTAATTAAAGAGAGTAGTGAGAGTAACAAAATTCGAGAAGAAAGAGAAAAAGCAGAGAGTAGAAAGAGTAGAGAGAGCAACAAAATTCGAGAAGAGAGAGAAATAGTAGAGAATAGAGAGAGTCGTGAGAGCAAAAGGGTGACCGAAAGAGTGACAACCTTACCGATCCTCGAAGGGTCCGACGTAACGGCGCTCAATCCAACAGCTGACGAGCAGAAGGATTTCGAGCACCTAGCCCTCGTACTCGAGGCGGTCGACCTTCTGGAAGGGTCACAGGTGTCCACTCCCTCGTTGGGGGGCCCCTCCACCTTTGTTACAGACCTAGATGTTGGGGTGCCCACATCTAGTCTAGGGGGGGAGAGCAGCGTACTACGTACGCCAGAGGCCGACCAACTTGAGGTTCCGGAACCAGGCGAAGTCGAAGTCGCAGGTATGAGCGCAGAGAACCGCATCTTCACGAAGGTAATACTAGGTGGTAGACCGTACAGAGCCCTAATTGATGGAGGAGCCACGGTCTCCCTAGTAGGACCAGAGATAGCGGCTAAGTTCAAAGACCGATTGCGACCAGCGAACTCGGTTATAAGAAGTGTGTTAGGTGGAACAAAGAAAGTATTGGGGTATCTGGACATCAACATGGAATTGGATGGCAGGTCCAGGAAGCTGACGGTAAGAGCCGTAGATCCTTGTGACCACGACATTTTACTTGGACAGGACTTTACCACCCCATGGGACGTTGATGTAAGATACGGCAGACGGATGTGGAGGACTAACGAGGGCCCGTGGAAGCAATCTTGGGACGACGAGGAAATCGAAGCGACCCCAGCATACGCCGAATGCGCCGGAATTACCGAGGCAGACGACGAGCAGCGGAAAGCCATAGAAGACCTAGTGACCAAGATATTACCTCCGCCATCGGAAAATTTAGGAACGACCACACTGACCGAACATCACATAGATGTACTCTCCGCAGCCGCCATCAAACATCGGCCAAGGAGAATGTCACCCAAACTTCTGCAAGTAGTACACGAAGAGATAGAGAAGATGTTTAGGAGTGGAGTAATAGAGCGATCGGCAAGTGAATGGAGTAGCGCCCCGGTAATCATCAAGAAGCCAGACGGGAGCTATAGATTTTGTATAGATTATCGCGACCTCAACAAAGTGACCCGGAAGGATGCATATCCTATCAGGAGCATGGATTCCATATTGGACAAATTGCGTAAAGCCAAATATCTGACCAAAATTGACCTCAAGCAAGCCTATTTTCAAGTACCGATGGAGCAAAGCAGCAAGAAATTTACAGCATTTGCAGTGCCGGGGTCAGGGCTCTGGCAATTTGTAAAAATGCCCTTCGGACTAACGAATGCGCCCATGACCTTCCAACGCCTGATCGATGCTTTGTTTGGCGTCCAGTATGAACCATATGTGTTTGGATACTTGGACGACATAATTATAGCGACCGAGACCTTTGAGGAACATCTCCAATGGTTGGAGCTGGTTCTCAAGAAGCTGGTCGAAGCAGGATTGGTAGTAAATCGGAAAAAGTGCGAATTCTGCTGCTCAAGAGTGACGTACTTAGGCTTCTTGCTTGATAAAGATGGATTGCGACCAGATCCAGAAAAGGTATCGCCAGTGACAGAATATCCAGCGCCGAAGACCGTTAAGCAGCTGAGACGATTTCTGGGTATGGTAGGATGGTACTCGCGATTCATTGAGAACGACTCAGAGATGAAAATTCCGTTAGTGAAGTTACTAAGAAAGGGGCAAGAGTGGAAATGGGATAGCGACCAACAAGAGGCCTTTGAAGGTCTAAAGAAGGCGCTAACGGTGGCTCCGGTCCTGGCAAGACCAGATTTTGGCAAAACCTTCACGGTCCAGAGTGATGCAATCCAGGAGTGGCGATTGGGGCGGTTTTGACACAGGAAGGGGATGATGGAGAGCACCCCATCGTATATGAGAGTAGAGTACTCACGGCGGCTGAACGAAATTATACCACGTCCGAAAGAGAATGCTTGGCGTTATTATGGGCCATTAAGAAGCTGCGACCATACCTTGAAGGGTACGAATTCAAGGCCATCACCGACCATAGCGCCCTCCAATGGCTTCGTAATCTGAAGGACCCTACGGGACGACTAGCCCGTTGGGCACTTGAAATGCAGCAGTGGGACTTCGAAGTAATCCATCGGAAGGGCACTCTGCTGAAAGTGCCTGATGCGTTGTCCAGGATGTATGAAGATGGAGGGGAAGTAGCTGGATTTGAAGAGATACAGGACGAGCGATACGTAACTAGGAGGGAAGAAGTACAAAGACACCCACACCGATTCCCAGACTGGCGAATTGAAGATGGCATGTTGTACAAATTTCGTAGCGACCCCCTATTAGACCCAGTGACATCTCGAGAAGAAGGATGGAGACTGGTCGTCCCAGTAGAGTACCGTGAGAGAGTGATAACGGAGAGCCACTCCATCACCTCCGCGGGACACCTGGGACTTGAGAAGACCTATGACCGAGTGGCCCGCGAGTACTACTGGCAAGGCATGTACTACGACGTGCGCCACTTCGTCCAGGCTTGTCTCGAATGCCAGAAGCACAAGTCCTCTCAGACGGGACCCCTAGGGCTACTAGGAAAAAGAATTGTAGAGCGACCATGGGCCGTAGTGGCAGCAGATCTTATGGAATTTCCACCAAGTAAGAGCCAATTCAAATACTTGGTGGTATTCCAAGATCTCTTCACGCGGTGGATCGAGCTGAAGCCGCTGAGGAAGGCGGATGGCAAGTCGGTGGCTCGCGCCCTAGAGGAGCTCATCTTGTTTCGGTGGGAGACGCCGAACTACGTACTCACAGATAACGGGAAAGAGTTCATCAATAAGCACCTGACCGCCACGTTGAAGGAGTATGGAGTGACCCATGTGACCACGCCACCGTACCATCCGCAAGCCAATCCAGTGGAGAGAAGCAATCGAACCCTAAAGACCATGATAGCGACCTTTGTAAAACAAGACCATCGGAATTGGGATGCCCATCTTCATGAGTTTAGGCATGCAGTCAACACTGCCATGCAAGCGACCACCAAGGTATCACCAGCCTTCTTGAATTATGGACGACACCCAAGGCCGGTGAAGAGTTTACGAAGAGAAGTAGAGCCAAAGCGACCAATTAAGAGTAGCGACCCTGAAGATTGGTTAGAGAGAGTAAGAAGACTTGATGCCCTACGCGACCTAGTAATCAGGCATATCGATTCTGCAAAGGAGCGACAAGCTAAATACTACAATCGTGGCAGGAAGGAGGCGACATTCCAGGTAGGAGACTTAGTAATGAGGGCAAACCACCACTTGTCAAACAAAGACAAGCGTTTTTCGGCTAAGTTAGCTGGCCGGTTTGACGGGCCGTTTGCCATCAAAGAAGTTAAGTCTCCGCTGGTATACGTGCTAAATATGGGTGAGGATAAAAGAATACCCGAGGTGCACGTGAGCGAATTGAAAAGATATATTCCCCCAAGGGGGAGAGCCCCATAGTAGCGACCTCCTCTTTACAAGCGACCTTGAAGTGGTTATTTATCGAAGCGACCCATAGAAGGAGGGCAACCTGACGATCTAGCGACCACCATGCTAATAGCGACCATCCGAGACCCTACGCATCGGCGACCAAAAAGGGGCATAACCTGAGAACTACTAGCGACCGAAATCTGGAGTGACGGAGGCATACCCATGCCCAGTAAGTTGTTAAAAGGCTTGTTATTTATTTATTTATTTGGAATTTTTTTTATTTTTATAATTTCCCCTATGGTTGCGCGATCCATGAGCGCGGTTGCTCTGTGGTCGGATTGGGAGTAGTAAGGTGGAGGTTTTAATACATTTTTTTTTTGTTTTCAGTGATTAGTTTAAGTGTATAGATGTATATATATATATTGTTTTTTTTGCAAAAGCTCTGGTGCCGAGGGTTGTTCGGGAATCGCGTTGATGGGATACAATGGCCCAATTAGAATCTCGTTGATTATTGGAATAACCAGTCCACTCCTGGCGGTGTGTCCCGTTTAGGGGGGGAGAGTTTGTGACGTGTATTTTACGTCCCAATAATATTAACTACGGGCAGTCAATCGCGACCCAGTCGCCCGTCACCAGAGCCGAGCATTTCTCACATTCAATGAGTGTTGTTATTAATGGGGTATTGTATTATTTGTTGAGGGAATGAGGATAAGGAGTCGCGACCGAGGAAGGCCGCAGACCGGCACACACACGCACACACCCATACCAGCGGCACCAGCTGATCGCCGCAGCGACGACTGCTAGGAGCGAGCAACGGCGACGAGTACACACATACAGGCACAGCACCAACATCACTGCACACTGTACGCGCGACTCTCTCTCTCTCGATTGCTCTTTCTTCCTCGCCTCTCGAGGATGATGAGCCGCTGTCCGCGCACACACATACACACACGCGCGCGCGACCGCCCTCTCTCCCGATGCACGCAGACGCGGGAGGAGAGAGGATTCACAGCGGCAGCGGCGGCTTCCTCGAGGCACACCAACTCGGCTGTAGCCAAGAGAGAGAGAGAGAGAGAGAGATACCGACTCGGCTGTCGGCAGAGGGGAGAGCTAGCAGCCGCCGCGCCGCGAGCCGCATGAAGCTGCCGGCCTCTCCTAGCGTAGGCCGACGCGCGCACGTCGCCGCTGCCAACTGTGTTGGTCCGGCGGCGAGATAACCGAAAGCGCCCGATATAGATATACACGCCGGGTTGCCCGCGCGTGTATATCTAGCAATTCATAATTGCCCGCGCTGCGTAAGCAGGGCGGTATTAGCGAGGCGAGCCAATGAGGAGTAGCGACTCAAATCACCGCGGACTTGGCCTTGATTTTTGCATCTAGGGAAAATCAAGGCCAATCACCGTAAAGGAAAGGGCGGAAGCAACAGGAGAGTGAGCTGAAGTTGCGCGAGAAGAAAAGCCAAAATTTTGGGAGAGATTTCCGCCCTCTCCGGTTTTGATCATTGACTGCCCGGCCTTCAACACAGATAGTCGCGAGAAAGTTTTGCCTGCCGTGCGAGCATTGAGACCGCGTGGAGAGACCTTTGACGTAGACATATTCCCGGAGAGCGATAGATTGGGCTAAATTAACCGGCGACCTGTGACCTGCGAGGAAGAACATCGCGGACGCGCCCGACTAACCACGGTGAGTGGACTGTAATTGCCGAGCTTCCCTCGGCACTTGCAAGTGAAATATATAATTGTAGTACATCGCCGCCATGTGCTCGGGGTTCTTAGGAAAATAAATCCGTGGTGGTGTGACACCGGTATGTAAGATCAGTGCGGATCGGACCGGTAGTAAATTCAAGTATTAGTGTGGGGAAATTCACGCGACTCGGAAACTCGGGAGACGGGGTGAGTTTAGTCGTCGCGAGGGACGCGTGATAAGGCTAGCGTAGCCATGTTTGTATAGCGATAAATTAGATATAAGAGTAATTGTAAATTTGCGACCGATAGTATTACCCGACGATAAGAAATAAAGCTTGAGTATATTTAAAGTGAAAATTGTGAGTGCTTATTATAAAGTTATGAATTCCTGATTTTTCCTCTTCACGGAACTTCCTCTGGGAAAGGGCTCGTGCCGAGTTAGCCGCGCTTTACCTGGCGCCCATTATGTTAGAAAATTTGGTAAAGTGTCGAGACAATGATAAGCCATAGTAACCCCCCACATTACAAATGTAGTGGTCTCGGATTCCAACAAGAATGCCATGTTACACACTATTCAAAATTATTAATTTAAATACTTCTTTCTGATATTCGTAAAGTACACGTGGGTGCAAATTAGCAAAATTTGTATGTATCTAGAACGATGTGTAAAACAGGAACGATAAGCGGGACTATTTTGGTACTTTCATTCCACAAACATTTTCTTTGTAACGGGCATATATCAACGCACATATCTTCTCTTAAATCTATAACTAATTAAACATTCTTCAGGTGAAAATTCGCACCCAAGTGTTCTTTGCAGGTTCATGTACTTTACGAGTGAATTGGCTTGCTTTAGGATACTTTCAGCCTATTGAATAACTTTTTTTCACATTAAATACTAATAAATTTAAAAAAGAAGCACCGTAAAAAAGTATAAAAACACACTAAAATTAAGAGGACTACCGATCTAACCAGGTTTGGCCATCTCGCCCCAATCTCGACTCACTCTCTCTCTCTCTCTCTCTCTCTCTCTATCTATCTCTTTCTCTCTCTCCTACACACAAGTGCCGCTCAATCTCGCAACACAACAGACCCGCGCGCGCTGAATCGGCATTCTCGCGGCTAAGGCTCTCTCACTCTCTCGAAAAAAATAATCGCAGCCGCGGCGGTGCAGTGAGTCAGAAACTGGAAGCTGCACTTTACGAGAGAGTATATAAGAACGAGTAAGCATGTGTGTGTGTGTGTGAGTCCTGGCGTCACGTTTCGCGAATAGCGGATCGCAATAAATAAGCCGATATATCGGCGATTGACGCGCGCACGTACGTAGCTGGAAAACTGGCTCCCCTTTGGATGTATATATTTATATATATATATATATATATATATATATATATATATATATATATATATATATATATATATATATATATATATATATATATGTATATATATATACACTCGTTAAGGCCTGTGTGTGTATGTACGTACACTCTTTTAATTCCGAATCGTGAAAATCCGCTCTTCCGCCTTTGGCTGTAGCTGTACCTGTATTGAGAAGGGGGGGGGGGGCGTTACTGTTCCTGCTGCAGTTCGTTTGTTGTTACGGGTTTCTTTGAGCTTTTATTTTCTTATTTGTAGGGGGACTCCACGGTTTGTGGGAGATGTCAACGTTCGCCAGTATAGGTAGAGAAAGAGGGGAACTGTCGCTGCGTGTTTCTGCGGCTGCATCCACGACGTATTCGCGAGCGCTGGATCAATTATCTCTCTATCGCTATACCGTGACTTTCTAAATATATGCCGACGAATTTATATGGTCTGCTGGAGTTTGGATGATGAAAATGGCGATTCCGTCAATGAGTGGGTGTTTGAAATTGGTTGTGACGGTTGTTTTGGTAGCCTGTGATTATGCTAATTTTGTTGAATTGAGTTATTGACATATTACCCAATGTTTCGTATTCAGACTTTCAGGTTTTAATTGTATAGTGCAAAGATAATAGTAGAGCTTGATTGGAGCATTTAGAACCATAGTATAACGAATCCACTTTGGAAATTTCGGAAGCTGTCGATAACTTTTCAACATTGGTGACATTAAAAAGTTGAATTTTTTTTATTATTCTGTGACTGCAATTAGTATTTGCAAGCGCTATTCATCAATTTCGTAATTGAAAGATCAATAAGATCTAATGAAATTGTCTAAAATTCAGAAATCCATATTTCAAGAATGCTTGAGGGCACCAACAGGTTGAGGGCGGTATGACACATACCTATTATATATGTCACGAATTGACGCGAATTTCTTTACATTTTGTCTCACTGTAACCGTAAAAATGAATCAAACTTTTTATGTAGCCGGGTATTGTATTCTTTAAACGGTTAAAAAGAGATAGAAACATCGAGTATTTATCGAATGTTTAAAATTTTAATTAATTTTGTAGATAATTAAAAAATCGGTTTATCCATTAACCGTCCTCAACCTGTTAATTGTCAAATGACGTTGTAGATAGTCTTTCTACAGCAAGCGCATGAGTATACAAAATTAAGTCGCTTCACCTTTATTCGATTATTTTTATTGTACTTCGAAAACTATTTTCCCATTAGCCAAAATATTATATATTTTTTAGATATCTTTTATAAACTTTGTTAACTCTTATAACTTTCTTTATATTGTAATGCTTAATTAATATAATTATGGCGAAGCCCCCGATGAGGTGCATATATAAGACGTTCGAAACATCAAATCGTATTTACAACAAATGATTGCTTATTAAGAACAAAACACAAGGAGTTCTATTCACCATAAATTTAAAATTACGAGCATGGAAATTAATTTTCCAAAATCTTAAGAATGACGGAATTATCTATTTTAAATGTATACTACCAGTAAGCTCACTCAAATATCGTTATGTATACTATCACAGACATTTATTTGATAAAGAAATGATTAATTAATTTTTACTCCACTAAAAGTCAACGTTAAATCAAATTTCAAACTACGCTCCGCACTAACTACTATTCACTCATAACTCTCCTCTACAAGCCTGCGCCATTTTCACCAATGCAACTAGCATGCATAAAACCAAGCAAGAGTTCTCTCCCTCCCCCCTCTTTCTCAAAGAAATTTAGAGAGTTCGCTCGGCCGCGCACGCGGGCTAAAATTTATGACCGAATCATAATCTTATAACTTTTTCGATGCCGCGCGCGCGTGCGCGCTGCCGCTCGAGTGAGGGTTTATACGATCGTATAATGGAGATAAAGCCCTCCTTAATGAAGTGAAAAGCGTCGCCGTAATAGCGCAACCCGATTCAAAAAGATCCTGTCGCCGGGTTATACCCGCGCAGTCGTAATTTCGTAAGCTATATCGTTCGCCCGCGTTTGCACCGCAGTGCTGTACAATGACACCGAATTCGCACTGTATATTACGCTGCGCAAAGCGTTATTATTGTCGATTTCGGCGTGTGCAATTGGTGGCGGTGCACGAGGTTGGTATAATATATGAACAATGCGCGAGTATGCGCGCGGCGATCGATTATGTCAGGGTGAGGGTGGGGTGGCTGCGCAATGTACGATCGGGAGTCATAATTTACTTGAAGTATGGATCGGTTGGGGCTGGTTCGATCTTTTCTGCCTAATTTGGCTGTAATAATCGATCTTTATCTTGTGTTACCTTAATTTTTATTTTAATTTTTATTTTAATTTTGGATTTAAAGTGACTCTCTCTACCGACCTTCTTACCCCGTATGATCTTGGGTTATTGGAATTGGATCTACCTCGTATACACTAATAGTATATTCCGGTGATAGATTTGGTTGGCGATGCAACGTGAGTGCGTTATGATAGACTCTATAATTTTAGATATGTTTCGGACTACCAGAACTGTAAATGAAGCAATAAGAACAATTCTAATTTCGAAAAAAGTTAGAGCTACTAGTAGGGTTTTGAAACCGGGACCTTCTGATTAGAAGGCCAAGTCTAATCCACCATCTCCACCGCGGATATTAGTTTAGTTGTGGTTATGGATTAATTGTGCTTTTGAGTTACTTCTTTACAGTACCGACCATCAAATTACTGTTCAATAAAAAATATTTGCTGTTTCGACAAAGCATTTATTACTGTGAAGAACTAACATGAAAAGCGCATACAATCCATAACCACAAGTGAATTTAAGACCCGAGGTGGAATCGGTGGATGAGGTTTGGCCTTCTAATTAGAAGGGCCCGGGTTCCAAACCCGACTAGTACTTCTATAGTATATTATGCACCTCGAAAAAGTGAGCCATTAAATGCCTGCGTGTGGTTTGGCGCCAGAGCGGAGCGAGGGCATCTCACACGCTGGCTCACTGTATTCACGCGTGTAATATACGTTTTTTTAACGTACCTACCAAAAAGTTCGTACTCGTTCACCGCCGAAAAGGGAAAATAGTGCTACATATTAATTTCCTAACCTCACGCTAGTTCCCGCCGCCACGCGCTGTTTGTGCCCTCGCCTTCGGTTCGGGCACATGCGCGTCGCGGCGGGGACTAGAGTGGGGGTAGGGATTTAATGTAGCGCTTTTTTTCGGCTCAGCGGAGAAAAAGTACGTACTTTATGGCTGGGTATGTTAAAAAGTTCTTTTCAAAATAAAAATAGTTCTTATGCTTTAGTCATTCTATCGCTAACCTAGAAATAACTGTATCTGTAAATTTATATAAAATAATTTGATAATACTTCTTAACATATAAATGGTGAAATGCACAATTTCTAACCAGGGTGAGGTATTCACATGAGCTTGAAAATAATCTACCCCCCCCCCCCCCCACCACCGTGTTTCACACTGAATTTTTTTTAACAAAGGCATGATTGCAAGGCCTGTTTCATGCGTAATGGTCGGATGGAAAATTGTGCGTGTTGAGTCCGTACAGTACACTAAAGTGGGCAGAAATTTCCATTTCTCACTTGTTTACTGGATGGAAATGGCCATTTCTCACCTATTTACTGGGTAGAAGTGACCATTTATTACTTGTTTACTGGATTGAAATGGCTATTTCTTACCTATTTACTGGATAGAAATGGCCATTTCTAACCTGCTTTCTGGATAGAAATAGCCATTTCTACTCACTTTCCGATATCTACCTTCTAAGAGGGTAGAAATGGCCATTCTACCACTCCTCACCACTAGCATTAAGCACACTCGAAATGTTTAATTTTCTATTCGGTACACAGACATGGAAGAAGGCCCATTTCATGCATGTTTTGAGAAATAGTACATTATGTAACAAGGGCAAAAAGTCGAATATTTTTCCCTCGGGTGAGTTTACTGTACAGTATCACACGAAGGAGAAATCGACTTTTTTCTCGAGTTACATATAGTACTTTATGCCCATCTCAACTGTGGCTACTTTTTGACTTGGAATGTGGGACTAATGGACTGTTAAAAGACAATATTATTAAAAGGCAATCGAAAATCAGGTATTGGTAGAACTTGATGAAATAAAGGAATTTACGGGAATAAAGTGAGTTGCGGACAAAAAGTGTCATTTCGGTCTCGCTTTTCAGGGCAAAAAGCGGCTATTTTCGTTGATATGGGCATAAAATTATTCTTTCTTCCAGATGGAATAATATTTTTCCGTGCATTGTTACCCTGTAGCCTGTGGTAGAAATCAGTCTCATTCCGATAGGTATTAATGACCGATTACTGGCTCAAAATTAGATTAAATTCTACCAGGTATGTAAAATATGTTATGTAAAATGATCAAGTTAAGTTATGAAAGTATGCATTATTTGCTAGCATTAAAAAAAAATCTGCAAACCAATATTGTTATAAACTTTCTTCGCCGTCATAACAAATCCTCCCCAACAAGCAGACAAGTCAGTACATATCCTCGCCAAAAGCTCATTACAGAAAGTGAAAACATCAACAACAATAATAAGCGTCTCAATTTATTTCTACATTCTCGACTCACGTGCGCGAATGCATACACATCGAGCGTGCGCGCTCTAAAGATCTAGTCACTCCAAGAAAAGCTTCGCGGTAGTACACCTCACGGCACAACGGACTGTCTCCCAACTTGACGAAGCTACAAAAGGCTCTCTCTCCCTCTCTCTATTTCTCTTTCTCTCGAATAGCCGGTTGCTGCAGTGCACTGCTGCCTCTCATTTGCTCGGAAATGCAAGCGCGCGCGGCAAGTATATATAAAACGGCACTGCCAGCCGACGATAATTGATAGCCACGCGACGGATTTCGTCACGTGCGCAGATACTCACGTAGACGCGTTTGCTATACTGTATCTGTATGTGTGTGCTTTCTCATTTCTGCCCGGCCGATTGACGTCGAGCAGCGGCCGCGGTCAGCGTCTCGCACGTGCCGGTGGCGGCGCGAGAGAGGAGATAGAAACCGAGGAAAGCAGTATAGCGAATGTGAACTGGAGACACAAAGGGAAAGCCCGCAAGCACGGAATTCAATGTGTTATCATGGATGTGTGATTATTAGTTGTTAGGGTTGTGTTGTGGGGTGTTCTTTGATAAAGGGATGTAAAAGCCTATCTTTTGAAACCTTTCTCTCCGGTAAATAAGAATGAAAGTAGTTGTAATAGTAAGTAGCGGATACTCAGTATGTTTTAAAGGACCTACTTAATAGAGTGTCTTTTCTAAAATTCGTCGGAAATTTTTGTAGAATCTGCCTCAGTCTATTCTCTATTTTTTTTAATTATTGCGTTTAAGTCTCATATTAAAGTTTGAAGTAATTCCATTTATATTTCAGTGAACTGGAATACTAACTTATAACAAATATTAAGCAATCTATATACGTTTTGGACACCCAAGTTCCATCTGATTTAGGACATAACATAAAATGCAAAAAATAAAATGTTAAAAAATGTTAACTGCAGTATAGAAATTATTTATAAATAAATTATGAAAAATTGTTTTTTAAAAAGATTATTCTAATTTGTTGTCATTTCTTTTTTATAAGCAATTAAAAAAAGTTTCCATTTATATTAAAACTTTTTACAATAAATTGAAAATAATGTTACAAATATAACGACTGTGTTTTTAGTAATTTTTTCTATAGAATCATTTCCCGTTAGATTTTGCAAAAAAATAAATAAAAATTGTTTTCTCAATTATTTAGCTTTTCATAATCAATTAAAATTAATTTTTATAAGTGTAACAATCATCTTTGTAAATATTTTTCGTATAATTGTTCACCGGTGTTAGTTTTTAAAGAAAATCAATGTTTCATCATTTGTTCAGAAAAATGACTATAATTATTTTCTCATACAGTTATTTTTTATATTTTGACGTAGCACCAATTAGCAGGCCCAAGGATGCAGAATACTTATGATATCAAACAGGTTAAAAAGTCAATACAATCTCAATTATTAATTACAATTTAATTTTCAAAAACTAGTTTCAAAGAGCACAAAATATTCAAACGTCAATTATTCATGTTCCAGTAGCTCAAAAGAGACGACAGTGTCAGCCGAGTACAAAACACTTCCGTGCGCACGCTCTCGTCCTCTCCGCTTCCTCGATCATCGCGCGTGTGCGCACACGTGTGTAATAACTCGTTGCGTACCTAGAGCTAGACGACGCGCAGATAGCATCTGTGGACAAACGGCAATGTGCGCGAGGAGCATCGATAGCGCGACAACCGACGACCGTATACTGGGTATGAATAATGCAAGATTGGTTTGTCTGAGGTAGATATGATCGAGCGGTCTGGTGAAAGCTTTTTTCTTCTGTTTTGCGTATTTGTAGAATTTATGCTGGTTTTAAATGTAGTTGCCTACTGCTAAATAGGCGTAGGCGGGAAAATCATTTGTTTCATAGAGTGAGGTAAGACTCTGGTGATATCGGTGTAAGGATATGTACGGTATATTTTTTTGACTGATTAAATTGTTTCGTGTTAATTTATGATCGGCGAGCTTAGATATTGTTATTAAAGAGAAAATTGATACAAAAACGAAAATATAAAATACTTCAATAGGTTTAAGAGTTTTCAATTTGTAATTTCTATGAAAGCTTACAAATAAAGTTTTCATTCATATTTTTAGCATTTAGAAATTGACAATAAATTATGCGGTCCACTAAAGCACCTGCACAATACGTACTTACTCTCAGGAAATACGCCAAGACTTTCTATTTTAATTAAATTGTATATAGAGGTATGTTCGGTTCAAAACGTAACGAACCAGAACTACAGCGCATTATTCATAATTTTAAAGCAGCGCCATAACAGTGACGAGGAGTAAAGAAAGGTATAAGTCGATTACGTAAAGCTAGAGCGAAAAGTACTAATTGATTGCCAGATGATGACGAGACTCTCCTTAGGAGAGCGTAAAAGAGGGATACAAGTATGATAGTAATAAATTTGAAGGTATACATTTAGTGAAATTAGTATTTTAACGATGCACTGACTCTCGCAGGGTATGCAGTAAGTTTCTCCTCTGACAAAGCCAGTCTCGCGCAGTCAATGGAGGTAGACTAGTATAGTAGTAGTTGCTACACCGAACATTTTCAGAGCCTTGTGCACGGAACATTAATCGAACAAATTTCTTCAGCCGTTTGCTATGTGTACAGGTATATACAAAATGCGATTGTCATTATATTGCGGACACAGTACTCGCGTTAAATGTTAGAAGAGTAATAATGCGTGATAAAAACTGTTTTTGAATAGGAAGGTAAGAATAATGTCAGCAATATTAACGGGCTTGTGTAAGAATCTATTATATCAAGGTCTGGTTGCGTTGGGTCATTTTGACAGAAAAATTATGTAACTTATAAGAGCGTTTTGCACGAAAATGTGAAATTTCATGTCCGGGTAATCAATATACTTCAAATGAATAAATACTACATAATTTCTAGTGAGTGTACAAAATGTCTTGCTTGCTTCAAGAAAAAAGCGTTATATCAGTAAAACTTACAAGAGAATGAGGTATAATGCTACGCACCCACGACTCATTACCTGATATTTATTCGAAAATTGCTAAAATTAAATATAAAAAGTTACTAAATGTTAGATAAATATATGTATTTTAGATTACAAAAAGTTTTATTCAGATTTATTAAACTTAAAATTCAGAATTGATTGTTTTGGCTACGTTCGTCGAATTAAATAGCGCAATGTTATGGTTAAACTTAAAATGAATTTCTAGTCACTAATTTTTTGAATTCGAGTAGAAACCTAATTTAATTATGTTCTTAAAAGTTGATTGAAAATTTGATTTTGAATGAATACGTAATGTTTAATTTTTGGAAACGTCATTAAATGATCGCTGCGTGAATTTAGCCTCACGTCCTCTAAAATTATTGCATCTGTTTTACACATCTTAATTAATAAGTATAGCTTATTTCTCGATATTACGATTACAACATACAACTCGTAGAGTATTTCGATATTTTTACTTTTTTTTGGGTATCATACTGACCTGCCCCCCTTAATAATTCAAAATGACAAATTCTTTTTAGCTTCTTTACTCGTAACCTATTAACGTATAGCTTCATTTTTTCCCGATTCCTTATAGCTGGACTTCTTTGCACTTCTTCTTCTATCCTGCATAGCTAGCTATAACTTTTTATCAAAGCACGGCGGCATGAAATTAAAAGCACCCCGGGTCATCGTGACCAACGTACGCACATCAAGCGCTTAAAAATGACAATACCCCGCAAATCTCCGACAAACCCAACAAAGGACCCAACAAAACCCTACAAAAGACCAAACAAACAGATTAATCCAACATCTGCTACAAAAAGCGTCCCCGAAGCCCACTGCAGAGGCATCCGTCAAGCGAATTCGTTACAATTTCTCTTGCGCGCTCGCGGACTACACGCGCTTCACCGCGCTTATATTAATATCGCGCTCGCAGCGCGTCGTCCTGGCGATTAATCGAGGCGCGGGAGCTTCCTCGAAAGCACAAGGCAAGAGAGAGAGAGAGAGAGAGAGAGAGAGAGAGAGAGAGAGAGAGAGAGAGAGAGAGAGAGAGAGAGAGAGAGAGATAGGACCTCCGAGGTCCGAGTGATTTATACGCATCACGGTGAGACACGGTGGGCACCTTTCTTTTCTCCCTGCTTGCGCTTCCTCTTCTGCCTCTTGGTCGTCTTGGTCTTCTCTTTGGGCTTGTGTGCTCTGTTTCTCGTCTCGACGAGGACGTGGAATATGATTCATTTCGCGGTAATTACCGGTTTGCGGAGTTAAGGTTGGACGTTCGGTTAATGCGCTTGGGCTGTGTGCGTGCATGTGGGATATGGGAAATATTCTGTGGTAGATGAATTTTAAATTGTCGTACATTTGGGTATGAATGGTTTATGATGCGGATGGATGATGATAATAATATGATCGTTGGAGAATTAAGAAAATGGATTGACGGTTTTGGGTAGAATAAGGAGCTATTTGGGAAATCGCTTGAAGAATGATCTATCTCAGTTAACGCGAGAAGAAGAATTGTTTCAGTCATCAATTAACCGCTTTTATTTTTGTAGTAGCAACAGGAATTTTTACTAAAAAATGCATTGTTTTACTTTTTATTGTTGTCATTACGGAATTACTAGCTAAAATAGCTATTCTTAACGCTATTTCTTAGATGGCTCATTCTTCAAAATAATAGTTAATACTTAACTGCTACGCATTCTAAATATAAAAAAGTAAATGTTCACGCAAGAAAGTATAAACTGTCAAGGAAAGAACTGATAAATTTCTACTTTACAAAAGTAGAATTTCTTAATTTATTATTTAAAAGCAAGTAAAATTAGATCTTTTGAATTGCGTAAAATACAAATTTATCAGTCAGATGTTATTAAGAAGAATAAAGTGCTAAATTAGTCCTTTTTTTTATCAATATTTACTGTTCTGAGTGAAGAGTATATACGTAAACATTAGGTCACATCAAGCCAGCTTCTCTTCACAAAACTTCAAAATCTCGTCATTCTCAAGGCAATCAAATCCGAAATCCCACACACATCGGTAGACATTCTACGCTGAGCTATACTACGAAAGATCGGCAAGAGACCCAAGATTTTCCAGTCTACGAAGATCAACGTATAATTCAAAAACACAAACCAGGAACATCCACTTCGGTACATCGTTGCCTTACCTCACCACTACCGTCGACGACGACCGCTGCACTCTATCCATTTCTCCTTTTTTGTCTAGTCTTACCGTTCACGGAGAGCGCGAGGGACGATTAGACTCGGACCAGAAGAGGCAGCCTCGTGCGCTCTCTCTCTCTCTCTCTCTCTCTCTCTCGCGTGTCCGACGACTGTTAAGAGCCCAGTTATTAATGATTATTATGTTCGTGCAGCAGCAGCATCCGTGTGTATACCTGTACGCGGGCGCGCGCGCGCGGGCATCGGCGGCTTTCTTCGGGGACGCATCTCCTGATTTACCGGCCGAACGATCGAATTAACTCGGCGGTTTAATGGGCGAGCGGAGCGCTGATCGGCAGATAATACCCGCTAAGCAAACAGGAATGATAACGTACAAAGTGGAATAGGTATTGTCACGAAGATGTTGCTCGGATGTTGAATTGATATTTGTTTTGTGTTATTACGAACGGTACAGTGTTTCTATCTTAAGACGTTTCAAGCTTGTATAAAATTTATGTTCTGATTTTATTATTTGTTTACGAATTTAACTTCTAGTATTTTTATCAAAAACTGTTGCTGCCTGAATGCTAATTCTACAACGACAACTCGATTGAACAAAAAAAGAAAATTCAAATCAATACATTTCAGTCGGGAATATTATTAAATTAAATGTGTCGGACGTGTACGATACCACTTGTGACAACAACAAGTGGAAGTTTGTGACCTCTTAGTAAAGAAATATTACTTAATGATCAAATAATGAATGGAAATTCTGACATACTGAACAGGCGTAAAAATCAATTAATAAGTTAGCTCAATTGCCTAGATTGAAGAAAATAGGAAGACTTTCTATTCTGAAAAAGAGCTCACACAATATTGCCAACGTGATAAACGTCCTTTAATTAGTCGGTAGAATTCGCGCGCGAAATTCAAATTTGGTATAATAATACTTCTCGTATTATTATTATTATTACTATTATTATTATTATTACTATTATTATTATTATTACTATTATTATTATTATTATTATTACTATTATTATTATTATTATTTATTTCCGTACCCGCTACAAGCGCACACGCGCTAATTGATTTTCTATCTGACACTACAGATGTTAAATATATTTAATATAGCATGATCTTAAAATTCTTCGAATTGCGAATTTGCATCAGGGTTCCTGCTATGTGTTAATATTATTGTTATTTCATTACTATACAGGTCAACAGTGATAGCAACAATGGCATTTGTATTGTCCCTGCCACTATCAATAACGGATAATCAAAACTTTCATACCATAGTAAATTTAATACGTCTTCAATTGATCAAGATACTTTTCAAAATAAAGAATCATTCCATTGTGCTTCTGCAATGTCCATATAAACGTATCGCACTCACAAGTAAATCAGCGACTCCTCTCCCCAAGAAACCCCAACTGTAAACGAACTTTTCCAAAAATCCTCCAGAGAAGCAGGAACCGGCCGAGCAGCTCTTATTATACTCCGCAATACCGCGCATAAAACTTGCACATTCGCACAGTACATACCTGCACACACACACACACACACGCAGCGCCAGAGTTAATTGGTAAAGTGAATTTTTTCGAGCTACGCAGTAGACTCGGCGCTGTTAATCTCCTGCCTATTACACACTTAATAATCCTTCCTTATGTGAAGCCTAAGCGCGCCCCGGCGGCGGCGGCGGCCGCCGCGACCGCAGCGGAGGAACTCATTTACTTCGACGTCTCCTGCGCGCTCTGCTCGCAATTCGCTCTCTCGGCCTCGCTCATATAGACAAATAGGCAAGAAGCTCCAGCTCGAGCTTCGGCTTCGGCTACGTCTACTTTCCTGTGTATACACATGCCCACTCTCGCAAATAAGCGGCAATCGCCCCGGTGCGTTCCAATTTGGAGCATCGTATATACAGCAGTTGTACTTTCTCGGCGCGGAAAAGCCGGAGAGGAGCAAAAACAAATTGCCTCGCTAAGTGGGTAGTATAAGGTGGACCTGGACACCGCGGAGAGCACGAGTGGGTAGCGTGAGTATGCGCGTGATGTGTGTGTGAGCGCGCGTGTGCATGAGCACGGGAGCTATACATCACGTCGTATGTGCGCGCGTTTGTTTTCGCCGTGAAAGCAGACGGGATAATTGCTGCTGCTGTTGCTGCTGCTGCTGTGCGCCCGTATTATACATCACACGGGGCAGCAGCTTCCTTTGAGTTTGCGAGGTGATGCTTTGAACGCGCGGTAGGTTAAGAGAGTGCCTGCTCGACTTTATTTTTAATGGAGGATCATCTGTGGTGAGTTTGGTATGGAGGATTTCGATGAGAAATTTGTTGTCCGGTGTTTCGAGAGTGAAAATGCTGTAGATGATGGCGGCATTAACTTACCGTGTATCAGTAGTTGACCATCGCGAATGGAATTTTCTTATACAAAGTGCCATGCAAATCATACTGAACGTAGGACAAGCAGACTTCACAAAATATTACCTTGGTGAATGTAAAATTAACGTTATTTGTCATATATTTACTATTTATAAGGTAAATTCATAAGGCAAATTTTTACAGGAATTACGGCATGTTTTACTGTTTATCAGGGTAATTTTTCTCACGAAGTCAGGATGACCTAAGGCTAGTACGATTTTTACGGTATTTTGTATCAGTAAATTATATATTTGAGCATTTATATACATTTTTGTTGAAAGCAGTAAACTTGCTAAAAAGTGCTAATAATATATATATATATATATATATATATATATATATAAGAAATAAGGCGAAAATTTCTCTATCTATGTATTGGGACGTCGATGTCTAGTTATCAGAACGTGAGCATTTTAAATGGTCAACTACAAGTATATTTAGAGCGAAATATTACGAAAATGAATAGGTTCTAAATATAGTATAGTTGAATATAGAAGTATTTAATACAGCGTTTACTTCATTATTATTCATTAACGAATATGCTAGTTCAATACAAAGTATAAATTAGCCTGTAAAATCAAAACTCTTAACTTTATATCTGTTTATACCGATATTTCGAAGCCAATGACAAAATCTGAAACAGAAAAAGCCTTATTTTTTAAATCTCAACAACTTACAAAACCGCTAACCACCTTACAAATTACACAACGTATAAAACATATCAATACACACATCCCAACCTCATAAATCCCCCCCGCAAAGCAATTAAAACTCGCCCGCAAAAATCGCTTCTCACAGATACACAAGCGCGCGCTCTCCACACGTACATTATACACCAACTCGCCAGATTACCCGGAATATCTCGTTACACTCGAATCGCACGCAGGCAAAACAGATTACTCAACGGGCCTGTGTCACACAGCCGGTGTGTATACACACTGTACAAAACTCGCACCGGGCCAGCGCTTTAGAAATTAAAGCACTCGATTCTTCTATACCGTAGGCAGGCTGATGAAGGTGGGAGGCTGCATAGAATTCGAGGGGGAGAGAGCGAGAGAGTGAGAGAGATTGCCCCGAAACATATGCTCCTTGCTCCCAGTGGATTTCGGTACGATGGGGGCGAGCTGCGGAAGGTTTACGGGGGGTGAGTTCCGTGTGTATATAATGTGTGTATATATGGCACGTCACCTGTGGGAAAAACTCGAATTTCCGATGTGGAGCGTGTATCTGCACACTGTACATACGTCACGTAGAGATGGGAAAAGCGCGATAGGGCATTTCGCAATCGGCCGCGTGTGCACTTTCTCGGGCTCTTTCTTTCTTGCTGTGTCTTTCTTTTTGCTCGTTTACGAGCGACAGCTCCCACGACTGCCCGGACTAGCCGCGAGATCGAGCCGAGTAATGGAGTAATGATGGGAGACTGACGCTTAAAGTGGGACAAATTTCATTGTGACTGGCAAAGGTCAAGCGTCAGGACGGGCAGCTTGATATTTTATGCTTCCTGGAGAAAAAGAGTATAGAGCGGCGACCGGGTGTAACGGTTTTCACGCTGAGGAAGTTTATGGCGATTTTTTGTTGGATCGATCGATTTTATGGGTTTTATATAAAATGTTAGAATACAATGAAAGAGCTTCATTATAAATTCAAAGAGGTAATTTATAAAAATAAGTCAATAGAATGCGAACTTTAATTGAGGTTTTGCGATACAATTAACATATTGTAGAAAATGAAAAAAACGTATTAACGTATGAAGAAAATGTTATTTACCTCCGCTATCTATTCAATTTCTTAGAACCAGGATACAAATGTGGTTTTAAAATGGACTTATAAGTAATGATAAAGTTATGTCACGTGTAAAAAATTTACTTAGTCCAATAAATTAGCAATAAAATTAGCATAAAGAAATAAAAATAGAATTAAAGTTTAAATAAAAAAAAAACGATGAAAAAATAAATACGAATAAAATCTTAAATTTGAATTATAAGAATGTAGTACGAATTTTAAAATGTACTTGCTTACAATTTCAAATTTAAAATCTACCGAGTCCAAGGAAAAATGAGACAAAATCAGCCAAGTCTATTTTCTAAAACCCTAGTATCTTTTTTTACAATATCTTGATTTTTTACTCACCAAAACATGTCTATCTTTGATGACAAAATTTAATCCTATCGTTACAATTATAAGCTATATCAATTATTTCTCTCATAAAAAGTCTTTTCCATTTCTCTTATTCATTACACAGACTTATCAGGTTCTTCATCTCAACAGCTCACTTATTTACATCAATTAAAAATCCCAACAACGCAACACCAATAAAACCAAAATTACATATCACAACTGTATAAAATAAAATTCACCTTACTACACGCTATGAAAAAACACTACATCTCAACAACATCCACGTTACACGTACATTTCACTCCAATAAACCCACACAACAAAGCTATACACCGATCAGCGTGCAAGCGCACTTCCTTTTCCTCTCCCTCCCCTCGCACTCTGCAGAATCAAAAGAGCCATTATAAAATAAAAAGGGAAGCGCTCGCGCTAAGTCGCCGAATGAAAGAGCGGGCTCGTTAGTCGCCTAACGAGTTACAATTATCGAAACGACGAGCCGATTGAATCCTCTAAATCACGGCCATTATCGGTAATGGTCTTGCGCTCGCTCGCCTTTATGCAACGGCCGGTCCTCTCTCTATCTCCTATTATACGTATAAGCCTCGCTCTGTGTGTCTTTATATTACACGCACACGGTCTCCCAGTCACGTGCCGCGTGTATATACGAGCGAAAGTCGCGTGCGCGCTCATTGTCGAGACTCTACAACTTGCAAGACTCTCTCTCTCGGCGAGGGGGTGGTTTTATATATATATATATATATTGCGATGTAGTCGACGGCTAATCGGCCACGATACGCGGACGGGGACTTTTGCTGTGCCGAGGTTTTTGCCGGGTGTGTGTGGATGCGGACGAGGAGGATATCCTTGAGCGATTTAATTGCCGTAATGAAGATTCGTGTACGGTTAGTATGTGCAGTTGACGGACGTGTGTTCATGCGAGGCTTTGTGAGAGATAAACGCGAGCGCGGTGTGCGTGTGTTTTAGAAATGCGGATGCTTTTGAATTTATCCGAGGAGAGAGAGAGAGCGATTCTTTCGTTCTGCGGATAATTGATGCTAAGCTGGATGGGGTTGTTTGAGGAGAATGTAGAAGGCATGGCAATTAACGTTCGAATGGTGAATGATGTATTTGATAAGCTGTAGCATGTATTTGAGATTACAAAGTGAGCATTTGCGGATAAAAGTTACTGTGAAAAATACAGTAAACGTGGGTCATTTACGAAAATATTGCTTTGATCGTTGGAAACGTTATCCTATTACTTTTAAAATATTAACATTCATTTTTACTAACAATAATGGCATCTACGTATTTCATCTAAGACCCTGACATAGACATTTCAGGAATACATAGAATTACATGAACAGATTTAATTTTCGATACTGGACAGTGGAGAACCAAGTGGAAGCCTGGCTCTTTTCCTACTTCTCTTATCAAGTCTATTTTATTATGATCAATCTAGCAACTTTTCGCACAGCGTAACACACAGCACTGAATAACTCGAATATACATAGTAATTTTTAAAGTAAAATTCACTCGGTATAAAAAAGTATCGATTGCTCTGCTGAAGCATAAAATTACCAAAACAAATTTTTGTTGAATCTGATATTATACAGTCTTAATGCGGTGTAATAAAAAATGATTACACGTGTTCGCTGCATTATACGCTTACATACAAGTGGCTTACACGTGCTGACAGGAAAATATTAAATATCCCTCGTAACAGCACTCGAGATAATTTTCTGCTGTTTCTTTTTCAAAATAACGTCCAGTAAGGGAATCTTGAGTATACAAGTTTATACGTACAACGTGCGGACACGATCTTCCAGCGCTATAAACAAGAGCGATTACAAATCACGCTGATCTCGTTCCTCGTCATCACAATCAAGCGAGACATCGCGATTGCACTGGCAGAACAAGTAGAGACGAAGTAGCGACAAGAAAAAGCAAAGCGAAAGAATCCGTAAATAAAAGTAAGGCGCAGTTCGCGACACGCAAAGTGTCCGTTTTCCTCGTGCGCTCTATACGTTAAACAAGCGTGTATTACGGGTACAATGTATATAGAGAATTTTTTATTAATACGACTTAATTTATGGGATTAGGAATAAATGAATTCAATATTGTAACAGTAATAAATCTTTTTTTGATTTAAAATGAAAGTAACAACCTGGGTAAAAATGGTTCAGGCGTTATCAGGCATTGTCATGCATTAAGCAAAACGCATGATATTGATCATGCATGAGATTTGACCGGGGATATTCAAGTATTGACATGTAAGTTCATAAATTAACAGGAATTATGTTGCACGTAGTTTTAAATATTTATTTTAAAATAGCATAAAAAATGTATATTATTGTTAAAAAATAAACTACAGTCATATTAAGCTTCAATATTATCAAACTCGAAAAATTTCTAAGTTCACACAAATATTAAACAGATTAGTAAAAACTGAAATTGAATGCATATGATGTCTGCGTGTTCCTAAGTCTTTATAATTACATTTTTCTGCATTGCGCTATGTTTTAAATTAGCATGAACATGCGTGCACATGCATAAGCGTGTCTGCACATGCATGTAAGTGAATGTATATGCTACAACGTGTATTTCCATACATGTTGATGTGAAACTTCCAATTGAAAGAGAAATCAAAAATTTTTTAATGAATTCTTGAACTCGTATGTATACGCATAAAAGTGCGTGACAGTGTATAAAAGTGCCTAAATATACGTAGACACACATGACACAGCATTATTATTTATGTTCATGCGTTCTTATACAATTTAAAAATTACTAATTTAGAAAACATAAAAATTCATTCTTGTTCAAAATTGTCCAAAACATGAACTTTCATAAACACGCATGGATGTCTATTATGATCATGCGTATGTATCTCCGGTCAAGTTTCGGGCATAATAACGCATAAATATGTACAAACATGTCAAATTCCAAAAAAATGTTGCGTTTAATCTCGCATTATCATGCACATAAAATCATAGGGATTCATGATAATTCATGAACCTGCCTGAAATCCATTTTTACCCGGGAACTTTCATTTTAATCAATGGTAAAAGTGATAGCATTTATTATGATCAAAGATACATTTTTCCCATTCCTCGTAAGTAATAAGTTTTATTATTTTTAAATTGGTAGTAATTAATTTCAATGTGATTTGAAATTAAAGTTCTTTTATTATCTTTTATTATCATTAATCTAAAGTTTAATACTTTGAGTCCCGGTATGGTCCTGGGCTCTGGAGTACCCAAACATTTTTTTGCGTTTTTCTTAAACTTTCATGGTATATACTTGAAATTATGCAAATTAAATATGTCTGTAAGTCGAAGTGGTTCATTTCTGAGCTCTGATGTAAGTCTGAGCTTGTACCCAAATCCTAAGGCCCAATCAATCCCAAGGCCCCAAATTATCCCCGAATTTTTTTCAGAACCTTTTGATAAGGAATTCTTGATTGGGACTTATTGTTAGAGGGCTAATAAGTGATATTTGACCGATTTCATCTCAAATCATGCGGGCCGACAGCACCTATCTCTCCGAATCAGCTCAAATTATAGTATATTATTCTGCTCGGAAAATAAGCGTATACGTATTTTTTTATTTTTCGATAGCATCAAAATTGCATGTGTTATGCTTTTTTCAAAAATGACTCCTCAAATTTCGTTTCTCAAAAATCGAAAACTTTTTTCTTTTTAAATCGTTCTAATTCGTCTTTTTATGGATATTTGAAAATAATTCTGTACATATTCGATGCTGTTGGTGATACTCTTTCGATCTGCCAAGTTCAAAAATTTTTTTACAAAAAATCAAGGATGATATGGCATTTTTTATAAACAATGAAAAATGCTTTTTTCTCAATAAAGCCATCTTTTTTTTGACTCAATTTATTTTTATAGATAGCTAGTCTCAATACCTATATGGTCATATACATGACATTTAGAATATTTTTGTTTTTTAAGAGATATAAACGAAATAAGAAAAAATTTTTATGTTCCCCCATAGCACTGTCGTGCAAGAAAAAATCCTATGTATTTTTACCATTTTTATGATTTTTAGACATTTTATTGCTTTTTCTAACTTTCCTGCTAACACGATTCTTTGAGTTGATTTTCTTCTTCTTCTGTTTCTCTTTATTTAACAATTTTGTTAAAGAATGAAGAGCAGTTCGACCTGTATAAGATTTTTTCTTTTTACCTACATTTACTTTCCATACATGGGTTTTCTGAATGCCGTTATATTTAGGAGCCTTAAGCCACTCTTTTATTTTATTTTGTCTAAAAACTTCAATATCTTCTTTTGGTAGTAAAATTAGTTTAATATTATTAGTATAAGATTGAACTTTTGTTACAAAAGCATTGGCATCTTGTATTGATTCAATATGACTGTTCTGAAGATTATGTCTAGTTGCATAGTGTTTGACTAGTCCGCCAACAGCATCACATGCACCTTTCCCATGACCTGTAGCTGAAAACAACCATTTTTTATTGATGGAAGCATTTTTCATTTCATACAATTGAAATCGATTTTTAAAGTGGCTTGCTGCTCCATCTGTTATAATCGATATTTGATCTATTAAATCGGTTGAATCATTTTTCATCGAATCAATTATTTTTTCCATTGCTAACAAGGCATGGGCAGAATCGTGTTTTCTATCATCACTGATGACAGCAAAAGTTTTTGTTAGTTTTCCTTGATAACAAACTACTGTGAAAATAGAGACCTGTTGATTAACCCAGTGAGTACCTTGAATAGGGTTACTGTGAATCACTGCCCAATTTTCAGCAAAATCACCATGCATTACTAGATGACCTGAGTTAGCTGCAGCTATTTCTTTCTCTTCTTTTATAGCTTTTCTTTGTATATTTTTAATATTTAAATGAACGCTTGTTTTGACTGTCCAAGAAGAAAGATCGCTAAAAAAATTGGAGATTGTTAATCTTTTCTTCACAAGATGGCCATTTTCCCACATAGCAAAAACAGTCTCCTCATGTTCATTAGTTGTCTCTAATCCAAACAAACTTAGGTTGATATTTTCAGAACCTGGGCATAAAGTACATTCTTGAAAAAGACACTTATCGGACAAATTGGAGCAAACAATTGCCGATAAAAGTGTAGAACGAACTCTATCGAGGTCTGAATGTTTGCCTCCTAGGAAATTATTTAGACTATTAACGTATAAATCAAAATTTGCACAGTAAATGCACAGATTGTTTGAATAGTTTATACGCCTCTTTTAAACTGCGTGTCAAATAACGTTTTATTTTTTTTTTCTTTTTTTCCATTTTGTTGAACAGTCACAACATCACATTTATTAGGGCTTTGACGTGTACAGTTAAAGTCATCGTTTAGAAAATATTCCATGGCAATTTTTGTAGACTTTTCGTCCAATGGATGACCAGTATACGCGTCAGGTTCAGAATATATTCCCTTATTTGTTACAAGCATTCTTGCTTTGTCAATCATATAAACAGTTACTTCGGGAAATGCTGATAAAATACTAGATTTTGTTAATGACGAAGGAAGCAACGTTAAAATTCTAATTTTCTTATTGATACTATCACAATTTTCAAGCGCTACTCACAAGTTATTGAGCCATTCATTGCAGAAGCATTGAGTAAATCATCATGTGATTCATCAATGCAAACATTGTATGCTTCTGACAATTTTGAGCTAGTTGCAGATGAGAATGAAGATACTAGTTCTGATTTTTTTCTAATAATGTATCTTTGTACAGATGAATCATCAATACCTCTCTTCCTTTTAAGAGGCGAAACATTACCAAAAGAACTTGAAATTAAGGTTTCGTTTAAATGCTCAATCCGCTCTGGGGTGCTAGCTCGAAAATCATGGTATTCAGTATCACTGTCCAAGTCAGTATAATTGTCTGAATGAATCGCATCAATTATTTCCTTTGGTTCAATATTTTTAACGCGTTCATAACAATTGAAGCATAAATAATCCGAACTCTGCACTGCTTTGTTAGGAAAACTTTGTCGAAGAAGTTCTGCTAAATTCTCCAATTTTCTAAATTTAACAGTGGCATCATATACGTTTTTTTTGTGTGATCCAAAAAAGTTTGGACACTTGCGCCTCTTTGTTGAATAAATTTCAGCCATAATTCAATAGAAATCTTAGTATGTATAAGTAATACTATATATAATAAGATAACTAGACCGGGTTCCTTAAATAAGCTAAAATAACTAACATTATCTACGTGATAGCAAAAGATGAGTTTTAGCCACCTTGCGGAGAATTCTAGTACCATGCGTTATACTCCTCTATGGTGTACACACACACGTATATAAATAATCGTACACGTATTCGCCTAATGCACAGATTCTTGCTCTGCTATATACGTATAATCATTATACTTAGGGGTACGTAAAATTTTTTTCTTATTTCGTTTATATCTCTTAAAAAACAAAAATATTCCAAATGTTATGTATATGACCATATAGGTATTGAGACTAGCTATCTATAAAAAAAAAATGAGTAAAAAAAAAAGCATTTTTCATTGTTTATAAAAAATGCCATATCATCCTTGATTTTTTGTAAAAAAAATTTTGAACTTGGCAGATCGAAAGAGTATCACCAACAGCATCGAATATGTACAGAATTATTTTCAAATATCCATAAAAAGACGAATTAGAACGATTTAAAAAGAAAAAAGTTTTCGATTTTTGAGAAACGAAATTTGAGGAGTCATTTTTGAAAAAAGCATAACACATGCAATTTTGATGCTATCGAAAAATAAAAAAATACGTATACGCTTATTTTCCGAGCAGAATAATATACTATAATTTGAGCTGATTCGGAGAGATAGGTGCTGTCGGCCCGCATGATTTGAGATGAAATCGGTCATTTATAAATCAGGTTAGAGCCTCATTGAGTGATTTGATATTATATACAAATTAAGAAATCTAAAGTTTTAGTCATACATCTGGATTACTATACTTCTTTCACTATTTTCTGATTTTAAAGACTTGCTTTTCTTCTTTTAAATATTTTCACTTAATATAAGAAACACATAAAAAATAAACAAAATGAAAAGATAAGAAAAAAATTCTTTGTTTTATGAACGAACGCTATCCTATTTTACGGAACTATTTGGTCTTTTGCGATTAGCTTTTGACAGAAAATAACAAAATTTACTGAAACAAAAAAAATAGTCTTGAATAAGAAAAACATTCTTAAATACCTTGCATCTTATATTTTCAAAAAAAAATTCTTAAATTAAAGAATCCTGGCGTACTTAACTCCGACTAAGATTTGCACGCGTCTATAACATAACCCGCGTACACACAGCACATATAAAGAACCTTGTCAGCGATCTGTTGGTCATTAATTTTTAATTAATACGACTTCATTAGCGGCGCCTTGCGACCATATAATATACCACACAATGTATCCGCGTATATACACTGTTAACGCCGACGGTCTGCGAGGGCGTCGCGTCGATGCGGTACGCCGATATACACAAAGCGGCGCGATCGCGAGAGATCTCGATCTCGTGTGTACACGCGTAAGCGTGGCTAATTAATCTGATAATATGACCCCGGCAGGCTGGCTCTTAGTACACATGAGCGTGTATATCTGTGTTTTGCTCTGTGTAGAATGTATCTTGTCCCTGCGCACAGGTTTCTGTAGGGTGGAGAGAAATATACGGCTTTCGCGGAGTGCGTTAAATTACGTTCGATCGAGCGCTCGTTTTAAATGGCCGAAGGAGCGTACAGAGGTATTGCATGTACAGGTTCTATTAATAGGTAGCTTTGTGGGGGGTTTGGAAAAAATGGTTTATATTGCGGAATATCGATGTGGAATTTTTACTGAATTTTCGTAATATAGATGTATTATGATTTTTACTACTTTTCAGTTATTTATGGGTAGAAAGTTTGAACATATGGACACGTGTGTCATATTTTTAGTTGACTGCTTCGTAACAATTTTTTATTATTTTATATCCTAAAAGTATAAAAAAAGTTATCTTTTTTATACTATTTAGGTTATTTGATTACTTTTAGAAAAATACTGTGTACAATACTAGTAAGGAATTTTACGATTTGTTTAAATTATGGCAAACATTTTTATAATATTTCATTCAATTTATCCCAAATTATCCCAAAAGAATCCCAAATTTGTTATTACAAACCTTACCTTTTAACACATGAGATATAATGCTTCGATATTTAAAAATGCGTATTTAATGTCTAAAATGTTTGAGTAAAATTGGCTTCTGGAAAGACGAAACTGATCAGGAATTATTTCTAACTGATCAAAAATTGTATCCGTAACGGTATGCCAAAGAATTATATATATTCAAGACGAAGGTAGCATTTCTAATTGTTAAATAAAGGTTTAACTATAATGCAATAAAAATGTTATAAATTTTTCATAAAACATCACCAGAAACCGGTCTCAATAGTTGGCTCAATGTAAATACAGATATACTATATAATATAGATATCACAGATTTATAATAAAAATACGCTATGCTACATAAAATATCAGTACTTAGAAACCGGCCTTCTTCCCCATGCTTAAATTCACACAAAGCCAAACAAAAAATTCTAAAAAAACAGCAATATATTCACATGACCGCATGCAATGAAACCTCCGAACAAGTTTAACAATTGCTTCCGTACACTCACACCCAGCACTCAAAATTCCAAAGGACCCCATATACATACACTCTCACACACACATACATGTACCCCATCAAAACTGTGCAAAACCTCGCTGACTTCATCTCTGTTTTTCTTCCTAGCCCGGGTACCTATACAGAACTAGAATCCGCCTCACTGCAGACACTCGCAGCGCGCGCACTAACGAGCTGAATTAATTTATACTCATTGAATTGCGGGTCCCGCTCGCGTTTGCCGGTTATATCGCCTCCTTCGAGAGAGAGAGAAGTCATAACAGTCCCTCCGCGGCTCTCTGCGGGCATTCCGATTATTTAGTGCCCCGCGCGCAGTCAGTCAGCGGTCGCGGCATTTATGAGAACCTCGAGATTTCCGCGCTTTGATTTCGTCGCGGCGTCATTACGAAGCTACAAATCGCCTTTCGCCTTCGGGCGTAAAGTGTGTGTACAAAAGTTTGTGTGCATGTGTTGAGGGATTTTATAAACGAGAGCACGGACGATGATTCGAGAGCTGGCACGCAGATTTGATTCAGCGTGTTCACGGATTGTGTCGCTGGAGATGAAAGACTTTTTTTCCGGTTGGTTGTTTTGGACGGTGACAATGGCTTGTTTGATTGCTGGGTGAAAGATTTGGGAGTTATGATGGTGAATTTTTTTTTTGTAGGTTTGAGACATTGCATGATTAATTAGCACTAGGTAGTCACTGTTTTTTTTTTAATGATTTTATGCTATTCTGTAAGAAGAAATGCTATCACAAATCTACTAACGGCATTTTGGAGACGACATTATTGAAACTTCAAAATAACCGACAAGAATTATTTCTTTTAAATTTGTTTATTTATTTCTTTATGTTTAAATTGTCATCTTGTGTTCATTGATGCTTTGATCGTACGTGGTTAGTTTCTTTTAAAGTTTATATTTTTCTAGAGATCAATCACAATATTAGATTATAAATTTATTGCAAATTCTAACGAAAATAGATTATTTAAATATACTGTTTTAATAATACCAATCATTCATTTATTTTGTTATATTAAGGAGAGTCATTACTAGAAATTGATCTTTCAGCTATTTGTAATATCATCTTAGGTTCTACAAAAGATATTGTCAAACCTATACGAAAATATTTTTTATATCATCAGAGATATATATAAATATTTAAAAATTGAAAAGTTACAATAGCAAATATTACTTTTAGCAGAAAAATATTCTTTTTAGAATGCTTAAAATAAAAATAATTCATACGTTAAAAATCAGTATTCTCCAAAAAATGTTAAAATCATTGTTGAAACTTTTTGTACACACTTCTCGGATGATTTTAAGAAACTTCTCGTAAGACTTTAGCAATAACTTTTGTAGGTCCATGCTAAAAAATCAATTTTCAGTAGAGCCTCCCCTGAACATACCTATACCAATAATGCACTTAACGCTTTCATCTACACAATTTTCATATTGGAACCACCCGATAAATTCCTCCAAACAACATCATCATCCCACACTAACTTCACTTTCCACCTACCACCCAACCTACAAGCCTGCATCCAGATCTCCAAAACCAAGTACAGCACCCCTCCGCACCTACACCCTCCTAGCTAGTGCATTCACCACCAACACGAAAGCCACGCGTAAATAACATCATCTAGCGCATCCAAACCTCGCTCACTCTTGAACTCTCCGCTCACCCATGGGAACCAGTAATGAGATGGTGGTCACGGCCTCGGGCCATTCCCATCCCACCCGAAAACGTATAGGGTGGCGGGCGTCGAGACTGGTGCACACGAAGGGGGAGGGGAGAACGATGCACGGCGTATATATACGGGCGGGCGGGGGTGCACCCCCGTGAGAGAGTTAGGAGAGAGAGCAAGAGACCCCCCAGGGCCTTTGTCAACAGCGGCAATATGCTAGCGATCGCGCGCAAGGCGCGTGCTGTGTTGCTGCTGCAGCACTGGACCTGTGGGAACTAGTGGCGTTTTTCTATTATCTCTCGCGAGACTGGATGCTGCGGATCACGAGGTATAGCTAGCGATTGGGTGATGGGGGATGTGATTTCACAGAGTGCGGCGGTGAAGGTGTATGCGTATAGGTGCTTGAGAGCGGAGCTGGGTTTATGGCGGGGGGGGGGGGTGAGATTTTGCGCGGGAGGGCGAGCAGAGAAGTGGTGATGGTGGTGGAGATGAGATTATGGAGTCAATTGTTCGGATTGGAGTCTCGAGTGGTGGGATTTTCGGAGTTGCGGAAATGGTGGGAATGCGTCTTTTTGCCAGGGGATCAATTGATTTTGTAGGTTTGTTGAGATGCTTTTTGGTTTAAAAGTGGGACTTTACTCGAAATTTTTATAATTTTTTGTTAATATCTACAAATAAATATGTTAAAAGGTGTTATTTTACAAAGTGTTAAAGTAAGGTTATTAACATTTTATGACTAGTTTTACTTAAATCACCTAGATGATGAAAAAAAGCTATTTGTTGTGGGAAATAATTTATTGCTCCATGCTATACATATATATGTATGTGATATATTTATAGAGAAATATGAAATTCAAATAAAATCAGAAATGATCACTGAATCAGTGTAGGCTTACAGATATTTAGTTATAAATATGCAGAGAGAGAGAGGGAGAGAGAAAGAGAGAGAGAAAGAGAGAGAGCACTATTTCATTGCCGGTTCCCATGGATAGTACAGACGACAAGGTTTGGATGCTTGATGATATTATTTACGCGTGTGTATGCGATATCTACTAGGTGACAATAGTATGTGTGTATGGTTGCTTGGAGTAATTGAGATGTGGTGCTGAGATCCACTGTGGTAGATTTAGGGCCTTAAATGTCTTGTTGGTGAGTGGAAAGAGAATTTCGTAGGGTGATGATGTTATTAGGAGGAATTTATCGGGAGTATAGAAATTAGATGATGAGATACTCAACAGAATTTTTATAGTAATTTGCCAAAAAATATAAATGTATTCTTAAAAATCATGTACTATATATTAAAGATATATTTAATATCTTATGTTTAATACAATATTTTTATAAGTAGATAATAGTAAATTTAAATAATTTTGATAATTTTTAAGTAGCAGAAAAAACATAATCGTGTAATAAAACTAGCGCGCCACACACGGACTTCGGCCGCATGTGACTTGCCTGCTCCGGAGCTGCAAAGGGAGTGCTTCGCGCTCGCTCTTAAGCTCCTCCGCGCCTTGCGTCGCATCGCGATGTAAGACATGCAAAACGCGACGCGTTTTGCATTAGAGGCACGATCGAACTCAGCTCGCGCTTCGCGCTCGCTTGGTTGCCTGACACTCGTGCGAAGCGCTAAACTAAAGCTTATATTTAACGCTGACACTATTATATGTTTATTTTTACAGAAATCAGTAAAAGAATACTGTTTTTTTTAAAAGGGGACATCTTTAAAAAATTTTAAGATCAATTGGGCGTGCTGCGCCGCAGTTGATATTAAATGATGTGTATGAAAAATCGCTTTTCAGGCTGATTCTTGTGTAAAAGCATTTTTTTTTTTAATATTTGCTACCAGAAAAAGTTGTGTTTTTCTGAGATCTACAACTTTTTCCTGAAATTTTTTTACGTAAAATGCATACTTGCAAAGTTTTATAGTATAAAACTGCATTTTTCGATGTCAAAAATCGGTTTTGGACTATTAACTTGATTTAAAAGTATTTTCGCGTCTTGGTGTCAACAAAAAAAAAATTGTATTTTTTAAAGATCTACAACTTGTCTATTTAACTTTTTCATGTAAAATGCATAGCTGTAAAGATATATGGTAAAAAGCTGTTTTTTCGATGTTAAAATTCGTTTTGTGGCCTGTTAACTCGAGTTAAAAGTATTTTCATAAATATATGTCAATGGGAAGAAGTTGTATTTTTCAAAGACCTACAACTTTTCTATGTAACTTTTTTTCGTAGAATGCTTAGTTTTCAAGTTATGGCCCAAAAACCGTTTTTAGCGATTTTTTATAGTCGCCGCATTCAGCGTATATTTGCAGGATCAATTCCAAAATAGGACCATCAGGTTGTTATACTTAGGAAAGTTCCCAAACAAATTTTGAGCCTGATACGCTAAGATTTCGCGGAGATAATAGTGTAACATGAATTTTAAAAAAACACGTAAAAACACGTAAAAATAAGCAAAAAGTGCTCGAAATTTAAAAACTACGTACAGGATCGGGATAAAAAAATAGAATTTTATATTGTGCTAGAGGAGATCTCTCCTAAAATTTCAGCCCGATTGGTAAAAAATTGCGTGAGATATTCTATCTCACACATTTTTTGCTAACGAAAATATAAGGCACTTCCGTGTCGCGGTCGTGCCTAAACAGACCAATAAAAGAAAGAATAAAAGAGCAATAATAATTTGGTTGAGGCTATAATTAGAAAAAAGAAATTGATAAAATATAAAATATTCTAGCGTTTAAAAAATGAAATTGTGAAATGTGGCAACATATTGTTAGCATCCAGGCTGCAGGTAACTAATTTGTCAATTCAAATTTAAAACTTATAAAAACATTATTTTATTGTTACAAAAGTTTTTCGATTACCTGTAAAGTCAATATAAAAAATTTTCCCATCCCTTGACTTTACATTTTTCTGCTATTAAGTTATTCTGAAAAAAAGAACAACAGTATTTATTCGGACAATTAAATTAGTAATGTAGCATAATTTAACGAATTTATACTAAAGATACACTTTATAAATTAAAATGTTAACTAAACTATTCGTAGAAGAAACTGCCGATACTCACCGCATTAATAAACAAGGGTAAAAAAGCCGCCAAATAAACAACAAATTAAAAAAACCACATTCTCAATCCCATTCATTTCATCCACTAACAACCCACCCCAGCTTTTCTTTTCCACCCCTACCTTCTCCACTCCACTCAATGCATGCACACTCGCATAAACCGTGTCACAGCAGCCGGCGCACTCGCGCGTGGGGATCTCTCGCATCAGTCGTGTGCCGCGGGCAGGTCCACAAATCTCACATACATACGTGAGCACAGGGGAGGCCTGCTCCTATATACATCAGCATCTCGCGCGCATTATGTAATTGTAACGGGCCGAGCGGCGTGATTTCGCGCGTGTGAACCTTCGCCTCACTCTCTCTCTCTCTCTTTCTCTCCCCCTATCTAACCGAGTGTGTTGATCTTTGGGCAGCGCCGCGTTGTGCTTCTGGCATTGTAGTATATTTGGTACGCTATACTCGAAAAGTATGTAGCTGACAAATTGAGGCCCTTCGGCGCTGCGAGCTTTTATTGCGCCTTTGACAAGGATAGTCCGATGGTTGGCGCGCGAGAACTTGACTCGAGGAGTAGAGTGCCGGATAGGTATATGGTCGTGTCGATCGATTTTGCCCGCGATTCGCGTTGGCGGGAGTCAAAGTTGAACTGACGAGAGTAGAGCAGCCGTAACATTGAGATGGGGATGATGAGGATTGAAAGGTCGCATGACTGAACGATTAAATGATCTTGTTGATTTTTGGATTTAGTGATTTTAAATATTTTTGTAGATAAAAATAGCATTAGGATCTCGTGGATTGTGAATACTGTTTCGTTGAAAATGTAAATAAAAAAGTATTAAATGATATGTATGAATTAAAAGCAATATTGTAGAGGCGTGCTCATAGTATCAACCTTAATTAAACTACTACAAAACAAACTACAATATAGGTACATAAAGATCAGAATTACTTTCTTGATAATATGCTCTTCTAACCGAGGAACTTTTAACCACACCAGTTTTTTTATAAAACTCAATGTTTACATGATGAGTTTTGCATATGATCATATATGATACAATAAGATCATGTATCATCATATATGAAAATGTTACATGAATTCGTATGATTATGTCTGATCGTGTATGATCACACGTAATTATGTATGATTAGTTCTATTAAATATTTGAGTTTCACTTTTAGACAGGAAGTTTGTATCGATTTCTTGGCAGTGTCAGCAGTTCTGGTAAAGTTTATTCGACAATAATATATCTACATTTATAACCTATCATACCGATATTTGATATTTCAGAAACTCGTAAGTACGGACGACCCTTTAAAAGGACCTGCACTGCAGAACACCAAAGACTTAAGACCACGAAACATCGTTGTTGAACAAAACTGCCGAAAGAAACACAACACGTCCCTCAACGCTCGTCTACCTCGCAAATTCGCTGGACTTTCTTCCCGTTACGACGCTTACGCAAGGCATTAGTCACTTACACTTCACCCCGCGTGCATACCGAGAGTTCGTTGCCGCCTCCTGACACAAAAGGGCACGAGGATGAGTATCGCAACTGCTCGATTCTCCCGAGCGCCGCGTCAGGTTTTTGCTCAAGCCCGCGCTGCGGACACAATGGACGCATGCACCTAGGTGGAATCCGGAATCCAGGTAAGCGTCGAGAGATCCGCGGCACGTCGGTGGCTTCGCCGCCTGATTCGTTCCAAAATCTTTGTTATCCATAAACGGATTAACGACGCCTTCCTCTTTGACCTCTGACACCGACGCCGACGCGCTCTGGTGCGATAGCGCGCTCCGTCGTGTCGGGTCATCCGCGGACTGATACATTCGATACAGTTCTCTCGGGGACTTTCTGTGGATCGTGGGAAGTGCCGAGTGGAATGCGAGGCGCGTTTCTTGCTGCACTTGATCGCGAATTATCAGCGAGGATTTTGTAAAAATTTTGGTATTGTTGTGGTAGATGGTGGCTTCGTGGAGATCGACTCGAAGGGTTGGACTTTTCATGATATTTCTTTACGGTTTGATCGATTATTATCAGATTTAGATTGAAAATTGTTTAAAAGTATAATTAAAACAATCTGAATACCTTTGAAATATGTAATGTGATTTGATTATTGTTACGTCTATCCAAGTCTACAAGATCATTAGTTCTACATGTTGTTTTCGGGATTATTAAGCTCTACTATTTTTGTGTAAATTACTATGTAATCATATGGACAAATGAAGCGTACTATCGAAAAATAACCATAATAATCTTAGTTGTACATTGCGAATCATTTATAATTATTATAAGTGACACCAATGTAAAATGTGACTTTGAAGATATGTACCACGTGCTTATCTTTATGGAGATAAGTGTAACATAACTTTATAATAAATTATTCATAGTTTATCTCTTTTTTTTTATTATTAAGCCTTTCTAATCTACATGAGATTAATTTCAGCTTTACAATAGTTAGCTGTACAGAGGTTATTACAAATGTATGTATTCTTAGATTTTAGATTTTTAAATTACAATCTTTAAAGAAAATAAGTATACATTTACAAGCTTCAATATTTGGTTCGGCGATCAATGATTCAGTATTAAGTGGTAAAGAAAGATCAATTTAATGAAGATTTTCAATGAGTTTAACTCTTTTTTCTCTGTACAATTTGCACTGGAAGATGACATGGTTTAAAGTTTCATCGTAGTCATTACAATTGCACCTAGAGTTTTGAATTATACCAATGCCAGTCAACGAGGCTGCAAGATGGTAGTGGTTACTTCTCATACGGTTGACAGTTACAATAAATTCTCTGTCAAGTTTATATTTGGAGTAGCAAAATTTCCGTACATTCATATAATGAAATTGGAAATAAATTATACCAGTTCCATGATCTGGTTTTGTAAGATATTCATGATTTTTTTTAAACATTTGTTTTTTAAAATTCTCATGTAAGTCTGTGAACGGAAAAGTAGAAATGTCAATTGTTTGAGAGTCAGCAGCATGTTTAGTGAGCCTGTCAACATTCTCATTTTCAGTGATTCCCACATGTGATGGAATCCAGGAAAAAGTGATGGTAGTTTTGTCAGTATTACCGGTATGAAATTGATTAAACTTCTCTTTAATCTCGATAATGCATTCATTAGTTTTGAGACTGACATGGGAAGACTATAGGATCTGTAAGACACTTAGGGAATCAGAGAAAATAAGAATGTTTCTACTTTTGTTACATAAAGCGATATCTAGTGCATCTCTAATAGCAATCGATTCGGCTGTGAAAACTGAAGCATTCTTATCAATGGTTTTCTTAATACAAATGTCAAGTTCATTACACAAGCAGTCAGAACCAACATGAGGTGACTCAGCTGGTTTACTGCCATCTATGAAAATTTTTAGTCCATCCATGTCAGAGAAAATCTCATTAAAAAGAGCGTTAGGCATTCTCGAATGTTTAAGACTGTTACCGTACTGTGTATTAATCGGAATAGATGAGTAGGTTGAATGATAATGATAACAGAAAATGCTAGCTTTATCTTTTTTAACAATTTTGTCGGTGACATGACAAGATATTTTTGATAAAAAACATTTACATAAATACTTGATTTTTTCTTTGATAATAACAAGTTTAGATTCAGCTGTGAGTATAATTCGTGGAGTGCTAATTCGATATCCCAAGGCAGATCTGATAGCAGTGTTCTGAGCTTTTTCTAGCTTTGTGAAGAAATTTTCTCTGTCATGGTAATAGATAAAACATCCATATTCAATATTAGATCTGATATAGCTTTTGTACAGAGTGATGAGAGTCTCTGGTTTGCCCCCCCCCCCCCCCACCATAATCCACAGCGAAATTTAACTAGATTTCAGGCTTTGGAGCATCTTTTAATAACATGCTCTAGGTGCGGAATGAATGTCATTTTATAGTAAAAAAGTATGCCAAAGAAGCGTGTGGTGTCAGTAGAAATAATTTTTGTGTCTCTAATTTTAATGCAAGTATCCCCCGGAGGTATGTCCACATTATTAAAATGAATAAAAACAGTTTTATGCGAAGCAATACCTAGGCCAATTTATTTCAAATTTTTATCAAGGTATTACTGGCATTCTGTAAGAGTCCTTTTCCCCTTTTAATATTTTGACACTTGACATAGATCGAGGAATTGACGGCAAATTCAGAGACAAACACGTTTTTGGGCAACTTAGCAGTAACATCAGAAATGTATATGATATATAAAAGGGGATTAAGAACACACTCTTGAGGGGTGCTTTTAAAAACAGAACAACATTCATTGCCATGAATGCCAGTATAGACGAAACGTTGATGTAGAATAAATTCAATGAATTTAAGAACACTTTTGGAACAACCAAAGTGAAGTAACTTAGACAAAAGTATGTCAACATTTACGTTATTGAACGCACTCTCAACATCCAGTAAAACTGCTAGAACACTTTTTTTCTCTGCAAAGGCTTCATCGACTTTGAGTGCGAGATTGACTGTATTGTCTGTTGTCGATTTGCCTTTACGAAAGCCATTTTGACTATTAGGAAGGAGATGTCGGTGTTCAATCCACCACTCTAGTCTGTTTTTGAGTAAAGTCCACCACTCTAGTCATAGAATTTACATAAACATGACGTTAGAGCTATCGGCCTGACTGAAGAGCCATTGGGCTTGGGGATGAAGTGATCAAAAGGAATTTTCCCACTGTGTGGAAAAATGCTAGAAAAATGCATTTTGTTAAAAATGTCAAGAAGAAGAAGTTTAAATTTTTCAAAATTTCAAAATCAATGCCATCTATTTCGGGACTAGAGCGGATTTTTTTGTTATCTAATGCAAAGTTGAATTCAGAGTAACTTAACAACACAAAAATATCATTTTTTCTATGAATACCAGGAACAGAATCAGGATTAGTTTGAACCCAAAGGTGGAGCAAGCTTATCCAGAGGCTCACCAACTGTAGCTTTAGTTACAGAGTTGAAGCTAGGTTTTACCTCGATAAAGTTATTTTTAAGAACTTTACATTTGCGCCATACATAGCTTGGATCAACACGCATATCTAAACTAGATGCAAATTGTCTAAAGTGCTCTTTTCTCTTATTTTTAAAAGTTCTTTTAGCTATGGCAACACATCGATTATATTCAATAAGATCAACAGAAGCGCCCGTAAACTGCCACTTTTTAAATGAAGCACGGCGTAGTCTTTTAGCTTTATCACAGTCTTTATCCCACCACGCGACTGGATTCACGATCTTATCTTTATTAATTATTTTTCGATTTGGAGAGCTAGCTTTAACAGCTTTAGTAATACATTCAACAAAAAATTTTGTATAGTCTAACGTAAGGAATTCATTATATGTTATTTCGAGGATTTCTTGGAACTTAGTCCAATCGTTTCTGTCAGATTTAATTTTAAAAGTTCTTTTGACATACTGTTCTTTTTCAATGCCTATATTTATGAAAATTGGAAATTGGTCAGAGCCCCAGAGCTCATAGCACACTTCAAAATTTAATTTGTGAGTTAAATCTGTTGTAGAGAAAACCAAATCAATGTTGGACTTTGTATTAGAGCGTTTTTCAAGATGAGTAAAAATTGTATCGTTGTGCAAAAATAAATCAAATTTATCAATAGATTCTTTTAGTCTCTCCCCATCTTTATCAGTTCTTTTACCATTCCAGTTAATGCTGTGCGAATTGATACAGTCCCATTGATTTTGTGAGAGAAAAACGCCAGGTTCTGGGACTTTGTAACAGATAATGAATTCTATACATGGTTTAACATTTTGGAGTTTAATACCACACATTTCAACCTTTGGAGAATGAGACTTTATATTTTCAAGTGGATCAAATTTCAAAGAGTTCTTGATGAATATAACATACCTCCAACGCGAGAATTTATTGTACTGTCAGGACGATTTCTTGTATAGGTGGTGAAGCCAGTAATTTTCAGAGTTTCGTCATTGACAAGCCAATATTCAACACATATTATAATGTCAAATTCGTTTTTAGTTTTTAGTTCTTCGAATTTTGATCTCGTACTTCTGGCATTCCAAAACATTATTTTCAGCAGTTTGTCAACAAGTATGATATTGTTAGCCATTTTGAATATTTTATAAAGACTTAGATTTATTTGTCTATTTAGATAGAAATTAAGTTTATTTTATTTGTCACTGTCACTTACTTCACTGCTTCCACAATCACTTTGAGATAGCAGTGTGTTTTCATCAAAATTTGTTAAACTTAAGTTATTTTTATTTTTTGTAAGTTTGGCTTTGATACTTGATATTGTGATGTGTGGATAAATTAGGCTAATTAAGTCAATAGCCTGTTGCTTGTTGTCGAAGATTTTCTGCACCTCACCATACAAATTATTTTTGCCAAAGGTATTTTTGTAAAAATTAACAAAATCATCAAAGCTACAAGGTACGATGCTTTCAACAGTGAAAAGATTATTACACGGACGTAGTGCGTCGTCGATTCTGGCCATGTTATCTATGATGGAAGCATCAAGTTTCGTTTTCTTCTTGCTTTGTTTTTCTGGTTTGGTTTCTGTTCTGTTGTTTACTTTTGACGATGCGGTAGTACTTGCGCTAACAGTTGATGAAGAGTTGCTGGAGGAGAGCGGCCTTTTGAATGTAGTAGTTGCGGTATTTTCCGGAGCAGGTGACTTGATTTGTTTACTTTCTAGAGCTGAAAATTCTTCATTAGTTGGACGCTTGTCAATAGTATTAACTATACTTTGTTCTGATACAGAACAGTTTAAAGCCTTGTTGCCTTCCCTATTACATGTGAAACAACGCATAACTTCAGGACTGGCAAAAATGAAGAAGTCAATTTCGTCGTGTGTAAACTGTAGCATAGCTGGAATTGTTGTAGCGTCGTCGGCTTTAACGTATACTTGCCGTCTGTGGCTTTCTACATGCTCGTATCCAGGATCACTAATACTCACTTTCATGCGCGTTACTGCTGAGCTTCTGGTTACACTGAGTTTGTCAAGAATTTTTTCCAGATAACGGTTTGGAATAGCGGGCGACACATTTGAGAAAATTATCCTTTTATTAGTAGAAACCATCGGCCTGATAAAAACTTTTTTTTCTTTCATATCCATAGATTTATGTTTACTAGTAAAACTTTCAACAAGATTTTTGCTGGTAAGATGTATACAGACACGATTTTTAGACACTTTAGAGGAACAACTAACTATTTTGCCAACTGCAACTGTGTAATCGTTAACCAATAAATCGTTGACACACGTCAGGATAATGGCTTGATCACGCGTGTAACACTTTTCATCCTGAGCTTTTTCTGCAAAACTGTCGTTTACAAAATCTTTCGAGTTAAACTTTGGGATAACTAAAGGTGTCAGGGTGCCTCCAAGAGGCAGACCGGTATCATGAATGTCCTCTGAAAATACAGTGGATATCTCCTCCGGAGTAGAAGAAGCCATACTAGACGGCCGAATTCACACGTACCACAAATGTACAGGGGCCTCGGTCCGCATATTATAAACAACGGTCTATACACACGCCGCGGCAATAGAGTTGCGGAGCAAGTGTGAACACGTCTGCTCCCTATGGACGCTGAAGTCCAACTCCAATTATTCATAGTATAATAATTATTTTATCTCTCGGTGTTTAATAGTGGTTTGAACAGTTAAAGGCTTAGTATTCGACACACATTATTTAATTGTGTCTTATGAAATTGTTATGATCTATAAATTGAACTTTTTTACAGATTGGTCTGTTTCTAGTAACAACGAATTGAAGACTATTAATAGTACATTATGCATCGAGGGAGTAAAGTGGGCAATGTACGCACTGTGTGACGTTGCCGACCGAGCGAAGCGAGGTCGGCATTTCACACAGTGCATGCTTGCCTACTGTACTCCATAGGTGCGTATACTACTTTTCACCACACCCCCGTAAAGAAATGACTGTACGCATCTCAGCAGGCCGTACAGTACCCCATGCTCTGCCTAGAAGTAAAGTGACTTGTGTACGCGCGACGCGCTGTTTTACCGCTCGAGACGCAGTCGAGAGCGGAAAAAGGCGCATCGCGCATGCGCAAGTCACTTTATTCCCTAGGCAGTCCATGCGGTACTGTACGGCCTGCTGAGAGGGCGTACAGTCAGCACTTTACGCGCAGTGTGGTGAAAAGTAGCTTTATTATAAGAATTGCGTCATATTTATCCAGGTATAATAAATATTATTAATAAATAAATAAATAATTATCATTCAAATAAAATAAAATACAAACAGATCAACTCTAGTTCGAGCTAATTGTAATCATTCAATCAGCATCCCAAAACGCAAAACCAAATCCCCACTCCAGCATTGCATTCAACCTCCTTCCATTCACTTGTCAACTTCACTCACCCACTATCGTCTCCGTCCCTTCTCAATCCAATCCAGTATCCACCCGCAACTAACCACAGAAATAATCCCACCCTCCACGAGAACCTGCGCGCATTCACTCACGTACACACACCACCCATCTCTCTTTCTCTCGACTTCGGCTTTAATTTCTCCTTTTAGCCGCGACGCGATGCAGCCGCACAGCTCTCGCTGTTCTTTTGTCTCCCGTAAGGAAAAAGCCTCGCCGATCGCATATATACAGTGTACACATAAAAGCGCGCTGTCAGTGGCACGGTGGCACGTGGCGCGCGATCTCCGCGCCGCGGCATGATTCAATCTGTATCGCGTGCAGGCGAGCTCTCGAGAATAATCACGATTCGCGGTATTGTTTGGAGTTTATCTGTTCGGCGCGTGCCGTCAAGAGCAAACTCCCCCCTCCATCGACGGTCTGCGGTGTTTGAGAAGATGGATGTGTAGGTTTGCAGCGAGTAAAGCGAGCTGCATGTGCACGGTGACTGCGTGTGTGTTTGTGCGATGGTGAAGAGGAGATCGGTGAGCGCGTCGAATGTTGAGTGAGAATGGTGACTTTTTATAATGTAGAACGTGCTTAGATTTCGATGCCTTTTAGATTTAAGATACTAGCATATGTTAGTTGTCTCAAAAATACAATTTGTTTTTCGGAGGATCTTACAAAAATGAGCACTTTTCCGATTCTCCGACAAAAAATACTCAGAGATTCTAAGAAAGTGTTGATTTTTATAAGAGAGTTTTAAACGTGTTAGTTTTATAAGAGTCTACTATAATCTTCGAACGAAACGTCCATTTTGTTATTTACCTTCTAGTACTCAGACTTAGGAAAAAGAAAAAGTAATTTTTTTCTATAGATTGTAGTTAATTTAGTTGCAACTTGGGATTTTCAATAAATTTTGATCTGCTAACAATTACATAAGAGCTACGTGTACCTTTTTCAAGTCGATTACGGATGGAAAAAATGTATTCTGTATATGAGTGTTATGTAAGAGCTAGTTAATTTAAATTTCGTAATACTTTTTCATTACTGATTTATGCCATGTGAAATAATAAATAATACTTAAATAATGTTTTTATACACGAGACTACTGCGCAATGAGCATTATTATTGGTTATTATTTAGAGTAAACATCCGGATATCCTGAATCTATGGATTATTATTATATATAGTAATGATTATTATATAATAATTATTATTATATTAATAATTATTATTATATTAATAATAATTAACGATAATTCATGTATCCAAAAATCGACTGAAATAGTATATTGTGCCTTCGGCTCGTGCTGCCTCGCCTTCTACTCGTATACTGCAATCTCCACACTCGGTCTAAAAAAGCCCACTTTGCCCTTGGTGCACACCATATTTTTTGTAACGCATGTATTGATTTTTGCGTTTTTCTGGCATATTAAGCGGGGCTAAAGCCACTTTCTTCTGATGCGGCAACCACACACTGAATAGAGTTGTTTCAAAATTCCTTTATGATTTTTACTTTGTAACAAGACAGAGAAAAGAGTGTGTAGGTATTTTTTTTATCTTAGAATTTATTATGAAAATAGAAATACTACACGTTATCATACATGGTCAATTTTTGTCACAATGCAACTTAAATATATTATATATATAATAGCAATTTTTCGAAAAATTATGATGGCGCAAAAGTTACTTTTGCGCCCGCTTATTACTTTTGCGTCCGCTTATTTACTTTTACGCCCGCTTATTACTTTTGCGTCCGCTTATTTACTTTTACGCCTGCTTATGCGTATTAGCGCCCGCCGGTCTAAAAAATGGTCCCTTACGCCCGCTTAATAGGTACAGAAAAACGCGAAAATCGTACTTGTGTTACAAAATAGTATATTGCGTACCTAGGGCGCAAAGTGGGCTTTTTTAAAAAATCCCACTTTGCCCTTGGTGCGCACCATATTTTTTGTAACGCATGTATTGATTTTTGCGTTTTTTAGCAATTTTCCTAAAAATTTTAGGGGGCGCAAAAGTTACTTTTGCGCCCGTTTATTACTTTTGCGTCCGCTTATTACTTTTGCGCCCGCTTCTTTACTTTTGCACCTGCTTATTTACTTTTGCGCCCGTCGGTCTAAAAAATTGTCCTTTAGGCCCGCTTAATAGGTACAGAAAAATGCGAAAATCGTGCTTGTTTTACAAAAAGTATTTTTCTAAACCTGCAATAAATATCTTATTATTTATGAGACGCTGATTTTATATTGATGTTTATGCAAAACAAAACACAAAAACATATTACCAAATTCTATACATTTACCTGATGAAAGTTAACTGGTACATTCTATACGTTAACTATTTATTATTTTATAATGCACTTGATACTTATAGATCCATATACACCATGTTGGTGCTTAAGGGTCGCAAATGATGAAATCCAAATTATATTATTGTTATAATTCACTAATATAGATGAAAATTGATGAACGAATAAACGAAAATATTCAAGCCAAAAAGACATGCTTTATGAAGGTTTGAGAAAAGTACCATTCATGTAATATTAAAAAAAATGTAAAAACTAAAAGAGCAAATAATTATATGACGAAGTTTGCTTAAAAGATAATGAATAAAATATATGCAATAAAGAACTGAATATTTTTTTTATATACGTAAATTTCATTTTTAGGTTTAAGAATCGTTTAACATTCAAATATATGGGTAGTGTATTCTATAAATAAATGAATAATTATTGTTATTATTATAACAATCAATTGCTAAGTCCCTACTTAATTTTTAATTATAAAAATGTGGCCTATATTAAACAAATAATATTCGAACGACTTTATATTTATATTACTATTAAGTATCATAGTCAGTATTACAAAAATGCCCTATCACTCAAATAAAAGAATATCATTAGCGCAACGCACGTATTTACCAACCCATTTTCACACACCTATATAACAATAACGCAGAAAACGCAGGCAATTTACATCTACGCAGTCCGATTAAAGCATCAGTAAATCAGCATATCTATCATCTTCAGCCCGTACCGTTCATGACAATAGTCATATATATACACATACTCACACGAACCTACACACGGGCAATCGACAATAGCCTTGCGCGTTACGCATATACACCGAATCTCCGCCGGTGTATATCTTTCCCACACACGCGTGACGACTCCCGATCTCGCTTGCTCATTATTGTCCTTAAACTCCAGCGACAAAGGCAAGAGTGGCACGGAGCACATGTGCGTACATACGCGCGCGACCCCCGAAATCAAACCCCTAAGCAGTCCCTCTGGGACCTGGTCGCGTGTGTACGGTGTTGTTATGTATATAATGCGATGCAGCGAGGACGCACGTTTTAATTTGCACACTTCGACTTATTACCCCGCGTTCTGTGACGCATTGCTTCATTAGTTGGGTGGTACAGAAAACGAGCGGCCATTTGTACGGGTAGTGTTTCGAGGTGACGCTCTTTTTTCTTTGGGGGGGGGGGGGGGGCGTTTATTTATTGGGCTTGCGGGTGATGTAGGGCTTGGGTGATGTGTTAGCCGTGTGAATTGGGAGAATTTGTTTTTTGTGACGTTAGGATTTGTTTGGTGCAGTTAATTGGTACCTAGTATAAGACAATGCAGGCTATGTGAAAGTGTAGGTGCTCTTCGTAATTTGAATTCTGGTGCAGCTAAATTTTGATTTTTTATATAATTTTGTAGAACTATAGTACTTGTAATGTCATAGTTTCAAGTAGTCATTTAATTTAACCTTTTATGGTAAAAATATCTTAAATTTTAAAATTATCATTCCTTGGATACGTATTCGCGATAAAATATTTTTTAATGATTTTTTAATCAATTTTTTCAGAAATCAGCGGATGTTTTTTTGAATGCTTATTATATTTGATGTCGGACTACTTCTTATGTATCCCTCACTATTGTTCTCTGAAACTAGTAAATAATGAAAATTTATGAATAATGTCATATTAAAAAAATGAGATAATAAAAGTGTCTGGCTAATACAGCATCTCTTCAAAAGATGTTAATTATACAGTTAAAGTTTTCTCTCCATTATACATAGATTGAAAAAAGACCGTCGTTAGCTAATGATTAAATTTAGTAATAATTCTATTCTCGTGGTGTCTGTCATGTCTGAACTAGTATATTAACAAAATCTTTAGAGGAATTGTAATTTTAAACGGTAAAGCAGCATAAAAAAAATAAATAATATAAATAATGAACTTTCAACTTGTGAATATTTGAATAAAAAAAAACATTTGAAAGATTAAAATGTTACTGTTAAATGATAAAGCTTAAAAATTTAATACTCAAGACTAGTTATCAATAGTTTAATTTAAAAAATAATGTGTAATATAATGTTATAATTATAAATTCTAAACTTCATTTTTCCACATTTACTGATTTAAGGTTGATGATGGGGTCTGCCAAATGTGACGACTGTAGCTAAGGCTTAAGCGATCATATTTTTCCAATTCTCAAATATGACCTTATACCCATATTGACGAATTAAATTGAAAGCGGAAACATTAAGTAAATGTTTAACTGCAAATATATTCTAGACTTTTAATACAAAAATCTATTGAAATAGTCTACACTTTCTTGTCATGACACTACCGCCATTCTTCAGCCTTAAGATATTCCGCCCCAGAACTCTCAAGTCCATCCCACCTCTAAAAGCTCCCCTCGAGAGAAAGAAAAGTACAAAACGACTCTCCATCTAAAACGCAAAAATCCATTCCAGCAGTTTACACAAAGAACGAGCATACGCAATGCTTGCGCGCGTGCTTTATCGCACGATAAATTAGCGCAGAAGAAGGAGCATCAGCCGCGCGTCGCGTCGTTATAAATCGGGCATGCCACTCGGATCAATTGCCTAGAAATCCTATTTCTCTCAACGTGACGCATATCCGGCGCTGAATCATCGCCATCGCTTCTCTCTCTCTCTCTCTCTCTTCAAAGATTTCAAGCTCGACATAGAGAGAGAGGAAAGAGAGAGATTCGTACAAAAGGCACTTGTAGTCAGTATTCGTCCCAATCGGAAACCGGCAGTTCCGCGCGAGCTCTCTTACCTTATACATATATACTGCAGTTACACCACCCCTCCAGAAAAAGCATCGGTAACTTTGCCTGTATACGTAGATAGTGCGCTATATATTTGATAAATGTGAGCGCGTGTGTGTACGTAGAGTGGAAGGCGTTTTAATGACGAATTGACTTCAATTCTCGGGGCTGCTGGCAGGTCGCCTGCCGGAAGCTCGAAATTACACGTCACTGTAGCAGCGGCGGCCACCGCTGGCTATATATGTGTGTGGAAGTGTCGAGTGCCTCGATCGAACTGTCATTACCTCGCGGCTGTACGGACAGAGAGAGGGAGAAGGCTTTTGTTGGGATGTGATCGCTGTGTGCGCGAGAGCGCGTCCATCAATTTGCCTTCACTGGCGGGGGCTTTTAATAAAACAAACACCGCTGGCTTTTGTGTGCGCGTGCGTGCGTGCGACTTTTTCTTGGGGTTTGTGAATTGCTGTACGTGGCTGAGAGGTTGTAGGTTGGATTAAAGGTTTTCGTAGGTGTTGGGTCAAATGGGAAATGTAGCTTTTGCAAATTTGTGGCATCTGAATTGGCAGGATTCTGTAGCGATGGAGGATATCCGTAGATATCTGTACGAGCAGAGGTAAAACGTTGATAGGGGACCTATAAAACTGACATGAGCATGGAGAATCCATGAAACAATTAAACAATTACCTTCTGTTTCAAAATGATAAAAACAAATTTCCTAAATATTTTACTACTGAATGCCTGATAAAATCTTGACTTTTCCACTTATTTTATTGAATTTGACACTCTGTTTTTTTTAAGTTTACCTTCACTTCCTTGGATCAAATTTTGTATTAATTGCCATATTTTGTCAAGCTCTAAGCAATAGAGTAAGTTTTATACGTCATCCTTTTGACAGAATTATAGAGATAGAAAGGATTCTTATTAATAAGAACGATGGCGTAATTTTTGTTGTTTAGAAATTAGAAATTCTACTAGAAAGATTGATTTACTAACATTTCCTTTTTTGCAAAATGAATTGTCGAAATTAGGAATCGATGATTCGATGTAGATTCGATATCTCATGATGAATTTTAATACAAAGGATAATTCGTTCTGATAATAATTTGTACCACTGTTAAATATACGAGAGGCAATTAAAATTTAATTGCGAAATCTGCAAAACGTTATTCTTCAATTAAATAAAAACATTGTTATGTTATAATTGAATTTGAACGTCAAATCTTTGGAATAAGCCAAAATACCATATAAAATTTCTAGATATAAACTTTGAATTGTAACTTGTGATAAAATATTCTAATATGGAACATTTAGGTCCATGAATACCAATGTATAAAGATTAACGACGTGAATTTAGACACTGTATTCAACTATCAAAGCGAAATTACGCTGTATTTTCACCAATGTTGTCTTAATTAAAAGCAAAATAATATGTTCAAGTTTTGTAGTCCAATTTTAGCATTCACATAATAAAAAAACTTAATTTTTTGTATTTTATAATTCGATTTATAAGTAAATAATATTTAAGACTTATTCACCTACTACCTAGATTAAAAAACCCTTTGACATTAACTCTCTGATGTAATGGAATATGTGACAATAAGTATTTCGTATTTATTAAAATCCAGTCATCAGAAATATTTACTACCATTGTATAACAAATATTTAAAAATAGATAATCAGCTCACAAAAATTGTACTCGTACCAAATAAAATACAAACCAACCAGTACAAGATGCACAACCACATCATCCCAAAAAAAAAACCTGATCAAAACCTTATGAACCTACACTTTCTCACAAACATCATCGAAAGCCTACAAAGCCCGCATCTCCATTATTTCCAGCAACCTTACATCATTCCTCCTCATTACTATTTACCCTACACATCCCATGCAACGCTCTCATCATCGCGCGTACCCGCTCTCTTTATCGTGCAAACACAGCCCTGCGCATTCACAATTTCTCCCCCATACATCCATCCATCCACGCGCTGTAACATCATCCCTCAAAAATCATCCGAGCCGAGCCGAGCTGTGCTGATGCACCAGTGCTCGAGACAGGTTCCGATCAGGCACGCGACCGAGTAGCGTGGGACACACTGCCGGTGCCACAGCCGCCGCCGCCGCCGCCGCTCGTTAATGGCCGGGGGGAACTCGGCTTGTCACGAGGCATATTGTTCTCCCTTCTCTTTTCTCTTTCCTTGACGACTAGGCCGGGACTGCGACGCAGCAGAGAACAGAGAATTGTATATACGAATGTGCGCGCGCGCGGCCAAACCCGCACCCGGATCGTGCAAATTATCGAGTGCGTGTGCGCGTGTTTTTAGGGGATTTCTCGAGGATCTGAGAATTATCGATGCTGAACTGCTGGACGCTGGTCCTTGGGGTATATATATTTGGGAGAGTTGTGGGAGGGGCTGTGTGGGTGGTTTAATGAGGATTATTTATACTGATTGCCTCGCTTGTTTGGATTTGGAGTTAATAAGACTTTCGGCGCAGTTTGATCAAATTGAGGCTAATGTTATTCCGTATGCAATTGTATTAGATTTACACGGATAAATCAAGGGGAGAAGGTACTGAAATTATGGCATGGAATCATTTATTTCTTCATTGTGTATTCCTGTGCGAGATGAATGTGTAAGAAAATATCTAAATGATTATTTTGAAAAATACAATCGTTATAGACAATATTGTTATAGCGGGAGGGGGGCGTATAAAACTGATATGAGCATAAAGGTTTTTACAATTTTAAGCATTTAAACAAAAATGTTTCTCTGTGTAAAGTGAAAAACCTAAGAAGGAATTAATTCTCTTAATTTTTACTACTTAATGCCTGATAAAATCTTGATTTTTCCACTTATTTTATTAGTTTGACCATCTCAATTCCTCAGTTTCCCTTCACTTCGCCGATTTAATTTTTTTTTAATGTTCATATTTGGACTCCCGGGTTGTAACTGAAAATTATTGAAAATGTCCCCAAATTTTTAGTCATTAATTTAAAAAAAACTAGGCAGGTTTTGAAAAAGTGCCATAAATTTCAGATAATAATTAAAATTTGATTTATTTTCTATTTGAATTTATCAATAATCAAGTGACGTGATTAAGATAAATGTCTGTTATACGTAACTGAAAAATCAGTTACAGTATTTTGTATTTTCATGTACTATGTTCAAATGGAATTTCTGTCTTTGAAAACTGAAATTTATAGGTGATATACTGAAATCTGCAGTATAAGTGCTTGTACTTCAAATACTAATACACAATTTTACTTTCAAGCCGTAAAACGTATGAACATTCAGGAAAAATTCCTTCAACGGTCAGTAATTATTTGAAATTGTTTAAAGAAACTTGTGATAGAGAAATCATGTAGAATCATTTTAGCTCATAAAAAAAGTTTATTTATTAAGCCATATTCCTTAAATCCAGAATTTTGAGATATCGTAATCTTACTTTGGAATTACGATATATGTTACTGACAGAAATAATGATAATTATTGTAAAGTAAAATTGACGGCGAATATAATAATGTTAAATTGATAATAAATAAATATGCAGTGCTAAAGTGATGCAATGTATTAACTACAGCGTTATGAAAGAAAGAGAATCAAATGAAATCGGCTACGCGTAATATCATTAAGAATATCTAGGTGTTCAACTCGAAATTTTGGTCATTCCGTTGTTATTAACAATAATTAGTGCAAAATTGTGGTTTTTTGGCAATATCTCGAAAAATACTGCACATAGAGCAACATTTAGTTTAACAAATTTTTTCATTTAATTAAAGCGCTCATATTTTTATTCATATGCTTTTTTCGTAATAATATTATTTTAACAATAAATGATGAAGCAAACTAACCCCTTGCATATTTGACCGTTTACAGGCTTTGTGTATTAGACATATAATATTTATGTTTATTTTTCAGTTTCATCGTGTTTATTTATGCATTTTTATTCTCTTACATTATTATTAGACAAATATCCAAGCCTTACCAAAATATCACCAGTAGATTTATTGTTATTAGGAATAAACAATTAAAATTATTGATTTTATTAAATATCTCGACAAATATTGCACATAGAGCAACATTTAATTTACAAATTTCTTCATTCGATTAAAGCGCACATATTTTCATTGTTATGCTTTTTCATAAAATCAATATTTTAACCATAAATGATGAAACAAACTATTCCCCAGCATATTTCACCGTTTACAGGCTTTGTGTATTAAATATTTTCATAACTTTAACTAAGAATATTAGATAATAATACTGTAAGAGAATAAAATTGCATAAAAAACACGAGGAAACTGAAAAATAAACATAAATATTTAATACACAAAGCCTGTAAATGGTAAAATATGCAAGAGATAGTTTGTTTCATCATTTATGGTTAAAATATTGGTTTTACGAAAAAAGCATAAGATTAAAAATATGTGCATTTTAATTATATGAAATATTTGTTAAAATAAATATTGGTCTATGTGCAATATTTGTCGAGTTATTTAATAAAATCAATAATTTTAATTGTTTTTGCTAATAACAATAAATCTACAGGTAATATTTTCGTAACACTTGGATATTAGTATAATAATACTGTAATAGAATAAAATTTCATAAAAGAAACATGCGAAGAATGAAAACTAAACAGTAATATTTAGTGTTTAATACACAAAGCCTGTAAGCGGTCAAATATGCAGGGGAATAATTTGATTCATCATTTATGGTTAAAATATTGGTTTTACAAAAAAAGCATAAGAATAGAAATATGTGCGCTTTAATTAAACGAAAAAGTTTGTTAAATTAAATGTTGCTGTAAGTGCAATATTTGTCGAGACATTGCCTAAAAACCAAAATTTTGCACTAATTATTGTTAATAACAACGGAATGAACCAAATTTCGAGTTGAACACTAAGATATTCTTAATGAGGAGACTGAAATGAACAAATTAACGTTAAAAAATAGTAAGGATGTAAAAAAGAATACGGAGACCTCTATGTGGCGTGTGTACTTCTTATATAAAGATTGAGCATGTGTTCTTTGTCTCAAGTGTATTTCCCGAAAGAAGGTCGTAAAAAAGGGCCAACATTGGCGCTCTCGACAACAACAAAGCAGTGCAGTTTAGACTCTCGTATAGTTCACATCGTGTGACTATTAGGGAAAGCATCGGCTTTATAGCTTAAATGTATCACAGGAATATATCGACTAGGCATTTGTATAAATATAATTTTGAAAGTTTAAACTGTGATTGAATTATTAATTTCTCCTCTAGTGAATCCTGCTTCGTGCCGGAGCAATATATATAAACCTCTAATAATTATTATTACATTCCATTCCATTCCCAGCTCATCTATTCAAGTTGACTTGTTTGAGAAAAAAAATCATCAAGCGTCAGGGTACTTAGTAGCTCGTGGAATGTCTGCATCTTCTCGGCAGAATCTTAAAATTCGGCTACCAGTACCTGCGGGTCAGTAGCTCATGCAGTACACACGTGAGATCATCGGTAGCGAGTTAATCGACTGCTACATACGTGTGTGTGTGCATCATACGGGAGGTGAGCATGAGAAATTAAAGTGGCCCGCATGAGACCAGGTGTGGTCCGAGGCAAGGCGAATATATATATACACTTGACTGCGCGTATCAGCGAGTTCAATTGGATTGTAATTGAATGGGCGTACAGCGCCCGTATCGTTTTATTGGCCGAAATTGACCTGCAGCATTGGCTTCTTGGTAGGCACGCAGGGTCGAGGACGAATTTATACACGTGAGAAAAAATCTTGTACTTTGTTTTAAACCTTCTTCTATTGAGACTTTCATCCCAATCTAAATATAACTTTTTTGTTGTATAATTTGTCTAAAAATTGTTCTATCTGTAGAAAACCTGAAAACCAATAGTTGTGGTAATGATTGAGCATTACTACAAGTATGTTTTTCTGGATTAGGAATAGAAATAACATATATTTTTTGGTAGATCATCTTCATATAATATAATTAATATCAAATCCTATTAACTTAAATTCTAAAATGATTATATTTTCTAAAAAATATTCAGAAATATTTTTCAATAGGTGTGCGATAAATATTTAATAATGTATTCGGATTATTTTTTTAATTTGTATGTAGGATGCCGATATTATATCGATATTCTTACAAGATAAAACTAGATAATAATTAAGACTTCTAATGAACAACATACTCTCTAGAGTTATTAACAAATATATTAATTAATAAATATGCCAGTACATTCTTAACTTGTTCCACTGATCAATTTTTGGAATGATTTATCAGTCATAAAATTATGATAATAATAAAGAAAATATTTGAAAATTTGAAACTAATATTTGAGATAAAATCAAAATGTACGCTCTCTTCTTTTTTAATTACGTTTAGCTACGCAATAACCTCGATAATTATTAAACATGAAGAATTATAACACAATATCTAATAAAGTCAACTAAGTTCACAGCTAGAGACAAGATAAAAATGATTTTCAAAATTATACAATAAGCAAAATAATAATCAACAAATATAAACGAATTAAGAATATGTTCCTTTCTATTCGATATACCTCGATATATAATGGCCATCACTCCTTTATAAGCGGATCTTAAACACATATCCCTCTAGCAAAAATTTAGAACGCAAAATCACATTTTTAAGTTCGCTGATTTCCTCAGCATCGTATTATGTGGTGCACTCGCGCTCTCTCGGCTCTCAACAATCCTACGCTTTCTTCAGTCTTAACTTTGATGAGAAAATTGGTCCATATTCAATAGAGATAGAGAAAGAGAAAGACAGAGACGCAGACATTTGCTCTTTGACGCGCGTGACAGTGAGGTAATGTCGATCAATCGTGTGCATTATACATACACATCTCGGTGTAACGACTGGCTGCGGCGCGTGATTTAAACGTATCAACTTCAGGCCCCGGCTCTATGCGTTCCTATATGATTGATCTATGTAATGCGGAAACGGCGCGGCAAGAGCTGAAGAGCGTTCACTTGCGCAAGCGTTTCTCTCTCTTCTCTATGTACATGACGCGGCGCATGCACAGGGTATATTATGTGCCGCCACACACGCTGCATTAACACTTCGATTCTGCGCTTGATGGACACGTTTAAATACCGAGTTCTTTTGCGGGACATTTTTCTGTTATTATACGAATTCACGCGCGGAGAAAGTGCAGTGCATGGCTGCGCAGTCATTATTTGTGTTGTTCTTTTTTTTTTACGAGGGGACAAGCCTATGTGAAAACTGGATACAAAATATAGATATATAAAGCGTAACAAATTTTTATTTCTTAACACTGTTGCGTCGGCTAATGTATAAAACGATTTTTTCAATTTTATTAAAAGATAGAACAATAGAAAAGTTCTAGGGAATCTTCGTCATGACTGTTGTCTCAATAACGTAGTAAATAGTGTGAAAACTGTCTGAGAAAATTATTTAGGCACGTTTATGTATAAATGATATAGATCGTTGTAAAATTTTCATAAAATTATGACCCATATATGGGTTATGCCTGTGCGAAAGTGTTAATTTTTCTAGTTTAAAATAGGAGATTTCTAAGGTAATCTATGACATATATATCATTCATCTTATTTTATTAGACTATAATATTTAGATATTTTTCCACAAGAAAATGAAACGATTTTTCTTCCTAGTTGTTTATCAGTTTATAAAAAATGCACGTCTTTTGCAGAAACAATTGTTTCGTTTTAGAAGCATAATATAATTTACTATATTTTTTCTACAGAGTAATTGGATTAGTATAATCGTTACAGGACCGTAATTTATAAGCTAGAGGGTGGATAATTTCAAGATAAATAACTGGTTATTTATCACCCATACGCAATGTACTTACTTATGTACGAGTAAGTTTTATTAGCATTAATATGATAAGATTTTCACTGATTTTATTGAATGTTATCAGAAAGAATATATTTTCAAGAGAATGTTGTTCTGCAGATTTTTCGAAAGTTTCAACTCAACCCATTAACATTTTTCTCTATATACAATTGAGCACGGCTTGAATACTAATGCTAAAAGTTTGAACATCTCTAACAATAAGTATTATGGAGCAACAAATAAAGATAAATGATCCCTGCATCCTTCAAAATACCTCAAGAGAATCACAATGTACACAAGCAAAACAGTTCACAACATATTACAAAATAAATAATTGGATAAGCTTACATTCTTTTTCTTGTGTTAACACAAACATGTTACAAAAAGAAAAACTACAAATCAAAGCAATCACTACCAATCAATAACAAAACTCTTAAACAAAAAACTCAATCAAACTCCCATCGAATCCACCAATAAAATCACGTCTCCACTCCAATAAACAAAAACACAGAATACTCCCCATTCGCGCTTGATTACAGGCCGCGCTCCGTCGAGGGTGCGACTTTCCACCTGACGCTGCAAAAGTACTCCTTCCAATGAGAAGAAAGGCTCAGCTGGCTCATCTCTCGCGTGCGTGCGCTAGCGCGGTGCTAATGAATAAGTGCAGAGGCCGTCAAGGCGATGCTGCGTTCGCACGGCTTCCGCCCACGCGCGTTGCACCCGTTACGATTCGTCAGCGTCGATACTATAGTGCCATCGATTCGCATGACGAGGCCAGAAGCGCGCTTTTTTATGTGCGCTGGGGTGGGTAATAGTTGTAAGGATGCGATGGGAAGTGCGATGGGAAGGTTTGGATAAGTGGGCGAGGGTGTTGGGATTTTTTAGTTGTAGGGAAGTTTAGAGTTTTCTGTTGTAGTACTGATGGGGTTTGTCGAAAAATTGGTTCTATTAGATTGGCAGAAGACAGCAAGGATGTGTAATTGCATTAATCGGTTTTTGTAAAATGACATTATCGTGAAGCATGGATTTTGTACAGATGAACGGAATTATTATTTATGCATTAGAAATCGAACCGGGTTGATTTTTTTATAATACTTCTTTGTTTCTGTTGACATACTCAACTCTCAAATTAAAAAAAAAATTATAAAAGAGATAATAAATTAATTTTAGAATAATATATATACAGCGATACAAAGTATATTAACTTTCGATAAAGATTAAGCTGCTCAGTAACAAAAATATTTTTTTCTTACTTATAGCGTGGGTACCAGTCTTGCAATGTAAAAGGCCAACTGGTGCTAATTCGCACTCGAAACTTTTAAACTGACTTGTTTGGATACTAATACAACTATGCTAAAACGCTTGCTATATGATACTAATACACGTATATAACTAATGGATAAAGATCGAAATATCTAGTTGCTGTGAATAGGCAAAATCTAAAAAAATTTATTGGTGCGAATTGCTTCAGATTAGTTATCCCACAAAGCAAAAAAATAAAATTTCTTCTAGCAGTTAAATTTTCATTTGTCACGGTCAATTATTCTCCCTGCAAGTATATATTGAAAAGCCTAATAGTCATCACTTGAGCCCTTACAACGCAGTTCATCATCAGCAACGAAAAATTAATTTCTCCAGCATCTGTGCGTTACACACTCTACGATCATCGAACGCGTCCCCCTCCAACGCGCACATAATCGCACGCTCCATCCATCCTACGCCTCGCTCCTTCTTACCGAGCACCATACTCACCTAGAAAGCCACGTCGATGATCGCGATGCTACCGGATCGAATCCTACCTGGCTCGTTTCGCAATTCTCACCTCGCACTCGCGCACCACGCGCACACAGAGAGAGTGACTCGGCAGTAGTAATATCGGCTGGAAATAAAGCGCGCTGAAGAGAGCAGCGGCACCGGGCGCCATTGTGCGGCACACACGTGTCTAATTAGATTGCCGGAGCCGCAGCCGCACAGTCGTAACGACCCTGCCGTGAAAAGGACATCGGATAAAAATTCTATGAAAGTTAATAACTCGGCTGCAGTTGTGCCGAGCGGAGCGAAAGCTCGGCCAGGCGCAGTTCGCACCTTTTGATATGTGCCTGTTTGAGAATTGAGTGTACGACGGCGAGTTGAGAGTGGCAGGGAGTGTGCAATTTGTCAGGGATTTTTGGATTTTTTCGTTCTTTGCTGGGATGTTGTAATAAGGTTGATTCGGTACCGTTGTAGACTATTTTTAATGGGGTGTGTTGGAGGAACCTATAGGAAGTGTTTGTAGATTTCAATAATTATGAAAAACTATTTCTCGTTTGGATTTATTCTTCATTCTTTAAGGTACGGTTACATTAATTTTTCTTAGACTTGATACTAAGACGTTTGCCTACTTTTTATTAGACTAAAAAGTTAGGTGTCAAAATGACGAAAACGAATACCAAATAAATGAAAATGCTCATCTCAACCAGTCCCTTAAAGTTTGTAATCTGAATACCTCTGTGTATCCTTGAAATTTGTAAGGTAATGCAGATTTTGCTTATTGTTGCTATAAGGAAAGTATTTCATGTCTTAACAGTGCTGATGAATGATTTTATCATGAACTCTTTAAAACCTTGAACTAATTTTTCAATCATTTAGAAACTTACTTTAGTATAAAGATAAAAGTTAGATCTATTTTGAATACAGGTATTTGAATGTTTACTATAACAAATTACAATGTTTATTTAGAATCTTTTATTTATTTATTTATTTGGATCAACGAGTATTATTGCTCTTTTAAACCATAAAGCCTTCAGGCGAGAGACTCAAAAATTTTATTTAGAATGGTAGTGGACGATTTCACTGATTGTCGGTCCTGTACACGCTAAACCCGGTAGAGTGAAATTTCACTCTAATAAATGAGTGAACCGATTTTAGAGTGAAAACATTCACTCTAACGACTAGAGTGAAATATTTCACTCTAGAAAATAGAGTGATATTTTTTTCACTCTAGTAGTTAAAATGACAACGCTAACGAATTTTATTTTATTTATCTCAATTTTGAACCTCATTAATTAAAATTAATTTCGATAGACACGTGAATAAGTAGTTGGTACATATGGTGCTAAACGTTCGCATTGTTCGCGTCAATCCCGCGCATTCGCACATGTTATATGATGTGAGTTGATAATAGTCGGCAAAAAATCGGATGGATAATCTTGAATCTTTTGACGATGAATAGAGAGTATCAATCTTAATGTTGTCAACCTAATCACTAAATATCACAAATCGCTTTTTTTTTATTGTAAATTTCGTAGTTACAATATGATTTTTTGGTATTTTTCGTGTTGTAGTTATTATTTATGCATCAAAGAATGATACTAGATGAGAACCAATCGTAATTACTTTCAATGTAACAATAAAATATCGCAATATAACTATTCTTCAAATTTTTTGTTTGTGTAATATGAGTGTACGTGTAGACGAGCGCGTGTGTGCATGTGTTCTAGTGTGTGCGAATGTGTGTGTTTGTGTGTGTATGTGTGTGGGTGTATGAATGCGCGTATGCGTGTGCGTCTGTATAGGTGAGCAGCGATAAATAACTAAAAAACCAATAATTAAAACATATAAAACACAAAAAGGTTATATTTTCAAATGATATGCATACTATTACCATCAGAACTCATCTCGTAACATTCATTCATGCAAAAACAATAGTTACAACACGAAAAATACCAAAAGAAATACTATTTTGATCATGAAATTTTAAACAAAAATAAGTGTTTTAGCGATATGTTGAGGTTAGGTTGACACTATTACGGTTGGTTCTCATCTAGTAACATTCTTTGAGGCAGAAACATTAATTATAAATCCAGAACATACCTTAAATACCTACACATTTTGACTACGTAATTTTCAAAGAAGATATGGTTCTCAATATTTTGAGGTTAGGTTGACACTACTACATTTGGTATTTATTTAATAACATTCTCCGATGTAAATAGAAAAATTATAACACAGAATATACCAAAAAATCATATTTTGACCTCGAAATTTCCAAAGAAGTGTTTAGCAATATTTTTAGGTTAGGTTGATACTGTTACAATAAGCAGTTATCTAGTGACACTCTATAATGCAAAAACCATAATTACAACACAGAATACAAAAAAATATATACTGTAACCACGAAATTTGCAAAGAAAACTGTGTTTTTACGATATTTTGAGGTTAGGTTCATACCATTACAATTAGTACTCACCTAGTAAAATTCTCCTACTAAAACTATAATCCTACTAAGTTTATAACCACTATTCTTAGTCGTATACTGAAAAAACTATGTAAAAAGAGGCAACAAATGAAAATTTATAAAAAAAAAAATAATAATGCTTTGAAAGTTTGTTTTAATTGTATTATATAATATGAAGATACTTTATGTTTCTATTATTATAGTTTAGAATACTTTTAAAGTTTATGTTGTAATGTAAAAACACTTTAAAATATATATATAATGAAATATGCAGAAGAATAATTTTGTGTATATAAACTACTGCGACTTTATTTTGTGTTTTTTGGTAAACTTATTATTATTGAAAAGGGGTATCTAATATCACACTTGCAATATTATAAACTTAAAAAATAGGTTAGTTTAAAAAGTAAAAAATAGGTTAGTTTATATTCGATGTCCATCGGGAAAATATTGACTCTAAAATAGAGTGAGATTCCACTCTACTTACGAGTGAAACACTCCAGTTTATTTTTAGAGTGAAAAATCCACTCTAATTAGAGTGAATTATTTAATTCTAAAGGATTTAGCGTGTAATATTTCCAAAACTCGCATGGCCACACTTCGAAGTCTGTAACGGAATAGTTGAAAGATTATTGTACTGTTAGAGCCATTATTATTTATATTCAATAATATGCAATAATAATTATTATTTTATTGCATTTTCATAATAGATTATAATAAATAATAAAATTAGACAGTATAAACATTCAAATATACCTAAAAAATTCTATTATTTTTTATGCTGAAATAAGTATAATTCTAACAAAATATCAGAAGTATTAAATAATTAGTTATGCCCTCTCCGATAGAAGATTTCATCAATCAAAGATTGGTTTTGTTAGGGATTGTAAGTACATGTGACATTAAACCTTTTTATATTACAAGTAGATCTTAATTAATTCAGATTTAAACATTTTGTTTTTAATTAAAAAAATGATGCCAACTGATTTGGCATTCAGCTTTCTCAAAGAGATATCGGGCATGTCATACAGTATATTATATAATTATGCATAGGTCAATATCTGTTGATAAATTTAGCAAAATGCGTAATATCGTACTCCCAGAACAAAAATTTAATTAAAGTTCTTTTATATGTATTTTATAATTGTATTATAGTCTTTCCATCTTTTCAAACCAATTTTTGAAGGGTTGTAAAGTACGTATATTTTCGTATGGGCCATTTTGTGTACAAAAATGATGTTAAAAAATTTCGAGTTGTCTTAGTTTTATCTTGGAAGTATGATATATTACAAAGCAAAATTTCATGGGGATTTCATAATTATTAAGAATATTTTAAGTTTAAATTTTAACTGCAAACTAAGTTTTTGCGCACAGATTGATTATATCAATTGGTTTTTCAACACTCATACACTCACACACCCACACACACGCACATGCACACACCGTCTTTCGCCACCTAGTGCGCTAGCCAGTAACTGAAGATGCTTCCATACCAGCGTCACTTCGCATATTAAGTATACTTTGACGTGGCAGACGCCATATATGTTAAACCAACGCCCTCGCTATTCGAAAATAACTAATTCAAATGGAGCAAATTAAGACGTTTTTTTTTGTTGGTCACAGGTTTCTGTGGGATATAGTTCTACTGACTGGAAGAGGGTATCTATTTCAAGGTGATGTTGATAATTGAACTGCAGTATAACTTCTCTAATGAAAGAGTTTTAGGAATATCTGAGATTTTATTCATATAACCAAAAGTATATTATTAATTTAGTATTTTTACTTACATTCTAATTCTACATACATTAAGCGAACATTTCAGCAGATATTTCTTCGGAGTAGCTTATTCGAAGTTCCCAACTCTCGCTCCAAGTTATCTAGTATGTTTTTACGGTAAAAATAACAAAGAAAAATAAATTATCAAAACAATCTTCTCAAAGGTGAAAATTATCGCTGCAAAACTAAACTTATCCTCTAAACTCTATTTATAGAATTTCGAGATAAACTAATTGAAAAGATAATTGGCCGTTTCCAGGGCGATATTGCGCCGATGACTAGAAACGGCGCAAAAAGGCGCAAAAATGAGCGAGCATTATCGTTTCAATCAAAAATTATTAGCGCGATTTGCCTCGTTCTCCCAATTACACTTATATACGCGCGCATAAAAGAGCCCCGACGCCGCGGCGCAAATGAATGGCAACGCGAATATTACCTAATAGGAACATTGCGATAATATAATTCTATTGTTATTAAAGAAGTAATTACTATTTAGCAGCAAAAACTCCTTTTATCTGTCGATAATTATGTTATAAATCAACGTCCGGCCCCGCGCAGTGCAAACCGTTGCGCGCGCGCCACAAATATTCAAGTGGGATTGCGATTCGATAGATAATTACGCGAGCTGGGCTCCTTTGCTGGTGTATACTCCTTATTATTAATTGCTGGCCATTCATATTTTCCACTTCCACGTTTCACCACGTCTCGGCGCGAAACTGCACGCATGTTATTATAAACGTGTAGCTCTGATTCGGATAATGGAGTGACAGCTGCAGTGGTTTCGCACAATAGTATCTGTAACTAAGATTTTAATAAATTTTGCTCGCATGCTGCGGATCTTATGCAAATTTCGCGTTTTCTTTACCCAAGATGAAATGATCATTTCTTATACGAGTACAGCAGTATTTTATGGTATATGTAAAGATCTTGATGGGACTCTGTTAACCGAAACTAACGGCATTTATGTAAAAATAAATCAGATTAAGTAAGTCCATTTTGAAAATTTTACAAACGCTAAAATTATTTGAACGTTTATGATAGAAAAAATGAATAAGTCTACAAATATGTATGAATAAATATATTTTAATGATATCATATATTACTATAATTATATATTTATACTATGCTAAAAAATTTGAGTAATTTAAATGTAATAATAGATTCATTTTAAGCAAATTACCAGCGATAATCACTACAGCAGCCAAATTATAATGCAAAATACCTATTCTAAATATTGAAACGATTATAAACATTTGTAAAATTTTCAAAATGTGCTTGTCGTACTTCGATTCTGAACATCGCATATACTACTTGATTTTTAAATAAATTTTAATATACGTACAGATCAAAATAAGACCTTTCGTGAATCTCTTTTCGATAGTTTGGACTCTTAGAAACTTACAATAAAAAGAAAAGTAAATATAAGTAATCTAATAATATATGTCTAAATTGTTATAAATATCAGATATTTTATTACTTTTAACGGAAAAACAAACCTTAAACGGCAAGTATTTACAATATACAAAAAATAAGGTATGTTTACCTTTGCTTTTATACAAAGGAGGTATGTTCATCTTTCTTTTTATGCGTTTTTATATTGTCAATATTGTGTCACAAAGATATCACAAAAAAGTATTCATTTTTTATTTTCATACATTTTTTCAATCCTTATTTTTCATTCTACATCTTTTTTAGTTGAGATAAAATAGCAATTTGTTTTATAAAAAATACTTTATATTTTTATTGAATTATACAATTTGTAAAGGTAATTGTTGTGGTTTGATACGAATATGATTACTAAAAAAAAGTATTTCAAAACTTAACTTAAAAAAGTGTATGTACTTATGTACACACGTAAAATATTTTATAACATCTTTGGTTATTGTCATAATATATGAAGATTTAGAGAGTTAGATGTAATAAAAATTCGAACGAGCATTAAATTGCACTCTTAACTGACAAAAGTGCTAAACTCTTTTTATCAACTAATTTTTTTCTGATTTGGGTATTCATACAGACATAGAACTTTGTTTGTAAAACATTAATGAGGAAGAAATTACATCCAAATTAAACCTCAAATTACGCAAATTTTGTTTTAATATACACTATATTTAGCATGATTTATATAAGTATACAGCTTTTTAATTTTGATTTGTTTTGCGAATATGTCGAAAATAAACGTAGAGTCAACATTGCGAAACGTTTTTATAACCTGCAAATAATGCATATACATAAACAACACATAATGCAAAAGCCTTTTACATTATGTATTCAAAATTATTTCTTTTAAAAGTTGCTAGTTTATAATGAAAAAAAGCTACAAAATAAGACAATCCTTTAATTTTAGTTTTACTCCGAAAAATTGATTTTTCTATAAGTTATTGGAGAAAGTTCATATTTGCGATAAACATAAAAGTTTTTTTAAAAAGTTCCTTGCACAAACCTATTTGACTTAATAAATTGAAGAATATTTTTCAGTTGTAAATGAACAGAAATGAAACTGTAAATACTTAATTCCTGGCCTGAAATAAATAAATCCTTTTTTGAACTTTAAAAGTTTATAAAATAAACTAGGCGTTTTAATATTAATAATTGGTGAATAAATTATTTAACACCAGAATACCGTAAAACAAAATATATTAACTTTTTTTCATACTTTAATTACATTTCTTGCAAGTTTCAAAAATATCCATGGACATGGGTTACGCAAGTAACTGTTTGAAAAAAAATAAGGTTCAAGAAAAACGCGTTTAAAGTTTCCATTAGGTACCTATGCTATCGATAATATAAATTGTTTCACTCAACTGACATCCAGCAGGTCTGAAAATGTTCATAAAACTATAATTATAAAAGATATGTAGTAACAAGTTTTACAATCTTTTATCATTTACATCGTCATTTTGTAGCACCTTCGAAGTTTGTTTATATAATGTGCTGCGTCGTGTCCTGTGTCGTGTCCAAGTGATTGGTCCGTATTTCACAGCGTTCCAAATAGTGAAGCAGATACAATTCACATAAGTCTAAACGTATAAAAACCATACATCCTTGATTTTTAAATAAAATAGTTATTAAAAACTATACAAATCTAATCTGATCGGTTGACTGGAATGCCGGGAAAATTCGGACCGACCACATGCACACAACACTGCTCACGAAGCAGCATATAATGAAGCCGCAAGTCAATTGTTTGTTGACATGGTCATAGCGTTACATAAAACGCTGTGAACATATCATTTTTTTCGAATCTTTGATTTTACTCCCTATCTCGTCGTCCGCCGAGGCGCGCCTAAAAATGTTATAAAACATCAAAAACTAAAATAAAAAAAAAATTTTATTTAATTTTATTTTTATTGTAAATTGATTTTCTAATTTTTAACCGTTAACGCTTTCATTAAAAAAAGACGTTAAAATATAAGTTACACAAATAATCGTTATTTAGGGCTGACTATCGCAGTTATGCAAATTTTTAGTCTCACGCTGTACACACGCGTAACCTACATTCGTGCGATCTCCCGCAGCTCTAAATTTTCAATTCCTACCCAGCGCCAGCTTGAGTACATAGCACAATACCTCAGACAAGAATGAAAACGAGCAAGAAACACGAAGCTAAATCAATTCTCGCGCCTGCTCGCGATTATGACTGCGTCGAGAGGTGTCGGTAACATTATATCCCTGGCACAAGGCGCCGAGAGAAGCGCTTCTGTAGCCGAGCGTAATAATTGGGCTGATTATTCGAATTTAATGACGGCTGGAAATCGTTCGTCTTCGCTCCCGCGGTGCGCGTCTCGGCACAAGTACGGAGTAGCTCGGCTGCGACTGCTGTTGCTGTTGCTGAGCTGCCGTTTCGTTTATAGTTAAGGTTGATTCATCCTTAAGTTTAAGATTAGAGAAGCTTATTTGAGCATAACTTGAGTTTAACCCTTTATTTTCTTGTACTGACTACATATATGTACCACCTACTTTAAATATACGGAACTTGTGTGAAAATCGATATATTAACATGGATTTTTGTTTGTGTGCAAATAGAAGTTATGACTATGAGCTATGGACCTTAGTTTCATTTTAGTGTAATATTTTGCCTAGCTATAATTCGCTATTTAGTTACTAAATGCTTATGGGTGAGGCGATATTTCAAGATACCTAGCTATTATATTTTATTTTTTATAAAAGACTGGTTATTCTTTTCATTTTATCCTGCTCGCATTTTGTTTCTAGGTTATTAATTGCACAAACATTGATATATGTTTTGAGCTTTAGTTCTTTTATAAATTAAAAACTGTAGCACGTTGAAATGTATGTCCATGTACGTCACCTTCCTCTACACAGATCATTGAAAATGTTATGTATTGCAATTACTTGCATTTGTTCTCAAATTAAATATAAATAATTAGTATTATAAATAAATTAGAGTTTCAATAAGACAACCCTTAATATTAAAGAAAAAAATTATCGCTATAATATATCTCTTCATTCACATTTAGCTCAGGCTATTCTTTATATAAAGGAAAGTACATTTGTACGTAGTAGGTTTTAGGATGCCAATTTTGATTTCGATATACATTTTTTGAAACGGTGGATCCAATAAGAGTAAGGACGCCAATCAGCTAATCATAAATTTTCCAATATATCCACAATAATTTAAAGATTTTATCAGGAACGTTAGATCCGCCACTTTGAATTTGCAAAATTTTGCTATAGATTTGAAATCACCAGTGCCTTTGAAACCTCTATTGTCTAATTTTTAGAAAATCCACAATTAATTGTGACAGGTTCAAAATCAGCTACACTGAACATTCATAAAAACATACTTCAGTCATTGTGACAATTGCTGGGTATAATTAAACGGTGTGTTTGATATGCTTCAAATAAAAAGAATAATTACAAATTTATTATCTCAAAGAATTGATTAAATATAAAATTATTATCACATACTTTAAAGAAATCAAATAACATATTAAAACACAAAAGCTTTCTAAATCAATAATAAACCATCTTTATCTACCTTCCATAACATCAACCTATCGAATTCCAGAAAACGCGAAGAAAGCAAAACTTTCGCACAGTCGAGCGCACCGCTCGAGAGAAAAAGTATGAATCCACCTTAAAGATTTCCACTGGCTTCCCCTCGTCATTCCTCATATCATGGATGATTGATGAATATAAGCTTAACTAGCCGCGAAACGCTCGCGCGAAGATACCGACCCGGGCGCCCCGCTAAGTCTCTCTTTCGTCAGACGCGATACGTGTACATGTACGTGACTCTCTTGCGCCGCTCATAACGTCTGTTAATGAGACTTTCGCACTTCACAATGTAACGCGCGCGCAAGTAGATGGTCTAGCTCGCGGCGAAAGTCGAACATGAATAACGCCCCGCGCTGCGCTGCCGGGGAAAAATGCGCTGCTGCTGCTGTTGCTGCTGCTGCTGCTGCTGCATGTTGTGCAAGAGATTCACTGGGAGCTTTTTGTTATTCAGTGAGGAGGCTGTGTATAGCCGAATATGGAGGTGCTTTCTTTTTGTGGTTAATGGAGAAGATGTTTAGAGGAGTGCAGTGGAACAGTTTGTAGAAGCGTCGGTAAATGTTTTGACGTTACTGCTGTAGAAGATGGAATAGAGTGGTTGACATTTTTATAGATTTCAGGTATTATTAACTAGTAGTGAACTAAATTCTAAATAGGTCATCTATCTTGAAATATAAATCAAAATCAGGAAATCCAATAAATTATTCTTTTTTAAATTACTAGGTGTCCTTTGTGCGCTTCTTGCTCTTTATTCAGTTTTCTTACTAAATTTTAATTTCGCCCACAAACGCCCAGTAATTAAATAGACGAGAATAGTGCTGATAAGATTGCCATCAGTTCATCTGCAATGTTCGTATATAATTAGCCCATCATTAGCCTTCTAACTGTATATTAACGGATACTGAAATATAAAAATTGTATCTTCATGAGTTGAACATGAAAACGAAGCTCAGAAATCAAAAGAACACATCCGAAAAAATCTCGGAGTGGCATTTTTAGAACGAATGCTATATTAAGTTACTCAGAAGCCGTCAGTATCTGTAAATATTCAGTTCGACGATGGTTGATAAAGTCAGTTGTACCTTTTGAAAAGCATTTAAATAATATTGGTGTTGAAAACTAAAAGAATATATTTATGACTCTGTGAAGTTCTCACGTATTTAGGCCCTTCATACAGAAGCTACCTTAAACGAATTTCAATTAATATTGATGAGATGCGAGAAAATAAAAATAAGAATCATATTATGAGAAGATACAATCTAAACCTAAAAGGGGGATGTCCAGATAGATTGGTAATTTTGACCCTAAAGATGCAATCGTTTGCATGCTAACATGATTTTAGAAAAACAACTGTAGCATGAATTTCAAGTAAGTACTTAGTCAGATAGTCAAATGGACTTATATTAATTTACAGTAGCTACCGTCGGAATGGTCACACATTAGTTACCATTTCATTTTATAATTCAGTTTCCCTGAAAACACACACACTGAATAAAACTTACAAGGAGGGTGCACACACTGTGGAAAGAGATTTATTATCAAACTTAAGAAGACGGTTTCTGGAACCTAAAAATAAAGCCTACTAGACGTAATTCTTTCCAATGGACCTCTGTTCTTGAGATACGAGGTATTTCAAATATGCGTTATTTTAATGAAAAAATTGTCAATACTAGTTCTTTTGACAATAACTCTGGAAGTTTTTGTGCTAGAAAAATTGACCTGAAAGATTATCAAAGTGGGTAGAAAGAGCTGTAATTTAAGTTTGGTTTCGTATAACAATATTATTCTGATGCTAACTTATTAATTAATATTTGAAGGTAATAATTAAAAGTGCATGAATATTCGATGAATTTTAACTCTTAAATTCGATGATTTTTCACGCCTTTTAAATTATCGTCTTCAATTGTTTATAACTTTCTATCAGAATGATGATTTTATATCAAACAAAGATAATTACAGCTTTTTTCGCCTATTATACTGATCTTTTAGGTCAATTTTTTTGGCATAAAAACCTGCGTTGTTGTGAAACGAAGGGGTACACTTTTTCATTAAAATAATGCATATTTGAAATACCTCATATCTCGAGAACAAGGACCCATTGTATAAGATGACGGGTGTTAGGCTTTACTTTTAGGTACCAGAAACCGCCTCCTTAAGTTTGATAATAAATTGTTTCCCACAGGGTGGACGCTCTCCTTGTTAGCGATAGCAAACAGATAAAATAAAATAAGCTTGTTTAAATATAAAGAATCTAAATAATATGGCGACACTCCGTTGCACCCGAAAAAGTTTTCTACAATCGTGGAGTGGTGAAACCAAACCTTAGAATTCCATTTTTCGCACTTGACACAATGTTGAACCATTTATTTTTCCAAGAATCAACTTATGTCAATTGTAAATTTAAACTTTAGATAATTTATTAATGACAAAGTATATACGAATTTCGATAAATACTACCACGAATCAAAAAGAATCGAACAGAAACAAAATTATTCGACTTTATTCACCACTCCTCATTTTCTTGACCACGAGTTCTGAATAGAACTGCATCAAGAGCTTTAGAAATGTTAGCCAATCATTTAATAACCTTTATAAGACTTAAAAAACTGAAAAACGAAGATTGCGTGATAACATCGACTACAAAATAATTTCACATCGATATAAAAAATAGTCTTCTAATCAACTCTCAGCATCACAGATCAAAATCAAACTATCAGCAATGCGTCCACACAGAACCTCTAAGGAACACAACATTCCCCCAAACTGCCCAACCACTACATCACGCCTACTACGTCACGCCAATTCAGCGTTTCTCTATACATCACCACAACAAACCCGATCACTGCTCTCCACACACCCGCGTGTAAGTACAGCCGGACGCGCTCAATTAGCGCGTGCTGGCCCAATCATCGCCTAACCTGCAGCCGAGGCGCTTAATTGATTTACAAACCGGCGCCTTCGGGCCGCAGCAGACGCACACGCGACAGTATAAACAACGGGTCATTTGCGATCGCTATCTCGCTACGCGAGCGCCAGTGCGCTCTATATACTTAAAAGATCGCGGACGAGAGCAAAAGAGAGAGAGAGAGAGAGAGACAGAGAGAGAGATAGACAGAGAAAGAGAGAGAGAGAGAGACAGAGAGAGATAGACAGAGAAAGAGAGAGAGAGAGAGAGAGAGGGAGAGAGAGAGAGAGAGAGAGAGAGAGAGAGAGAGAGAGAGAGAGCACGAACGCACCGAGTGCTGTAAATGTCTTTCACAATAATTGTACGCTTGTAGATAGGGAGCTGAGGTGCTGTATAAGATGGTGCTTTAGACATCTCAATCAAGTTTCACTTGGATACTTTTTTTTGTCAAATTGATCAAATAATAGAGATTTGAATGACGAACGTATAATGAACATTTCGGAGAAACGATTCGAAACCTTAACCATTAATCTATTTTTGTTATTTAATCCTTTGAAGCACGAATTTTTTAAAGAATCGGTTTTAAAATTAGTTTATAAGGATTTTTGGATTTAATATTTCGAACAAAAATGCCATTTCTCAAAAACAGCTTCGCGAAAAATTTTTATTTTAAATTTACATTGCAAACAAGCTTTTACAATGATTTTTACGGTAACTTTATCAGAAAAATCTCTCTGCCTTCATGAATAATTATGTTAAGGCGCACATTGGTCATAATCCTGATGTTGACGATTTGAAGGTTAATAATAGAAAATAAGGGTTCTCGTATAGAAAATTTATTTTAAAAAATCTTCAAAATAGTAAGCAAAAATATAATATATCTGATTAAACCTTTGCCCTCCTATACTGTTTATAAATACGTTCAGCGATAAAACAACCATCAATTGTATCATTACCACGTTGAAGACACCCATAACCTCATTTTAAAATTTCCATCCAACCACGCTCCATATTAAAGACACGCGTCCAATACAATTGAACACACCTCCGCGATAAGCAAACAAACCCCCAACAAATACACCACCTCACCGAACGAAGGACATGTCGTGTCCCGCGTCCGCGTGTTCTCTCTCCCTCGCATCTCTACGTGTACTATCATTACGAATGACCAAAGCTAGCCAGCCTCGCCATAAACGAAATATCAGCCTGTCGCCGGAGAGTCGCCGTCGGAAAGACGGAGATTTCGCCGTTGCGCGTATCGCTATATACTCGCGCGGCACTTGTACGCGTATATTTCACCGGCATGGCGATGCGGCGCGCTGCAGTTTATACATCGCGCTCGGCGGTTTATCTATATACGGCGCGCGCGAGCGCTCGAGATAAGCGAGAAATGCGTGTCTCGGAGAGAGAGGGGGGTATGGATGTGGATCTGCCGACACAAGCAGGTTGATTCCGGGATTTCCCGCGAGCGCTGTTTCTTCCTCGGTTATCTGCACACGGCGCGCCGCTCCTTTTATCGAGGTATGGTGGATTCGCTGCGTGTAAACAAATGAGTTTCTTTTCGTGTGGGTTGCGTGGTTTGCTTGGAGGTGGGAGAGAGGTCTTTTTTTGTTGTTTGGGAGATATGGTTAATTTAAATTAAAGTTGGATAAGAGTATTGATTGACTATCAGCAATTTTCAGAACCTCTAAAAGTTAAAACAAAATTTGAAAAAAATTCAAGTGCTTTTCATTTTTACCCCAATTTACTAATATTTAATAAGGAGTGCAAATAAAGAGATAAAACTTTTACGGTTTATTGGGTTATCATTGGGAAATAAGTGCTGATTTTCTGTTTTGCACATGCAAGATATAAATCAACTTTTAAGTTTATAAGTAAATAAGTATTTACCGATTTTTAATACCGCGTAATTTCAAAATATACTCTTAGCACATTACGTTACTAAAGAATCTAAACGTTTCCTCTTACAAAACGAAATCCTTGTGAAATTTTCCATTATACATCCATCCATACAAATCCGAAATCCCCCTAAAACTTATCAGACTACATAAATTGAACAACAATTCAATCGATCGCTTATAAATAACACCTGCTCTCGTTATCCCGTTAAACGAAATATACCCACCAAGTGTACATGCAGCGTGTTTCGCGCGTAATTTCGCATACCTCGGCCTCTCTCGATTCCCCATTGTTAACAACCTGCGCCTATATACCACGTGCATGTAATACCGAAGAGAACCGCGCGTGCGCGCACGCTTTAAATGCATTATATATATCCCGCGCACGTAATTTATTCAATTATATATCGATCGGCCGTTTTTCCCGATCACCGCTCGCCAACTCCATGCTAAACTCGTGCGCTCGTTCAGCGCAGACCGGCAATTTCATCAATTTGACACAATCTATTAAAACGAAGCCGAGCGCTCGCGCGCGTGCGTGCCGATTATACTCGACGTTTGCAGAAAAGCCCGCTTCTAAGTGCCTCTATATACGTATTCGTAATTTGACACGTATATCTGCATCTCGTGTGAGCGCGTATATATACGCGGCTTCGCCGTTTGCCAATATTAATCGAGATTGGCTGCTGCCGCTGCACTGTGCATTTGCCCAAAGGAAAGGGAAAAAATAAGTGACAACGAATTGTACTTACTTGCCGCGGCGCGCGCGCGCCTTCGCTCGGTTCATTGTCTACTTTTATGTATGTGCGTTTAGCCGGCGGAACGATTGTTTAACGCTTTTTAACGCGGTGCCGATTCCCATATCCGGCTTCGAGCGTTATATAGGCACTTTACGTGCGCGCGCGAGGTCTTTTGCTGTGGTTCTTTATTTCGCGAGCCGCGAGCGCGCTTATCGCCCGGAATTTTGCGCGAGGTGAAAAGTAATACTGCGCCGATTAGTTTACTTAGATTAGCTTGGATTTCACGGTTTTGCTGTTCTTTTTCTTTTTGGATATTTCATAATATCAAGATTTTTCTAAACTAGAGTATTTAGGGTTCACGAATTTTCTTCTCGTAACCCTCTTCAATATGCTATAGTTAGCTTTTAAGTGAGATATATTATTCGTCGGCGACCTGGAGATAACATTAAGAAGTGTCTATCTTCTTAAATACTTTTTAAAATTTTATTTTGTTCATTTTATAGATAATATCGCGAAAAAATGACAAAAAATTAATCAGGATACGACACATTTTTGACTATTAATCATAGTTTTGTAATGGAAAATCAATTGCGTCCTTACGACCAAAACTTTTTTCTTTGAAAAAACCGTCACATATCAAGAGACACTCTTATCAAAAGTTGTGCTCGAGTGAATTTTATACATAAATTTATTTACATCTTCTTTTCTTAAAGGTACTTGTTTCAGTTCAAGTTGCTACATGACAAAAGGAACAAGTTTCAGTTCAAGTTTCAGTTTCAGGTTCACGTTTAAGAAGTTCCTGAAAGAAGTTTAATAAATAAACAGATTATTATAAAACAATACAAATGATAAATTTAACTTATTTGTCATATTAATTTAACATATTTGTCAGCAACAGGGGGGTTTAGCATCACCTAAAGTAGAGTGGAATCTCACTCTATTTTAGAGTGAATACTTTCCCAATGGACATCGACGAAAAACTAACCGATTTTTTCCTTTTTAAGTTTATAATATTGCAAGCGTTATAGTAGATACACTTTTCCAGTAATAATAGGCTTACCAAAATAAACAAAATAAAGTCGCAGTAGTTTATATACACAAAATTAATTCTTCTGCATGTTTCATTATATAAATATTTTAAAATGTTTTTACGTTTTAACAACAACTTTCAAAGCATTCTAAACTATAATAATAGAAACTTAAAGTATCTTCAAATTAAATAATACAATTTAAACAAACTTTCAGGGAATTATTATTTTTTTTTAATTTTTCGTTTTTTGCTATTTTTATATAGTTTTTTCAGTATACGACTAAGAATAGTGGTTAAAAACTTAGCAGGATTACAGTTTCAGGAGGAGAAGTTTACTAGGTGAGTACTGATTGTAATGGTATCAACCTAACCTCAAAATATCATAAAAACACATTTTTCTTTGAAAATTTCGCGGCTACAGTATATATTTACTTATATTCTGTGTTGTAATGATAGTTTCTGCATTATACAATGTTACTAGATGACTGCTTATTGTAACAGTATCAATCTAACCGAAAAATATTGCCACACACTTATTTGAAAATTCGAGGTCAAAATATGATCTTTTGGTATTTTCTGTGTTATAATTTTTGTACCTATTTACATCAGAGAAAATATTGAGAACCATATCTTCTTTGAAAATTATGTAGTCAAAATATGGAGGTATTTTTTATATTTTCTGGCTTTATATTTAATATTTCTGCACCAAGAATGTTACTGGACGAGAACCAACCGTAATAGTGTCAACCTAATCTCAAAATATCGCTAAAACACTTATTTTTGATTCAAATATCATGATCAAAATATTATTTCTTTTGGTATTTTTCGTTTTGTAACTATTGTTTTTGCATGAATCAACGTTACTAGATGAGTTATAATGGTAACAGTATGCATATAATCTCAAAATATTGCAAAAACACGATTTTTGTTACTAATGTCGTAGTATCAATATTTATTTATCGCTACTCACCTACAAAGACGCACACACACATACACACACACGCACGAACGCACGCACGCACGCACGCACGCACGCACGCACACACACACACATACACACACACACGCGTCTACACTTACACGCATATTATACACACAAAAAATTTGAAGAATAATTATATTCCGATATTTTGAGGTTAGATTGAAAGTATTACGATTGGATCTCATCTAGTATCATTCTTTGATGCATAAATAGTAACAACAATATCAAAAATACAATAAAATCATGTTTTGATAATTTTGAAACAAAATATAGTGCTTCTGCGATATTTGGAGGTATGGTTCAGACTATTACAGTTGTTTCTCATCTAGTAACATCCCTGGTAACAAAAGCATCGCAATTTCACCGCAATTCTGCTGCAATCGCGCGTGCGATCATAAAAATTGCAGCAGCCGACGTGCGGTCTGCTTCACAATTCGACTAGGTTTCTGCTGCACGACGATTTTGGCAGACGAGTGCGGCAGGATTGCAGCAGAAGTGCACCCGACAAGTAAGACTAAGGGGGATGAAATAATGCACTCGCGAGTGCAGCAAAATAGCACCCGCATTGAGCACGACGATTGTAGCAGACGTGCAGCCGACAAGTGCTACTAAGGGGGATGAAATAATGCACTCTCGAGTGCAGCAGAATAGCATCCGCATTATGCACGACGATTGTAGCAGATGTGCAGCCGACAAGTGCGAGTAAGGGGGATGAAATAATGCACTCGCGAGTGCAGCAGAATTGCACCCGAATTGCGTACGACGATTGCGGCAGATGAGTGCGGCAGGATTGCAGCTGACATGGAGTCCACAGAGCAGGGGGAAACAAAGCGTATAGCTCATACGTCGTTACCGCTAAGCGGCGAGCGCATCAGTTTTGTGCTCACTCGACTAGTTTGGCGTCGTAGAGACTATAAGAGACCGCGCACAAGCCGTCTGGGAGATAAAACTCTTTGGAGATCTTTTTTTTTGTTACCATTCTCTGTGTTCAAGGATTTCCGCTACGAGGTGTGTGTCTTGAAGTGTATCAGTATATGGATTTTGAAGTATATCTTAACGCACTCGCAAATGCGTTACATCATCCCCCTTAATCACATTTGTCAGCTGCACGTCTTCTGTAATTCTGCCGCACTTGACTGTCGCCGTCGTCGTACGCAATTCTGGTGCAATCCTGCTGCACTCGCGATTGCATTATTTTATCCTCCTTAGTCGCACTTGTCGGCTGCACTTCTGCTGCACTTCTGCCGCACTCGTCTGCCGCAATCGTCGTTCAGCAGAAACCTAGTCGAAGTGTGAAGCAGACCATGCACTTTCGGCGCAATCGCGAGTGCGTCAGACTATGTTACCAGGGATTCTTTGGTGCAGAAACAATATTTATAACACAGACAATACCAAAAATACATATTTTGATCGCGAAATTTGTAATAAAGACATTGTTTGGCAATATTTTGAGGTTAGGTTGAGTCTAATGCAATGAGCACTTAGCTAGTAACCTATTCTATAATAAAGAAACAATCATTATAACATAGAAAAAACAAAAAAATTATATTATAACTACGAAATTTGCACAAAAACAAGTGTTTTTATGATATTTAGAGGTTAGGTTGACACCATTAAGATTGGTACTCTCTATTTGTCGTCAAAAGATTGAAGATTATTCATCCGTTATTTTGCCGACTCACAACTCACATCACAGAGCACGTGCGTAAGCGCGGGGTTGACGCGAACGATCCAACTGTTAGCACCACATGTACCAACTACTTATTCGCATGTCTTCCGAAATTAATTTTAATTAATTCTAACTACTAGAGTGAAAATTAGAGCGAATAAATATCACTCTATTTTCTAGAGTGAAACATTTCACTCTAGTAGTTAGAGTGAAAAACTTCACTCTATTAAAGTGAAATTTCAATCTACCAGGTTTAGCGTGTACACACTGGTGTGTGCAAGTACGCATCAAAGCAGCGAATAAGATTTTAAGACTAAGCATATTCTATTTTTGTGTTATCATTTCGCAAAATTTAATAATTACCGAAATTTTATTTCGATTTACTCAGTTGTCTGATGTCTGTGGTGTGCATATATATGTAAAATACTCTGCATAATGGAAAAGTTTTTGTGGTTAAGCAAATTCTATTTTTGTGTTATCATTTCGCAAAATTTAATAATTACTGAAATTTTATCCCAATTTACTCAGTTGTCTGCTGTCTGTAATGTGCATATATATGTGAAATGCTCTGCATGTGAAGTGCTGTGTCTGCTCCCCTGAGCATTTCATATATATATATTTATATATATAATATATAGGTAGCAGACAACTGAGTAAATCGTGATAAAATTTCGGTAATTCGTTGATTATGGATGCATTTCCAGACTTCATTTTAAATAAGAACATTTTATCAGATTAATATTTTTATTCAAAACAAAGCTAATATTGAAACTCTTTGCTCCTACTTTTATTATCTCTTGTCATTTTTTTGAGTTTAAATACATGCAGAATAAGTAAAAGAAGAGGCGTATTTTTTACTAAAATAATGCGCATTTAATTGCTTATTGTAATTATCTATTAGTAAACACAATTATTTGATTAGCTATCGTTGCGATTTTTTTGCTTCAAAGAGGAAGCTTTGTGTGTTAGGTACATGTTTTAAGATATCAGGAATTAAAATACTTATTTTAAGAAACTATCCATATGGATGTGTGTGTGTGTGCGTTCGTGCGTGCATGCTTGCGTGCGTGCGTGCGTTTGTGCGTGCGTATGTGTGAACCACCATATCTCCAGTAATCCACGGTAGAAATTAATGTTTTACGGCTTATTTTTTGTTTCTCTTAAAGAACAGCGTCTCAAAAATATTTTTTTTTGTTTTCCGATGCGTTTTTAGCGGTTTTTCGATTTTTGAGTTTTAGTTTTTCGGTTTTTTAATATCTTAGAAAGATTATCATCAAAGCAGCTAAATGACATTTGAAAGAGCATAAAATTAACTTTTCTCTTCTTTTGTTATACACGAAAACGTCATTTTTTGTTTAAACGGCAATATCTCGGAAACATATAACGAAAAGTTTTTGAAAAAGTATGAGATGATTAGGAATATGGAGAGGAATATTCGGTAAAAATTTTGTAACAAAAATCAATTTTCTATGTCGGACGATAACTTGAGTAAAACGGCATTATTCTCTTTGAAAATTTCCAGAAAAATAGGTTTAATTATCTATTGGCTAAGTTACTTGCCCAGATCATGAGTTGAATCGACAATTGATGATAAAATAATCCACCTGCTTGAGATATTAATAAGAAAGAAATATAGCAATTTTCAAATAATGTATTATAATAAAGAAATTCATATTTGAACAATTTATTTAATTTGAGAAAGCTAAGTGCCAATGCAGTGGCAGCAGTTTTTCAGTTTATTTACCTATCCCCACTACTATCCACATATCCTTCCCCTCCCTCCTTATACATTCCATAATATAATGAAGTAAGATCACCAAAAAGTCACAGTATAGTGTTATATTTTGTAGCTCTGTCAACTCGCTGCATTTGTACCGTCGCAATGACGTTTTTGAAGCTAGCCACCGTGAGAATCAGATCCATGTTTTGATTAGACTAATAGATAAGACGATTGTGTGCATAAATACAAGTAGAACAACAAATATTTATAAGGCGGCTACGGTGACTAAGACTAGTTAGTACAAAGGACAATGCAAAAATACACTGTCGATTATCGAAAGGATCTAGCCAGGTAGGATGGTAAACGTTACCTTCAGATTATTTTCAATCTTTACTATGGGGTTCATTTGGTATTAGAAAGATGTAAAAAAACTGTTTTGGACAAATCACTCTACAAACCGCCAATGCTAATGAATATAAATGATTTTTTTTTAATGAAAGCTAAAGTAATTATGTTAACTAAGAAAGCCGGTTGTCTGAAAACTCCCCTGCAAAGGAGGATGCCCATTGATACAGATTTAATTTGATTCGATTATAATATTTACTTAAACGAAAATTATTATATCCCTAAACAGGCGCCTGCTTTGCGGTTTTATTTAAATTTATGATTGTTATTTAAACGTGTAATATTATTTGTAAATAATTGTCCCTTTGAACTGGAGTATTACGGGAGTATTATTACTTTATGCTTTATTATTTTATTGTTTAAACATGTATTGTAAATAGAAAATTGGTCATTTTCCATTAGTCTTTTTAAGTAACTGATCTTTTCTCGAATAAAAGTATTCAGTCGGATAAAGGTATTCAGTATGTATATGTAACTAAGTTAAGTTACAAGTTCATTTTTTAAAAATGTATCGAAGTTCGCTCAAAAGTTCAAAACAACTAAACTTTTACACTAACTAAGTTTATTTGAACAAGTTCCTACCCAACACTGGTCTGTCAATTGATTTGTCCAAAAAATTTTTTTTGCTCCACTATGCGATGTATACTTTAAATTTCAGCAATATTTTTCAAAATTCAAATATTTTTATTTTAAGACCATAAATAATATATTCTGATCGCTGTTATTTGTTTTACTGCATGATTAAGACTTTCTTTTAAAAACTTCAAATACTGTAAGCGATCATTCAAGGAATTTTTGACTGAATATTAGTTTCATAAAAAATACACTTAATGCATAACATGAAAAAAATTATTTTGAGAAAAATACATAAAGTTTTAATTTACTTCAAGTCTTAAAATATTCATTTAAGTACAAATTATAATATATAACACAATTAAATAAATCGAATTTTTGAGTGATTTTGCATATAGAACCACCTTAAAATAGGTGTTGCGGGCTGAAATTTTGCGTAAGACTACATTTTTCTAGTATCAAACTAAATCCGTAATCTAAATTGAAAAGTAGATGAAAGCAATGCCTATCACCATCTTACTCGGATAGAGCTTTTGATATTATCTAAAGTCATATCTCTGTATTTCCTCTAGTAATCGAATGGTCGCAAAAAATCATAATGAATTGACCATTGGTTTTACGGTTTTATACTCTATACAAGGATAAATTAACTATTATCAGGACATTCACTTTATTTATATTTTGCCTTTGCATAATATTGACAGCCGAGTGAACGTCACTTATTACTATTTAAATTTGAAACTAGTACTTTTCTAATAACAAGTGATTCTTATTCTAAGAATTGCTTGCAAATTAACAAACTAGCTGTAGCCATAATCTTATTTTTATTTTATATTTGTATTTTAATTTACATTTATATATAAATTAAATCTGTTTTAAGCAGTTTTCGGTAACATTAATTTTTTAAATTAATAATTTTCAGATTGAATTTGAATTCAACGACATCTAAAATCACATAATTATATCGTTCATACGTATGATTTTTACCTATATTTATAAAAAATAAAACAAAAAATATTGATATACATTATTTTATTTATCTTAAAATACTTTTTCAATCAATATTTCAAAATTTCAATGGAAAATTTATAAAAAAAAAACAGAAATCCTCCTGCTCGCATCACTCGCCAACCCTCAGTATATAAATTAATAAATAAAATATTACTATTTTCTTAACATTTAAAGTTTTTAAATTTTTTAAACTAAATTTTTCAGTTGTAGAAGATAGGGTTTTTTATACTTTATTAAATGCATTTATACTAAATTGATCATAAAATTTCTAACATTCCAAAAAACCCGAGAAACGAAAACTCTAAAATCAAAAAATAAAATAATTACTTAAAACAAAAAAAAGTTGATGAATCTTAAAATTTCATTGCAATTTTGAATCTTCATTTAAAAAGGAAAAAAATTAGCCCTTTTTGATATAAGATGACCACGCCGTTCTCAAGATATAACATCAATATCTCAGAAAGTAAAAGGTCTCATGATCTGAATGTTTTTTCAGATCATGAGATAGTAAAAAATTACCTTTTTGTAAAGTTGCAGATAAAATGCTGTCGATTTACTTAAATTATCGCATCAGGAAAAAAGGCGATTTCTTTAACAAAATTATTTTTTTCTCGACAAAAGAAAAATATGAAGCTTCAAAAATTTTACAGGATATTATTCTACATATTCCTTAACTAAATTTTTTTCAAAAATTTTCCATCTTATATTTCACAGATATAACCGTTTGAAATAAAATGACGTTTTCGTGTATACAAAACAAGGGATATATCTTTTTCATAATTTCGGGACGGAAAAGATAGGTAACTTTATGCTCTTTTAAATGCATCTTCATTGGATCGATGATGTTATTTCTAGAGTATTAAAAAACCCAAAAAACTAAAACTCAAAAATCGAAAAACTGCTAAAAAGACAGAAAAGTATCAAAAAACAGGAAAAAAATTTATTGTGCCTCCTTCCTTTAAGAAAAACAAAAATAATGAGCTCTGAAACAGTAAGGTTCACCGTATGTATGCAGAGTTATGCTGATAAACATTCATACACACACACACATACACACACAAACACACACACACACACACACGCACGCACATCCATACAGACATTTTCTATCAATAGTGTATTTTGATTTCTTAAGTCTCAAAACATATTTCTAACCGGTTTTTACCAAAACATTTTTTTACTATCACAAAGCTTTCTCTGTGAGGAAGCAAGTTAGAACAGTTGCAGCTCGAAGGACACATCTTAAGGTGGCTGCGTCGCGAAATCCCGTATCTATGCGGGGCCCCGTGGGGGCAGACAATTTTTTTTAATAATCAACGCAATTTTAATTAAAATGATTCAATATTAATTGTCAGACTTATTCACCACATATATATTATAATATATGAGAAATAATAACAATACGCATATATATGCATACAAGAATATACTCATTTTACTTATTTATTAAACATTTTTTATATTTGGCTGGCAACCGGATATTTTTGTTAAACAATTGAAATCTCTAATTAAAAAGATACAATCTCCTGGTGGTTTTATAAAAAAAAATCATGGATTTTCATATAGTTACAGGCATAAATGCATATTTCGCCATAAGAGCCCATGTTAAAAGTTTTATTTTCATACATTTTATTCTCTTCAGTTTACCTGTCAATCACACCCAACCAAAATTTCAGTACAATGTATAAAACGCTAACTTTCAGTGGAATTTTTATTTTTTTGTGAATAATGGATTTCGAGCTACATAATTTGTACGCGTCAGCAAATATTAACAGAATAATAAAATCACGGAGACTAAGATGGGCAGGGCACGTGGCAAGAATGGGCGATGATCGTACAGCAGCGCGCATAATGAAAGGAAAACCGAAAGCAACGCGACCTCTTGGTAGACCTAGACGCAGATGGGAGGATAACGTAAAATCAGACGTAACTGAAATTGGGCGGGAAGGCGCGAAATGGATGGGGTTGGCACAAAATAGGGAAACGTGGAAGGCTTGCGTAGATGAGGCGATGAACTTTCGAGTTCGAAATGCCATTTAAAAAAAAAAAAAATGGATTTAGAAAAACACACAAAAACACACAAAATAAACACAAAAAAACACAAATTAAAAACCACACCACATTCAAATTAATGTCATTTTGGCCATCTTTCATATCCGGTGATAATAGTGTTGCGTTCATATAAGTATTCGGAGAACCTGAACATTGTTTTAGTCCAATTGGGTTGCAAGTCAAATTTTCCAGTGAAATTAGGCTCATATATACATTCGGTAGAACCCTGATATTTTTTTACCAAAATATCGAAAAGAATTTTATTTAATTTTTTTAATCTTGTTAATTGTAAGAATGATTTGAAACCTATCAGATATCAAATCTTGATGCTTTAACACAGTTATAGGCATTTACGTAAAACAATTTACATTAGATAATATAGGAAATTGAATCTTTAAACTAATTTTCTTTATTTTAAAAAGTGGCTTACGCATGAGGTTTTTATGAATCTTCTTGAAACATTCAGAAAATGTACCTTAGAATATGAAAAACCATAAACTATTAACTACATTTAAATTTTTTTCTGCTTATCTCATTGTATCCATCAGTAATTATCAGGTAACGTGATTTTTTAGGCATTTTCATTAGTCAAATGAAAACTAAATTGTTTTGAGAAAGAACAAGACGATTTTTTAAATTTTGCCAACGGTTTCTTTTGTTTACCAATCGAGGAAGTAACTTAATATTTTCCTGATCTTTTTCATCAAAATGCTATGCGCAAGTGATACTTTAAAATCTGGTAATTTTTTTTTAGAAAAATCGTATTTTATCAATTACTTTGCGAATAATCGATATCTTGAGCTAAAAATTGATATAAAATCTATTAATATCATCCTATATAAGCCTTCAAAATTTTAGTTTATAAGACTGAAGAATAAAAAAAGTTTGTCGTTTCTCCATAATTCTACCTTAAGGTGGAACTGTACTGATTTTTCTAAATCTTTCAATTTTACTTTTTATAGCAATAAAAAATTTATAGCAGTAAGTATTTCCTATCAAAAAGACAACTTTTTAATCAACTAAAGCCGACTTATGCAGTAATTATTTTGTTGCACTCAGAAATACACTTTTTTCTCCTAAAATAACATATTTTGCTTTCTCAAAGAGAAGACAATGTTTATATCAAAATTTATTTTGTCATTTTATAACGCTTAAGTATATTATATGACTCATTATAGAAACAAGTATCCATGAGTTAATAGTACATTTCGACACGGGTGCGGGAGTAGATTATTTGCCTCATGTGAAGTTTCGAGCGAAGTGAGAGTGAAAAGTAACATAAGGTAAATAATCTACTTACGCACTAGTTTCGAACCGTATTTTATACCACGAGTGCCGGAAAATCATATCAAAGTTGTGATTTTGAGGTTAGAGTGGTATAAAAAATAATTAAATGATTGAATAAAATAATGTGTTTTTTTATTACAGTTATCTAGCAGAAACTTTATTTTGTTATTTTATTTTCCATTGAACTTTTTATAAGTAAAAGCAATCATTTTGAAAATTTTTTGATTCTAAATTGGTCATATCGTCAATTTTACCTGTGTTAAACCTCAAAATATTGATCCTACACGTTACGATTGACGATAAATCACTATTGTCAATACCATATAATATGTTGGCGTGACTTTGCAGCGTGTACGATTCTCGGTGACATGATGAATAAAAAAGTTTTGATATGTATTAAAAATTAAGTGAAAAACTTTTTCCACAAAATTCTTTTTATTATTTTTTCCGGGTACCCAACCAATTTTTATTAAAAATTAAATAATAAATTTATTGTAAGAAATTATATGAAAAAAAAATTTCAACAAAAAAGTGCTGTATTAAATTTATAGTACATGTCAAAAGGATTCGAATAATCGTTCGTAAAAAGATTTGTTTATCATTTCACCTTAAATTGTACACGCCGAAAAGTCCCGGCAATAAATATGCTATTGGTAATATTGATTTATCGATTTATTGTGACGTGTGGGATCAAGATTTTGAGGTTTTATAATGGTAAAATTTAAGATACGACCAAGTATTTATTACAGTCGAAAAATTTTCAGAAAGTTAGCTTTCAAATATAAAAAGTTGTATTGGTTCATACAATTCTTTTTAAAGGTGTCTTTCCCTCTGAAGGTGTTCCACAAAACTACACGGTGCTACTCATCTCTCACATCAGGACGAACAAACTTATCAGCATTCGAATCGAATTTGCCGAATAAAGAGAGCATAGATTACACTCCGACACACCGTTTTATATTGGAACAGTTTAAGGAACATTCTCCACATAGTCATGAAGTCCAAGACGTTAGACTCATATTTTTTCAAATGAAGGGTCCAAAGAAAAATGGAAGAATATAAAGTTTATATCAGTCGCATAAAACTTAATTTTAATATTTAAGGTTTTATCAGCAGATATATGTCATAAAAAACAATCGTTGTTTACTACAATTTAATCTCACATAATGATATAAAAGTCAATATATTATAAAATAAAGAGTTTTTTTTGTCAAACTAGAAAAATTTCTTTTATCAAAATTCCGTTATTGTAAAATTAGATATCGTTAACTAGAGAAAAATTTCACAAAACAGTGGATACTTTTTTATTTGTCATCCAATTTTAATTTTAGTGGTCTCACTTTGTTGTATATCATCGGATAATTTGCAAAGTTATGTCCGATTATTTATAAAACATCATGTACGAACTTATAAACAATTGGATGTAACTTTGTAGGTTATCCGATGATACACAATTTTTATATGAGTATCCCACATATAAAAATATATATTATATACTATATTAATATTCTATATTACTTTTATATTTTTATCCCTCTGAAATTTTTCAATGAACAAAATGAGACCTTTAAAATTCAAATCGTATAACAAACAAAAAAGTCTGCACTGTTTTGTCGAGCCTTTCTTTAGTTGCCAATAACTACTTTTGCAATAACGGAATTTCGATAAAATATTTGTTTTAGGTAGACTTGAATACCTTGTTATATAATATGTCGACTTACATATCATTCAGAGTGATTAAATTATAGTAAAATACTCTACATTTTTTAATAGCTGGTATTCCTAACAATGGTCTGGCCTGTAATGGCAGTCCTAATCAGTGATAAAACGCGCACAAAATAATATGCAGGAGTGCATAGTTTAAAATTTCAAAGCTTGATATTCCTCGTTTTTTCCGTAAATCCTTCTTTTTATTTAAAAAAATTCTGTAAATATAAAAATATAATATATTACAGTTTCGTCATATGATGGAGCCAATTACGTATATGGTCAAAACGCCAAAGCAAATACTGAGATCAAACATTGTACTTGGTATGAATTATTGGATGAATTTACCGGAAGACAAACTTAAGACCAGTGAAGAATTAGCGGAAATGGTCTTCGACTTCATGGTTACGTATGTATAAGATCATTGTTTTTCAGTCATCTATTTTTTTTAACATTGTTATGTTTGTATGTTAAATTGATTTAAAAAAAAGTACTAAACTAAATTTAATTGCATTTAAAAAAAATTAGTATAATATTCATCAATGCGTAATAATATGTAAAATAATTTAATTAAAAAGTCCATAAATGATTTAATGAAAAAGATTAAAAGGCAATGCCCACGGTTACCAACGGCTATAGATTAAAATCTCCAACTATCTTACATTTGTAATCTATACAATTGTTCTGATTACAAACAAAAATATACATTTAAAAAAATTGATCATTTCAACAGATGGGAAGGTGATGAATGGTGTGCTAAAAAATGAGAATGCCGTACTAGTCATGGGAAATTGCAGTAGAAATTAGCTAATATTATCTATATAAAAGTATATTTGAGGATACTTTTCACCTCTTTCGTTTGAGTTGAATCCCTATAGTAAAATATTGATTGCAATGACTGAATCACTAAAACCGGTAAAAGCGTAACGCTAAATTAAACGTGAACTATGACATAGTACTAGGGTGGTCAATGTTGATATGATGGAAGGTGTGGTAGCATAAGGAGACAAAATTAGGATAGGTAGGAAAAGTGGGGACTTATGGGGTACGTGGAGGGTCTATTTGTCTTAACATTAAGGTGGCTCCCTGGTGTTTTATTAATTTTTTTTATTACGTAAACAGGCATTACTGCCATACAGGTAGCGGGTTGCACGCCTGACCTCCGCCACCCAAACATCCGGAAACACTTGACCCTTTGACCGCCCCAAATGGTGGTTTTGACAATTTCTTTTATTCATTTTCTTTTGATTAATACTATTCACTTTTTCATTAACATTGGATAGAATTTAGTTTATTCGATACTACTATTATATGTATAAAAGAAAACGATTTTGTAAATCTAAAGTTTTTTTGAGAGTCATAGGCACCTTTTAATGAATTAAAATTATCCTCGCACATACAAAAATTTAAAAAAAGTTTGAAACTTTGAGAATATATTCTGTAAGGTATTTTCAACAAAAAATCTAAGTTTATTTATAATTTTTTTTTTTAAATGGCATTTCGAACTTGAAAGTTCATCGCCTCATCTACGCAAGCCTTCCACGTTTCCCTATTTTGTGCCAACCCCATCCATTTCGCGCCTTCTCGCCCAATTTCAGTTACGTCTGATTTTACGTTATCCTCCCATCTGCGTCTAGGTCTACCAAGAGGTCGCGTTGCTTTCGGTTTTCCTTTCATTATGCGCGCTGCTGTACGATCATCGCCCATTCTTGCCACGTGCCCTGCCCATCTTAGTCTCCGTGATTTTATTATTCTGTTAATATTTGCTGACGCGTACAAATTATGCAGCTCGTCATTGTGCAGTTTCCTCCACTTCCCAGTTTCCTCATCTTTCTTTGGCCCGTATATTTTCCGCAGAACCTTATTTTCAAATACCCTAAAACGATTTTCTTCCGCTTTAGTGAGCGCCCAGGTTTCGCACCCATACAAGATTACCGACATTATTATAGTGCTATATATCCTTATTTTGACATTTTTCGACAGTATCTTTGACTTAAGTAATCTGTTCACAGCGTAGAAGCAGGCATTACCCGAATGAAGTCTCTTATTAATCTCGGCTTTAATTTCGTTTCGATCATTTATAGTTGTACCTAAATATCTGAATTCGCTAACCTTTTCAAAAGTGAAATTTCCGACTCTGAGATCCCCCTCTGCTTCGCGAATGCCCAGTTTCTCCATGATCATATATTTCGTTTTCGATTCGCTCACTTCTAACCCCGTGGTTTTAGCCGCATTTATAAGGATTTCCGCATTTCTCGCCACTGTTTTACCATTATCTCCCACTATATCCAAGTCATCCGCATAGCCTAAAATTTGCGTTGTTCCGTTGAGTGTTGCGCCTAGCTCGCTAGCCTGCATTTTTCTAACAACATGCTCTAGCGTCAGGTTAAAGAGTACCGTTGAAAGCCCGTCACCTTGCTTCAAACCGTCGCGTATCATGAACGATTCGGATACATTACCGCCTACTCGGACCTTTCCAGTGCTTCCGTTGAGACATATTTGAATTAATTTTACGAGTTTTTTTGGTACGCCAAGGAGCACTAGGATTTCATACATTTTGCTTCGTTTGACAGAGTCGTACGCTTTCTTAAAGTCCACAAATAGCTGGTGTATAGTTTCGCAATATTCCCACTTTTTCTGTAATAATTGTCTTATGGTAAACATTTGATCGCTCGTTGACCTGTTGCGCCGGAATCCACACTGATAATCTCCTATTATATCTTCCGCGAATGGTGTGAGTCTGGCCTGTATTACGTTTGACAGAACTTTGTAGCAGGTAGTTAAAAGTGAGATTCCCCGGTAGTTATTGCAGTCTGTTTTATCTCCCGTTTTAAAGATCGGTATGATGATGGATTCTTTCCAATTTTCTGGTATTGTTTCATTTCTCCAAATAGCACATACTAGATAAAAAAATTTTAATGTAAGCGCGGTGCCTTCATATTTAAGTAGTTCAGCTGGTATAGAATCGTTTCCTGCGGCCTTATTGTTTTTTAGCTTTTTGATCGCGGCCTCTACTTCTTTGAAGGTCGGTTCGTCCATATGGAGTTCAGCAGTGTGGATTTCGTCTCCCATTTCCTCGGAGTTTTCATGCACGTTCAATAACTTATCGAAATAGTCTTTCCATAATTTCAATAGTTCATTTTCGCTTGTCACGAGGTTCCCGTCCTTATCTTTCATTAACTGCGATCTACTCTGAAAACCCTTCCTAATAGCGTTTATTCCTTTGTACATCTCGTGCGGATTATTTTTCTTAGTATTAGTTTCTATTTTTCTAATTTCATTTTTCTGATACTCGCGCTTCTTGTTTCTGTAAATCACACCCACTTGCTTTCTTATTTCATGGTATTCTTCTACGGCCCTACCGCTTTCATTGTGTACGCTATCTAATTTAGCCTTCTTGCGCCTTTCATACCAGAGTTCGCACTCTTCGTCAAACCATGGTTTGCTCTTCGGCCTTTTTTTCTTGCTCAGTACTTTGTTCGCGGCCCCTTTTATAGTTTTTTCGATAGCCCCCCATAACCTGTTCGGATCGTCATCTACTTCCGTCTGTTCATCCGTTTCCTCGAGCGCCTGAAATCGGTTGCTAACTTCTACTTGGTACTTGATTCGCTCTACCCCGCTTCGTAGTTTTCCAATATCAAAGGTTTCTACTTTGTTCGCTCGCTTACTATTTTGACCGGCTACTAATCTGGCTCTTAATTTGGCCATTACTAGATAATGATCCGAGACGCAATCCGCCCCCCTATAGGTCCTTACGTCGAGTACATTGGTGTGGTGCCGCTTATCAATAAGAAAATGATCGATTTGATTGTGCGTGGCCCCGTCCGACGATGTCCACGTTGCCTTGTGTATATACTTGTGCTTGAAGCACGTGGTGTTGACTATACGATCTTTTGCTGCCGCGAAATTTATGACCCTAATACCGTTATCGTTGCTGGTTTCGTGCAGACTTTCTTTGCCTATAGTGGGCCTAAACATTTCCTCTCTCCCTATTTTAGTATTGAAAATCCCTCACTACTATTTTGGTGTCGTAAGACGCGAATTGATCGATTAATTGCTCTAAAGTTTCATAATAAAGATCTTTGACTTCTTCCTCTTTGTCCTCCGTAGGACAGTGGACGTTAATAACCACGTAATTATAACACGCTCCTTCGATGATGATATATGAGAGTCGATCATTCACGAAATTGCAACTTTTAACGGGATGTATGATGTTTTTGTTAACAAGAAATCCGGTGCCTAGGGAATGCCCGCTCGCGCCCTCATATAAAAAGGTGAAGTTACCGGATCCTAGCATCGCGTTATCTTTCCATCGGGTTTCTTGTATTGCTACCAAATCTAAATTGTACCTCTTAGTTTCATTTATGATTTCCCGGAACGCACCCGCTCTGTATAGATTGCGTACATTCCAGGATCCCACCCTTAAGTTCCTTTTGGTTTTGGTTTGGTTTTGTTTTCTTTGAGCCATGATAGTAAGTTAAACCCGCGCGTTTTGGATCCTGTTCCGATCGCAGGTGAGTCCATCCGTCTAGGGGTGATAACCCTCATACCTCCCTAGAACTAAGTATGAGAACTTTCCGACTTTGGCGAGGACATAGTCAACTCGTCGTCAGACACACTCGGTTTCATTCTCATATCCTAACGCCCCCCTGTAAGGCAGCGCGCGCCTTCGCTGGCTTCGTTGTCGTGTAAGGCCAGGTGGCGAATCATTCTACACATCCCCTCTCGGGGCAGTTGTCATCGCTCCCGCATCCTCCACGACAGCAGGATTTTTGGCACATTTTTTGTTTGAAATGTGTGGTAAAAGAGATAGATTACAGAGTAAGGTAGAAGAAGAAAGTAAGATAGGAGATTTTGCATAGTGTTTGTAGTTGTTGTGGTGCTTGCGTAGTGTTTCTAGATAAATGTGTTCGCCATTGCGGGCTCATCACACCCACGCCTGGGCCTATCGGCTGTCCGCAACTGCTTATTCAATTTATTCGCAGCTAACCTCTTTTTCAGGGGTCGTTCCTCTATCCGCAACCTGAGGACGCGCTGTGTAGTGGTGATAGGCACCCACCCGTCCGTTTAGGGTAACGGTGTTGCAATAGAAAATTATCGATTAATACTGAAGTTAAAACTATATAATAGTATAGGTTAGAAGCGTTGTCACAAGGTATTATCCCTTACCCGATGGTTTAATCCTTTATATTTTTTATAGAAATGATGATTTATTGGATAATCCAGAATTTCGCAAACGAATCCCAGCTCCTCCGAGGGTTTATGGATTTCGAAGGACATCGGTAGCTTGCAGTGCTTTTCTACTGTTAATGCAGAAAAGGATTATAGCGGAGGATAATCCCGAAGTTTGTATTTACTTCATTATCAGCTTATACTTGTACTTCATATAAACTAAAATTTCAAGTCCTCTTTATTTTTAGAAATTAACTAGGGTCTACATTGAAGAAATGTGGAATCACCTTATTGGCACGAGCAGAGAAATATCTTGGGAAGTCAATTGCAGATGTCCAACACTGGCCGAATATACACGAATGATTGATAAAAGTAAAGTAGAGTTACATTTAAGGAGACCTAACCATCTTAAAATTACAAATAAATTCGTTATATATTATTAGATGCGGATAAATTATTCATCATATATTACCTATTTTTTCGGTAAATTTAAACATTTTATCAAAATATAACGAAAAGTTTTTTCATTTTTTGTATGCTCATTAGGTGTCTTTGTTTGGCCATAATACAAATTTGTATATTTCTTGCTCTGCCGCGTGTTTTTGAGACAAAAACTGATCGGATTAGAGTTTTTGAGGTTTCATTGTGTTCAAAATATACATAATAAGGATATGAGTGTAGGAATTTGAAAATCAAATTTATTGACCAAAGTTATATAACCTATTTAAACCGGAATTATTCAATTTTTTTACACGTAGAGAAGCGGTCTAGTAAAAATTACTATATTGTATTGTAATGGAGGGACATAGTTGCATTATCGCAATAATTACTTTTTTTTAGTAATAAATGCCACATTATTAGTAGGTATTGCTATTTATCTATTAATATGTGTCAAATAGTGTAGGATAATCTGTTAAGTAAGTATAGTAAAAATTACAAATCATAAAATTTACCATAAAATGTAACAATTTAAGCTAGATATTCTTGTAAAGTTTACTATACAGTTTAGTAACATGTGCTAAACCGACTGAAATCGTGACCTAACATCAAAACTTCATTTGATCTTCGCATATAATTAACGAATTATAATTCGATGATATGGAATAATTTGTTAATTATATTATTGCATTTTATTGTCAGACTACTTTAACAATCAAATATATCATGATACATATATGCAGTATAAACAATTTGAAAGCAGAATCTCGGGTAACTTATGAGGACGATTCGACGTATCGGAAGTATCACGCGTAATAGGTTATGATGGCGGAATCGGCAGAGTATCTCCGCTTCGGGAGTCAAACCTTGCGGCAGATCAAGAAATATAAGTTTATATTATGGCTGAATAAGAAGACCTAATAACAACTGTCAAAAAAACTCTGTTTTGTTATATTTTGATAAAATGGTCAAATTTACAAAAAGAGAAAAATTACGTAATGTAGGAAGAATAACAAATTATCCTCACCTAAAAATATATAACCAACTTTCTTCTTAATTTTAAGGTGGCTTGGTCCCCTTAATCGTGGAAGATCCATTGATAGATATTACTAATGATACATTTGTATATAATTTCAGAATCTGCATCATACTTTAGAATTATCTTTCGAACAATGCAAGCGTTATCAGAATGCGAAACTGATTTTACTAAACTGGCGAAACTTATGGGCTGGTTTTATCAATTAAGAAACGATTATTCCAGTCTTCACAAAGAAGGGGTGATCTTACTATTTAAATATATTTATAAACGAATATCTTCTGCATGGCGCCCGCGGTGTCACACTTGATACCTATGATTCATAATCGCACTTTGTTTATTTTTTATTTTATAAATAATCGATTGCTATGTTTAATTATAGACTTGGAATACTAAAGGCTTTGCTGAGGATATTTCAGAAGGAAAATTCAGCCTTGCAGTAATACATGCTGCCAATACCGGCACACTGGATGGAGATGTTGTAGTCAGTATCCTTTTTCGGTGCACGTATATTTTGATGAAAAGCTTCAGATAAGTAGTGCTAAAACTGACAAATAATTTTGAAAACATTTATAGCTGTTAATGTCGGATGTCTTATAATTATGCATATTTCTCGACTTCCTTTACTTCCTATAATTATTTTTATGCTAAACTATTATATAATTTCCCTTGCTAGTATAGAACTACAAAAGTTATAGTTTCTTAGAGGATTATTAATTAAATCTTTGTCTAAAACACAAACAATTTTTATTATATTAGCGTAAAAGAAATACCGCAATTATTAAAAAAAATTTCCAAATTTTGAGAGACGTGAAAATTATTAGAATCAGTAAGTCTTAATATTTATAAAAACTGTCATTTCTTTCACTCTTCTTGCTCTAAATGTATGGAAGAGAAACAAAAACGTATTTATATTCTTTTTGCACATCTGTATCAATATTTTCAATAATATTTCCGCCAATATTACCAACTGAATAACACAAACTCTAATATGCCATAACATTCAAACAGAAACGATATAAAATTCCTAAATTATAAAATCAGAAATCATTTGTCAAAAAACCAATGACGTAGAAGTAAAAAAATATTGCCTACACTTACTCGAGAAACTTGGTTCACTCGAATATATAAGGAAATTTGTGGCTGAGGCTGAGATACAGGTCAGAGAGGAAATTGATAGACTCGGCGGAAATAAAATACTGACTGAAATGCTCGACTCGCCTAATGAATGGGAAAATGAGGAGATATCCGATGCTCCTTCAAATTTTTAATTGATTTGATATATTCCTAATTAAATGTTTAGCCTATTCTACTGTAGACATTACAATAAATAATACTCTTCCAGTTTATATATTGTATTATTATTCGTTTAAATAAATATATCTATTAAAATTCTTATTGTTATTAAACAAGTATTTATAGTGCGTTCGCTTTACTTTATTAGTATTAATATTTATTAAAAAAGAGAATTGTCGAATGTGTCTTCGTACGAATAGGAAGCGAAGAGGCTCTAAGTTCTGCGGCCGCGAGCACGGAGATGATTGTCATTCTACCGGGACCGCAGCTGTCTCGGCCGATCACTGGATTGAGGGAGAGAAGGTACATTTTCATGGTGCGTCAAATTTCTCGCACCAACCCCGATCACGTGATGTTTTTCAAGCGTGTGCAATCTCCGCGGACGCGCGCGTTCAAATTTTTGAAGTTGGACTTTTTCAACCTCATGTGGATACGTCAAATCTTCGATTATTGGTTTCTTGCAAGGTTAAATATCTTGTTAACAAGGAAATCATGGACAATGACTTACCAGTAAGTTTATAATGTATTTATATTAGTATTATATTAATATATTTTTAAAATGTTATAAATTCATAATGTATATTTACTAAAATAAACATTGTTTGATAATAAATTAAAGTATTAATTAACCTATATTATTATTTTTCTAAGAAACTAATATATCTCTTTCTAATGAATAAATAATCATTTAATGAAAAATAAATTATCTTAAATTTTGAGGTTATATTCCAGTGCGGTGTGTGTAAAGATTATTGTTTCGTTGAAGAATTAAATGGTCATTCCTGCTTAGATTCCTTTGATGATGTATTGGTGATTGAAAATATGTTTTATCCTCGATATGGTCAATATATCATATATAGTACTTAATACATTACGTTATTTTATGAGAAATTTCAAACAATCATATTTTTTTACATTTTGCATATAAGCAGCAGACGGAACATACCTGAAAATGTCTCAAGATGAGAATGGCAAGAATTTTACGCAAAGATGTAGTTTTGTAGGAAAAACTTCAGTTAGAAAATCAAATGAATCTATTATATATTATATCAAGTTCTTCTTAATCAGATGATATAGTTCCTGGATCAGCCAGCCAATCGAAGAAAAATGCACCAAAAAGAAAGAAAGGTAAACACACTGAGTCAATACATGCTTATTGTTGTTTTGTGTACGTGACAAATGTGTAGTACCCATCGCGAAGTATAGGAATTTAGTAGGCAAATTAAGCAAATAGAAATAGCCACGTTTTGTGTAACAATTTGATGATTATGTACATATATTTCGATTTTTTATTGTATGTTTTGATTTTAAAAGTGATAGTTTAGTAATACGCCTTCGCATTTAGTTTTCGCGTATAAAAATTTAAGTACTTTTTAAAGAATCACAGGCATTATTAGGTATATATTTTTAAAACTTTTTTTTAATATTTATTTTTATAGAGCCAATTGCATCAAAACAAAATCCACGTTCAAATATAACGGAAGATGAACAAGAAGAAGAAAAAGACGAAGAAGCAGAATCTGAAGACGGATTTGAAGAAATGTTAATGGCAGAAGTGCAAAATCATCCTTGCTTATATAATTATTGTCTTCCTATTGAACAAAGAGGAAAATCTATCATAACGGATACTTGGGAAGAAATATCTAAGGCTTTAAAAGGTATTCATTTTACTATTGTTTGATAAACTTTATCCGTATACGTTTCTTTAATTTGTTTCTTTTTGTTTGGATTTTTTAATTCACAAGACTCGTTATAATTAAGAATAATACACTGGTTTTATAATTGAGAGCTATAAAATATTAAAAAAACAGGCCGAATAATAAATTAAAATTTCGAGTTATTATTGTATTACATATTTAAATATACATATATACATTTTTTTATACAAAAAATATATTGTTTGTGTATTTGAAGTTGCTATACATTTTATGCATTAACACTATAAACGGTATAACTCGAACTATATCATTTTACCGCGCGCCCTTTAATTATAAATTAATACATTATTATTATTTTTCAACAGTTTCACCAGAAAAAGCTTCTACTCGCTGGAAAAGCCTTCGCGATTATTATTGTAAAATTTTGAATAAAGAAAAAAAGGCAAGTGGTTTGGTAAGGTCATCGAAAAAATCAAAATGGCCATACTATAACTGTATGGAATTTTCTAATTGAAACAAAGCACAAGTAAGATTATTTTTATTTACACTTTTTACGATTATGAAATATTTACAAATAATTACAGATCTCAGACAAATTATGATGGCCTCGTTGAAGGTGATAAGTTGACGGAGCTAGGTATATCTTAAATTGCATTTTCGTATTCGTCTATTCTATTTAAATTTACTAATGCATCAACTGCATATTAACGTCTGTTTAGGAAATGATAACTTTAATAAATGGAAAAGGAAAAACGTAGATGAGAATTTCGATGATTGCTTCTAACAGCAAATTGTAGACGAGATTTTTAGAGTGTCTCATACACTCTTTAACAATCGTAGATGAGAATGATAGCACTAGTGCAGCTATCTCAGCTCTAGCTGAAGCTGTGGTTAACCGTCCAGAGCCAGTTTTCAGCGTGCCACCACCTAAGGAGCCCGATGAAATAGATACATTTTCAGCAATGCTTGCACATAAATTAAGGAAATTTTCTAAAGAAAACAGAAGTGATTTGATGTTTAGAATTCATGAAATGATATATAAAGAAGAAAAAAATGAATTCACAGTATAATCTTATATCAAATAATATTTTGTAGAGGCTCGATTTTGAGCAGAATTGTAGAGATTTTAGGAGTTCCTCAGCTGTTTTGGGGCTAGTTGTGTGTGTAATGGTATGTGTGTCGCGGTATCTGTGTTCGAATAGTAGCGAGAGGTTCGCGCTACGAGAGCGTCGGCAGAAAGCTGCCAGGAGCCTCAGTGAGCGCTTGTTTGCACTGAGCTCTAAATTAAATTTTATTCGCAGCTGTACTTTTATTGTAAGTCACGCGAGACCCACCCGTAAGGGGTAAGTTTGTATTTAATTTGGTAAAGCCTCGGTAAAACGTGAGTTTCACGTATTTACTTTATTCTGTAATTATTAGTGTCGGGTTTGGAAACGCACGGTGTGCGGGATCTATAAATATTGATTTGCTCGAGAGGCCACGAGGAGGACGCTCCATCGGCATCGAAAACCCGTGCAGCGACTTCAACCGCATTCACCTCGGCCCGGGTCCAGCTTCGCTGTACGAGGGACTCATCGCCACGGTCCAGTTGATGCCGTCGACGATCGACGGTCCCGTCGCCGAGTATTAGCGTAACTATAAGATACGTGCTTTATCACGCCTTCTAAACTAAAACCGACTCTGGCTATATGCCGTATTTATGAATTGGACAACGTTGACTTGTAAAGCCGACACCGTGTATGGATGTGACGTGTGCGTGTGCGAATGAGAGTAGCCGAATCGAAATGGATGCGACGACGACATGATTTTAGTATCGGTATATATATTTGTACAAGACTATTCTTAATTAATAAGTGAACTCTGAAGGAATTCTAGCGTCTCCTTTATTTATTCCCAATTCACGATACCCTATTACCTTAAAAATCTATTACAATTTAAGTCAAATAATTCTGCTGAGGACTTTTATTTAAACTGTAAGAGTTTCATGAAGGTATATAATATTATTTGTAACACCTGAACTAGGAATTATTCTCATCGATACTATAGGAATAAAGAATATTTGGACGAAATGGAAAACTTACGCACGTTTTTAATACTAAAATGAAATAAATTAAGTGGTTAATACTTGTAGATTAACTTCAATGTTGAAACCTCCCCCCCCCCCCCCCCCCCGATCGCTCCTATTTGACTCGAGCGATCGCAGAATAAAAGCAAGCTTTAAATATTTGGCATATTTTCAATATGCTGTGAAAATATGCACTAGATTTTTATTTCGAAAATAAATATTAATGAATGTTATCTTTAGCAAAATTATAATATATATGAGTGTTTATTTTTTGTATAGAAGCTTATTAATAGTATATTATGTACCAAGGGTGACAGTAGCCTTTTTTTCCCGCGTGCGAAAAGTGGTTCTTCTCCAACCTCGGATGGAAAATAAAATCCTCGGGTGGAAAGAGTAGTATTTTTCCGCTCACTTCATATATGCACGAAAACTCATCCTTTCAGTCCAGGCCGGACAAAAAGTATCGTGTGCACTACGCTTGTGCTCTTTGCAGCCCTTGCCTCGGCAGTCCTCGACATCACTCGAGGGCTGCTCGGATTGTCTCGGCTAGGCTGGGTTGATACGCAATATACTATTTTTCTTGCTGGTCGGAAAACAGCCGATTTGCGCCAGCTGTTCAGGTAAAAAGTACGCAAAAATAGTGCATGTATGACAAAATAGTATATTATATATATAAGATGACTCATCATGATTGGTAGTCTCGAGCGCTGAAGGCCTCTGAGACTACCACGAGTGCTTAAAATCATCATCCGAGTCTGAAAAAACCCTTTTGCCTCAAGTTGCGTACCGTATTTTTTCTAATAATTGCATGTAAGGCCCTTTTACCGCATGTAGAGCGGATGGGGAACTCAACTTTTCAAGTCGTCCACAACATAATACGATTGTAAAAATCAAACATGCATACATGTACACACACGCACACGCACGCGCATACACGCAAATGCTCAAGATACTCAGAACATGCGAATGCCTTCAAATATGAGAATTATGAGTGTTTCAGGGGAGCGGGAGGGAAAGAACTTTCACACCCCGTTTCAGCGGGAGGGGGGAGGGAAAGTACTTTCCCTCTCCGTAATAGCGGGAGGGAAAGTAATTTCCTACCCACTATATTAGACGCTCGGAAAGATCAATTTTCCATACGTTTTTCATGCATAAAAAAGGCCCTATACCATGCACGTGTTAAGAAAAATAAAATTTATTTTTATAAAAATTGAAACTTAGCCTTAATAAAACCTACTGTATTTAACTCAGTCAATCATGAATCATTTATTATTCATTTCACTTTATAATGGGGGTAAAGAGACTATATAAGTAGTAATAGTTATATTTAGTAAGACAATTTTCTTAACATTTTTCCATTATAATTAACTCGTATTTAGTCATATATTCGTGTAAATTGCCAAGGAACTGCTCCTTCTTCATTAAAATATTTGCAAAATTCATCGCGATCACTCGCTGCCTCTTGTGTACTATTATTGGAACCAAATTTTCTTACTTCATTTTCACACTCTTCTCGTTCAAATAAATTCTCCGTAATATAATCATCATTTTCTTCAACATTTTGACTGAATTTGAATATAACATGATTAACTTTAGCAGCAATTGGTCTTCTAAATAGTCTCCATTGAGAAGCTAGAATGCCAAATGTTTTCGATACACCTTTTTGCTCGGCTCAGTCGATAATTATAAATAGGTTTTTCAACATTAAAATCTTTTTTGCCTGAGTATGGCCTGTGTAAGTATTTTTTTAATGGAAAAGCTTCGTCACCAACAATAACATAAGGAAGTGTAGGCCCGTTATCGTAAGCTGGTTGAGTTTTGGGAAGATTCAGTTTATTTGTTTCAAACATTTAAGAAATTTTGCTGCCCTTAAAAATTCCACCATCACTTCTTCTCCATATCCTCCAATATCGACCATTAGTATATTATAATTAGCATCACATATTGGTATCAAAATGATGCTGTGAAACCCTTTATAGTTATAGCAGGCTGATCCAGCATTATCAGGGCACTGAAATAATTTATTATTTTAAAATTAATATAATACTGAATAAATCAAAAACATCGTATACGAGCCAAGATTCTAGATTATATAACGCCACGACATCAGTTCCTGATTTAGCTAAGACTAATTTATAATAAAAACGTAGTTTTATTAAAACCAAATCTTACTAAATTCATTTTTTCTTAATTTTTTAATAATATTTTCGTAAAAAAGTTAAAGGTAATTTATTTTAAAAAATGATCATGAATTGGATTTTTTCAAGAACAAGTGTTGTGGTACATATCAGATACCTATTATTTTAATATCATAGTTATATATAAATTTTAAGAAAGAATAAAGAAATATAAGATAATTTATTTACCTGTACTCCAACGTGTTTGCCATCTACCGCACCAATGCAGTGATCAAATTGTCATCTTTTTTTGTACATTTTAGCAATATCATTGTTCTTCAGTCACGATAGGTTTCATTACAATAGGACATAATATTTTCCACATTACGGAACAAGTTTCGTTAATAATATTGGAAACTGTCGTTACTCCTACAGTAAGTAATGGTAACTCATACTTTCAATGTTATCTCCTGAAGCTAAAAATATAAATACCATGTTGTTTAGAAAATTAGTATATACAAAATTATAATTCTTTGTACCTTAAAGTTACGGCCAACAGTTGCTCAGCATTAATAGATGGACGAACAACTTCTTTTTTTGTTATTGTAGGCCCTACAAAGGTTAGTAATTTTTCAAATTGACTTATACTCATTCTAAAATAATTTTTAAAACGCAACTCTTCAAGTTTTAAAACTGGGATCACAGCATGATAAAATCCGCGCTGTTTTCTGAGTTTGAAAATCTCTGCAACCCAATACTTTTTCTTTTTGTACTTGCGCTTGTTTTTTTTTTCATTAGTGAGCATAATTGCTACCAATGCAGCTAAATTAATAGCTACATTTTCATTATCAATTTGTAGGTATGCATTTACGCATTCGGTAACCCAAGTGAATCGACTTTGTGGCGCTATAAACATCTTCATTGTTTGGTTGGCCATTTCAGGAACTGTATCATTTGATCGATTAATATTTACTGAAGATATATTTATTTGTTCAGTTGATGAATTCTCTAAGAACTTTATGCATATTTACCTTGCTGCTCAAATGGAAGATTATAAGTATATAAAGAAGATCGTTCTTGATCTTCTGAAATTATCAGTTTATTCTTGAAACTTTCCTCAGTTTTTGATTGTTCATATTTTTTTGTCCAGATCTCACTGTAAAATTAAGGATTAAATTCAGTTAAATACTAGCAAAATCAAAACCTCTTTACGTTCGCATATAACCTCATCTCTTAGAATTTGTAAATAAACACAACTTAATGTCTACATTATCAATGGTGCTGAATCATTTTGATATTACTTCACATTGAAATTTTAAGAAAGAATATGTAGATATTAATGATGACCATTTTTAGTCCATAATTCCCATGTTAAATTCCCATAAGAAAAATTTATATACAAAAAAAGTTTCACAAGGTATTTTTCGCTTGTTGAAAATTTTTCTCGAACATTTTAAGACCTATACAATAAAACAAACTCGTATTGCAGAAGCGTGCCTCATCATTTATTTTTCGTCACGTTTCGAACCACTTATCGGACGATTTATTGTAGAATTTTTCATATATTTTGCAGGTACAAAAAGTTTTATTTGTATCAAATTATTTAAATTATTATAGAGAATAAGTCCACAATGTTCCATTTTGATAGGAATTGAATGCAGTGTTTCTTTAGAGATATTTCGTACTGATGCAATGATGCGATGAACCTGTGATGGTATACACCTGAATGTATCGGTTGTTTGCCGTAATTAGTTGTGATCAATCATAAATTGTTTAGCATTGCCGAAAAAGTGTTTTTGAAATATACATGTAAGTAAATTGGAAACATTAATTTTATCATCAGTAACCAGTGATCCCTTATATACACAAATATCGAACAACTGATATATTCCGGCATATAGGAAAGAGTATGACTAACAAAGAGAGTATCATGGATGCGGGTCCCGAGATTTTCTGAAACTTGATCATTCACTGATAGCTAGAAATGAAGAGTCGCACCGGTAGTTTTTGTAAATAGGCCCTTTTTCGTAAGATATCAGCTATTCTGCTCCGAATATGCATTATTTCATTATAAAAATGGTACCTCTAGCTGTGATCGTAACTCTGCCTGTTTTTGCATTAAAGAAAACAGTCTGAAAGTACCTAAAAGTAGTAAAGAAGAGTTAACCAATTTTGGTTGGGTGGGGTTGCCAGGTAAACAGAAAATGCAACTTTTAACATGGGCTCTTATGGCGAAATATGCCTTTATGCCTGTAACTACACGAAAACCCATGATTTATTTACAAAACCACCAGGAGATTGTATCTTTTTAATTATAGATTACGATTGTTTAAGAAAAATACTCGGATGCCAGTCAAATATAAAAACTATTTAATTAATAAGTAAAAGTATCGTTATTATTTCTCATATTATAACATACATTTAGTTCAATAAGTCTGACAACTGATATTGAATCATTTTTATTAAAATTGCATTAGTTATAAGAGAAAAAATTGTGTTTCCCCCACGGGGCCCCGCGTATAATACGGGACTACGCGACGGAGCCACCTTAATTGGATACCTGGAACGTTAAAAAATATTAATTTGAGCTAAAGTTATTAAAAATTAAAGATATCAACAAAAATACTTAAAAAATCAATGGATTTAAAATTATTTAAAATACTTCAATTTCTACGAATATTCATGCATTTATAATAAATTGATATCTTCAATTATTAATAACTTTGGATCAGATTAATATTTTTTAACTTTCCAGGTCTCAAATTAAAGCTCGTTTTGACTACTATAAGGTACTTTTAGACAGTTTCTTTAATGCAAAAACATGCAGAATTATAATCACAGCTAGAGCTATCATTTTTAATGAAATAATGCATATTTGGAGAAGGATAGCTGATATTTTACGAAAAAGGGCTCATTCCCAAAAACTACTGGTGCTAATATACTTAATTTCTAGCTATCAATGAATGATCCTCAGTGATGAAGTTTCAGAAAATTTCGGGACATGCAACTCTGCTACTCTCCTCGTAAGTTCGATACGAAGCAAACTTAGATAAAGCAAATATATATATAATCTAATATACGTTATCTAAATATACCGGGTATATTTATTGATAATAGAAATAAAATGAAAATTTTTTTAAACATCTTTTGTTAACTTATATACCAATTAAACGATTTTTATAGACATTCCTTGATTTTTAGACTCCTTTTGTGCACGGAAAAAAAATTCTAATAAACCGGTAGTATCTACGGGAATTTCTTTAATTAGCTACGAGGTTGTTCTAATTTTTATTTACTATCAAAAATTTTCACCAAATTTAAATACGAAAAGATGTTAATAACCAGAGATCTAGATCATTGAAAATTGAACATTGCATTGAGAAAAAAAGATTATTGATAACATGCATACACAGAATAAGTTAATGTTTAAACGTTTGTTCCAAACGTTCATATTGTAACTGTTACAATATGTATTAAAATTGGGGCTAAATTGGAAATTATGTGTACTTTAAATAATCGATGTTTTTAGTTTTCTACATTTTTTAAATGGAAAACGGTTCTTAAGAAGTCTATATATAACAATGTATTATGCACTTAACCAAATATATGAAAATATTTGAAGTATTAATACTATTTTTATGCTGGTTTCCAAATTAATCATGAGCATAAAATTATGGTCTATAATTTGAACATCTTGTCACTAGTCACACGTCTGCAACGCTTGCAGCGCGAGCATATGAGTCGAGTCAGCGATAAGTAGAGCCGGATTACGATGCACTTGGCCTGTATCGTAGACGTTAGCTCCGTAGTGTGAGCACGAGACCCGCACACTGGGGAGACCTGGGTTCGAGTCCCGTCGTCTACTTTTTTCGCTGCTTACCTCGTCTCCCATTCATACGTAACAATCTAAACATCAAATTCATTTATAAAGTTGTAATGCTTAAATGAAATCTAATTTCTCAATTTTGTAACAATATGAAAAGAATGAAATCACAAAAGAAAAGTGTCCAACTTAGCCCCACCTTCAACCATCGTCACGAAGAATAGTCACATCACGTAAACATCACATACACACCACATCAGTGTAGAATGTATATTATAGTTGAATGTTACTGACAGCTGTGATAAGCTCACAACCAAGATTCGACATCCTTTTGATGGCGGATTTTGCTCTACTAAACTATAAAAGATACTTTTTTGTACATAAAATAAAATCCGTGTTTCAGTACTTTTAGCTATAAACAAGGATCTTAAGAAATTTTAAATAGCTTATATTAAACTTCAATTACGTATCTCTTAAAATCTTTTTCTTTCTTACTCAATTTTGACCAATTTACAGTAGGCCAAGAAATATCCAACAATACTTTAATCGATCAAATTGAAAATACGTGCAAACAAAATAAATAAAGTAAGTAATATTGTATTAAAAATTATAAGAATTTATACAATATAATTACATATTCGTTATAATAGAAATATTCAACTTCACTACACACTGTAAAAAATCACTGTGGAATTTTACTACTCGTTTAGTAATTTTACGACTGTGAGTGACGTAAAAACACCATTGAAATTGTATTATTACCAAAATTGGTAAACTTACCACTTTGGAAATGAGTCGGTTTGTTACCTACTTTGGATATGGTGATTTTACCAACGGAAACGGTGTAATAATTCCGCAACAGTAGTAGTAAAATTCACACATGCATTGTAAAAGTACCACATACGGAACATTTGCGCTGACGTCATCTTGGACGCAGGAGAAACTGTCAGTTAGCTTCCGAAGTATTTTGTATGACAAAACAAAAATTAAAGTTAGAGACAGTCTATAGGCTGTTGAATAAAGTATAAGATAGTAATTAAAAACACTGTTTAAGAGTGACTGTTTTTAATGTTTCGAAATTTTTAATTGTCTGCACAGCCAGACTAAAATGGCCAAAAGGCAACGAATTTGTGAAGTGAAGTCAAAAAATTTCAATTCTCTCGCGTATGAAACCGTAAACATGTTCAAGTGGTTTATCAAAAAATACTAAAAGTATACATTACTAAGATGACGCCGTATACCGTTTAATAAATTACTGTTTTATCGGCATTCACGTTATTTTTAATATTTATACATTTCTAGACTTTCTGGAATTTTTTGAATCATTGCCAAATATATTTTCTTTTTTACCACTTATCGTTTTGTAGCTGGATTGTTTTTGTAACTGGTATAAAAATTAAGAAAAGTTTTGAAATAAGTATTATTAAAATGTACGTAAAATTTCTATTAACCTAAATTTCACCATGCTCATTGAAATTTTACTATTCGGGTGGTAAAATTACCACTTCAGTAATGAATTTCTCCTCCTAATCCCTCTACTCCTAAAATTACTACCCTCCGTATGGTAATTTTATTTCCGTACGGTAATTTTACTACCCTATGGTAATTTTAGTAGTGTTTCGGAAAATTTACTACTTTGGAAATAGGTCGGTTTGTTACCTACTTCCGATGTGGTGATTTTACTACTCATATTTTTACTGTGCAGCCGAACAGGAGAAAGTGCCACGCGCGCGCATCGCGCGCGCAGCATCAGCTTCTAGTTATTCAAATTGTAGCTTGTTAATTGAAAAACTAAAAGTTGGCCCCAATTGGTATTAAGATAATTTGAGGAATATTTTGAGACCTTAAAAAGTATCTAACAATATTTCCTTTTCGAGAAAACTTCGAAACACAAAAGCTAACCTCAATTTTCGCGTTTCGAAGTTTTCTCGAAAAGGAAATAATGTTAGATACTTTTTAAGGTCTCAAAATATTCCTTATCTTAATACCAATTGGGGCCAACTTAGTTTTTCAATTAACAAACTACAATTTGAATAAATAGCAAAAACGTGATTAGACAAGGACAGAAAATACGGACTTCTCTAAGGCGTACTAACAAATTCGTGATTGTTAACATTCACTGAAGGAGGTTCTCTTGGTATATATATGTCAAAACATTTAACAATGTTTTTTGCCATTAATGTTCTTTCGTGCTAATGTGCAACATCCCATAATTATAGTTTTACGATATTGCTGCTAGGTTAGCCATAGCCTTTAAAGGGTTAAATGTTGGTCCAATCGGTCTAACCCAGTTTATAACAGCAGTCGCATCAATTTCGTTTATTTCGTGTGATTTACAACGAGATAAGATTTGTAAATCGTGGGTTATTGACATGCCATTTGTAATTTACTTTAAGGGGATGCACCGCTGAGTTTTCAGCCTAGTGATATTCAAATGGTCGAAGGGAGAATGACATTTTTTAAACCTAATTTTTTATGAGGAATGCGATGCCACACTCAGAAAATAAAAAAAATCATTTTCCACCATTTTGAAAATTTTTTTGGTTATCGATTTTTAATTCTAGTTCTATAGTACGCCTAGCTAAACCCATGTAATAATTATTATATTATTATTATATTGTTTTATAAGAATATTATATACATAAGTATTTAGATATGTACATAATAGTATTGTGCCCTATATTATAGACTGTATATCGCTGTTTTGTTTAATATAATATTCTATATAGCACATACAAAAATCAAACTTTCTTTATAAAACATTTCTTATGAAAATAATCCAGAGCGAAAATAAGGAAAAGAATCTTATTTATTGAGAGAGCCGCCGAGCCGCGCCGTCCGCCCTGTATAAACGACTTTGCGCCGGGCGAACGGTTTGCGCGGGCGTCCGCGACGCACTAAAAATTGAACTTCATCCACAGGATTTCGTATTTTGAGCTGAATTTTTTTCTGCAGGCTCCTGAGATGATTTCGAATAACTTATCGTATGGGTTTAGCTAGGCGTGATATAGAACTAGAATTAAAAATCGATTACCAAAAAAAATTTTTCAAAATGGTGGAAAGTGATTTCTTTTATTTTTTCTGAGTGCGCCATCGGATTTCTCATCAAAAATTATGTTTAAAAAAATGTCATTCTCCCTTCGACCATTTGAATATCACTAGTGCCTCCCCTTAGAAAATAAGTTGACATATACTTGTTTATTGATATTATTAAAAATATATAATAATTGATCAATGCTGTAGGTACTCGGGTGATCTCCACTAATTTCCAAACCCTGAAACTATCTAAAACATTGTTAACGGATGTACACCAACTGGCACGCGTCAAACCAGTAACAATCCATTTGCGTACCTTAGACCCAAAGCAACATATACATCAGCGGGTAGGCTGCAGCTCGTGCACGAAGAAAGTCGCTCGCGGAAAGTAGTAAAGAGAAAAGCAAAGACAGGAAGAGGTGGGGGCTGCAGTGAATAACGGCCGAGCGTCGATATGATATAAATTTAATTACCGAAGCATTCGCGCTGAAAGGAGCATGTGGCCGCCTCCGCCACGCAAACAATCACTTTACGTGAAAGTATGAAAATAATTCCGCGATGGCAAGCCGCACGGCGCTGCTGATGGCGGTGTGGTAGCTCGAGCGTGAGTGTCGGCGCGTGTGTGCAACATGTGCCCGTACTACCGGCGGCTTTGTCGATAGCTTCAATGTCTTTCTTTCGTTTGGTTGTTTATACAATTTTTTCGTAAGGGTTGAGAGAATTTTGCATCGCGTTTAATCACTTTTGGTTTATATTGTTACGAAGCTAACAACGAGATATTAGGGAGTTTGGATCGCGGATTTTGATGAAACTTTGAGGATCGATTTCTGATACCAAAAAATGAAGTCCAATACTCGTAGACTTTTGTACAATAGAATATATACAGCAATTTTAATTAAAATTGATAGTATATTTATATACCTTTTTTCATCATTGGGTATATGAGCAATATTATTCTTTTTAGCTCTATCTCAGATTCTTAGGACCTATTGGATAGAACTACAGATATTGGACTTAATTTTTACGTACCGGAAAACTCTCTCCAAAGTTTCATCAAAATTTGTGATTCAAACAGCTCCATGGTCTTCCCTTGTACGTTATTTATGCAGTGGAATTCACTCATAACTAACTTTAAGGGACCAATGAATTTTGTTCCTTATAACAAAATGTTTGTTTTAAAAGGAGTGATTATATATGATACACACTCACACACATACACACACACGCATACACACATACACACATACAAACACACACAAACATACGTATAGACCATTTCTCTAATAGTGTATGTTGATTCCTAATGTCTCAAAACATGTTTCTATAATTATTTTAGCATGCAGAAAAAAGACAATATTTTGAATAATCTCTGCATACCACTTTAGTAAGTGTAATATTATATACTGATAGTAATAAATTGAATTTTTTATTTATTTCATTGTGTATCTACTAACAAAAATCGCCGTAATTCATGATACTTTTTGGGCGTCAAGGTAACCTAATCCCTTAATGACATCAAAAGCTGATAAATTCCGCTGCTAACTGCCTTAGGAGAATACTTTCGTAATGACAGATCCTAATTAATTGATTTACAGAATCTTATAATGGAAAATCGCATTAAATAAATTAATGCTATAATTAATTCAAGATTTCAAGCTTCAGAATACCCTTGAAAGAAATAGTTAGAATAATACTCACACGTAGTTTGTCAATATTAATGTATATTTTATATATGTTAGTAAACAGTACAAAAAAAAATAATTTTGATTTGCTAAAGTAGCTATTTATTAAAAAATCGATTCTTTCTTCAAATTCGCGTTTTTTCTTAAACAAAGCTTAAGAGAAGAAGCCACCGATTTTTGGTAAAAAAATCGTTCTTTTTAAAGTGGTAAAACACTTATTTAACCCTTGTTCTTTCGAAAGTAAAAGGTTTTACGCGAAAACTAATTTTATTTCGACTTATTTGAAGTTGTAGATAAATGGTTGATCATACTATTTTTATTAATATTTATGTTTAAACTCATTTTTCTCAAAACTTAATCTTCATAACTTACTTTGTAAGCCTGCAAAACAGTTCTTCGTGAATGTCGCTGAAAAATTTTGTAGTTTCTTTTTAACATATTTTGAACAAATTTAAAGAGTTTTTTTTTTATTATGACATAAAATATAATTTTTAAAAATATAAGTTAATATTAAAATACTGCTTATATCGCAAAAAATAAATTGTTCGTATAGAATATAACCTCAGAACAGTTCAAAAATATTATTTCAAAATATTGCTCTTTAAATATCTTTATAGCACACTAACCTCAAAATGCCAACTTTATTGTCGATTTTAAGGTTGTTGTGCTATAAAATATCGTATGAGACTGTTGTGGGAGGTGTTTTTCTACCTTGCTCGATTTTCTCACTCGCTTCGCTCGTACGAAAACCCTCGAGCAAGGTAGAAAACCATCTCCCACAACAGTGTCATAATATACTATAATTTTAATCTATCATAACCCCTTGCGCACAGTGATAATCAAACATATGTCTGTTTTTACACGTTTTAGTGTTTGCTGTATCTTCTTCCCTTAAGAATAGTTTTGAAAGACGTAAATCAAAAGAAAATCATGCGGGCATTAAAAATGTTCGTCTATCTTTATATATTTTCAAAACAAACTACCGAAAAAAATTATTTTTTGTAATACAAGCACGATTTTTGCGTTTTTCTGTACCTATTAAGCGGGCCTAAAGGACCATTTTTTAGGCCGGTGGGCGCCAATACGCATAAATGGGCGCAAAAGCAACTTTTGCGCCCGTTAAAATTTATCGAAAAATTGCTATTATATATATATATTTAGCCCGGCTTAATATGACAGAAAACGCAAAAATCAATACATGCGTTACAAAAAATATGGTGTGTACCAAGGGCAAAGTGGGCTTTTTTAGACCGAGTGTGGAGATTGCAGTACGAGTCGAAGGCGAGCTAGCACGAGCCGAAGGCGAGTGCGTTTGCGAGCCGAAGACGAGTACTGCAACCACACGAGGACACCTTTGCGCCCTAGGTACACAATATACTATTTGATTTGATAAAATAGCTACTCTTTTAAAATTCTTTAATTCTCGTTTTTTTCTTAAAATAATTTAAGAATAGTTTATAAAACATGAATCAAAAGGAAATCGTGTGCAGTTAGGTTAAATATGCTAGTAATACCATCAACTTTTATAATTTTAAACTTAAAAATTATTAGTATTCGTTGAATTAATTAAACGAATAATATCGTTATCAATATTTAGCATTTGTTTAAATTACTGATCATAATTAATTTACATAATAATGATTCATTCCGCAGATTCACTGGATCCAAGATAATTCATCGTCCAAATAAAATATAAACCTCATCCAGGCATCTATATATTTTTATATCCTCAAAGATTTTTGCTCTCTTAGTTATGTCGTGTGTGCTCCGACTGCGTTCGTGCGCCTGGAATTAGAAAACGTAATTATTCGCCATAACTACCGGGACGAAATTTATACGGTCGCCGCGCGATCTTCCCAGAGCACCTATATACATGCGCAGCGGTTCGCCGCCGTTTTAAAGCCCCGCGTAATTTATTTGCGAGAGTACGCGCGCACCGTACGCTAGACCTCCGCGAAATATATTTTTATTCTTGATGAAACGCCACTGTCGCAGTGAGCGCTTCATACATTATTATTTCACGCGAGAGACGTCGCCGTATAAAATTATTATGCAATTGAGGCTATTTCTCAACATGAACTGGGTATAAAAGATCGTGCATGGATACAATGCAGATGCACAGTAATGGGATTTCGGCGAGAAATTTTCCGAATGATTGGGTTAACGAAAAGCCCGTAGATTGATACTTTTTCGTTAATTAAGAGTGAAATTTTATAACGTCTGAGCTTTCATTAGTATTGTAATAAGCTAATTCTGACTAAAGGGCAATTACTTTACTTAGTTTAGCATAACATGATAATTAATGGGTAACTTGATAATTAATTATTATCAACTTGGTGGTTATTATTACCATTTGAACCGAAACCCTATGATCTATGATTCATTGGTGGTGCATGTATAGTATTTCATATGATATTTGCACGAAAGCCCTGACCATTTCAGCAATTTATTTATAGAGTTAATTGATTGATAAAATAGGGTAAGACATATTGAAAAATATTTTTAAGAATATTTTGCGAATTTTTAGTTATAGCTAAAAATACTTTCCGAATTTGTCACTATCGCTAGAAATATTCTCCGAACATTTAACTATCGTTAATAATGTATTCCGAACATTTATCTATCATAACTATTTTCCGAATTGTCGATTATATACGAAATAATAGTTTAAGAACTTTAAACTATCAAAAAAATATTTATATTCAGGTACAGGATGCTGAAAAGAAATTTATTTTACGCTCATTTTGAGAGCGTGTAATGCAATTTTATGTAAACATACAAAAGTATTGTTTGAAACTCAGGCGTTGAATGTTGCGCTCCGAGTGGAAATCGTACAACATATATGGGCCTATGAAGCCGGCCCTTCAGTTGTGCGATGGGACCGTAGTGTGGAAGTCCCTGCCTGAATTATAAAATCATAATTTTTATATTTGTGCTTAAAATAGCATTTTGCACACTGAAAAGAGTTCGTAACATCTAGGTTTACCACACTGTATTGTAATAGCATTTTCCGAAATTTTACATATTACTACAAATATTTTCCGAATGTTTTGCGTGTTTTTATCCATCGCTAAAAAATAATTTCCGAAATTTTACCTACCGATAATAAAGATTTTCCGAATTTTTACATATTTCTAAAAATGGTCTCTGAATTATTAACTATCGCTAAAGATATTTCCCGAATGTTTACGTATCGATAAATTGTATTTTCCGAATTTTTACTTATTGATAAAAATATTTTCCGGATTTTTGTCTATTGCTAAAAAATATTTTCCGAATTTTTACGTATTGCTAAAAATAAATGATAGTTCAAAATTCGTAAATTAACATTATGGAAGCAAGAAAAATAGAAAATGGAAAATGTCACAAAATTTAGCCTTAGGACAGTCGAAAATTAAATTATGTTATAAGTTTAAGCAAGTAGCTGGTTATTATATAGTGCAGCTATTATTTTGGTCCGTTTAACTGTGCATCGATCGTGGTATTCGGCGGAAAAAGTCCATTATGAATGCAAAAGACTAGTCGTCCTCAGGGACATGATATTGATTTAAACGTGGATTCAATTTTAAAATAAAATAAATTTAATATGTGAATAATTATTAATATTTTATACAACATTACAGTAACCGAAGTGGCTTTAGCTGGTTTTGTATTCTTTTAAAATACGTTGTCGATTAAAAGTACAAAGCTATTTTTATTTTAACTGTTTTTATATTATTATTATATGTATGCAAGTTTCCTATTACGGTATTAATCGTTCATATCTAATCGTTAAACTTTTAATTCAAAAAGTCACATTACATTATACTACGAATAAAACAAAATAAAAGAAAAAGAAGAAATCATCCACTTTTTGTCTTCATTCTACTAAAACTAGAAACTTACCCTGAAAAATGACCGACAACATCCTGATATCGCCATACACGGCGGCAATTAAGCAAACCGAACTTTCCGTCTCTCTATTTTAATAAGCTCTCGAGCATAGACGACAAACTCCTCCTTGGCCGCGGTATGCATACCAGCCGGTGTAGTGCGCCGGCCGGCTTCGCGGACGAGTGTATTGCACCCGCGCCCGCGCGTTATCTTATTGGTTAATTGCATCTGCCCGGCCGCGCGAGATTTACGACGCCGGCCCAGGTGATAGATACCACTTAGCTTCTTCAGCGCGAAGCGATCGTAGATTACCAATTTTCTTGCCCGGCGCGAGCGCGAGCCACGCGTATTAAAACAGTTATAATTTTCAGAGCTGTTATATAGTCCTTCTTGCTCGAATGCGCGGGGTGTAATGCACGAGCGGAGGCTGTGTGTTATTTATTCGTCCCGTGGATATGCGCGCGGATTTTTCGATTTCGCAAGTTGCATATTACTTTTCGTCTAGGTTTAGTCCGTTGTAGGAAGATATAATGGCCCTTATATTGAAATCGGGAGTATTTTGCTATATATGTGCTATATAGTTGCAGATTAATCGTGGCTGATTAATGTTTTGAAAGAAAAGGAAAATAAAATTACTTAAAATAATACATTTTTTGGTCAGTTCTCAGCGTAATACTTAAATTTCTTACATCTTATTTTGAGAAAGATTTGTTCCAAAGAGTTCGAGATTATGCTAAATCGTAAAAATTAATTAATATAAATCTGAAAGACCTCAGTAAAACATTTCTTTCAAATCTATAGCTATTTACCTCACCTATAGATATTCAAGAATATACCAAATATGATACTTTTTCGATTATTAAAAATTTAATTAAGCTGATTGTCACATTTAGATAGCTCACAATTCTGTGAATTACGAAAATCAAAGTTTAACATCGACATTCACTTGCCACACTTGCTTGGAGCCTAATCTGCAACTTTCAGAAAGCGTTTATGGTATAGTATGACCTCAGACTGATCGAGAAAAATTACATAAAATTAATCTAGATTAATAAGTAAATAAGATATTAACCCTTTTTAATATTCATATAGAATCGTATTTGTTTACAAAATTTTTTGAATGACTAGTTCAAAAGAATAATTCTAGTGAAGCCTTTTGACGTCCATTTTCAAGATTTAATACAGTCTTAGCTCCTTCAAATAAGGTATCATTTTGTTGCGTAATTTTTGTAAGTATTTAAAAAACATTCGTTAGACAAATAACTCATTTGAATTAAATCACGAAACGCACTAAAAATTCCAAGTAATATACAGAAAACTCCCAACGTTAAAAAAGAATACACAAACTCGCCGAAACTTCATAAAAAACGAGCCACGGCGGGTAACCCTTATGCAATTTTCCCACGTGATCCTGGGTCACACACGTCTCTTGCCGGGTGCTCTCGCATACGTATACGTATATACTCACTCGCGGCGGTAGTAGCAAACTAGTTATGCGCTTCGATGGTGACGTACGGCCAACAGCCAAACCAGTTCGTGCACTCGGCGGATCCATCCGAGTGCAGCAGGAGCAGTGAATCGTTAAGTCTTACGCAAGACCGTATGGAGTTGTATTAGTCAGGCTGCTGGTGCTGCATCTCTTTTCCGCGGAAGAGAGATATAAGAGAGTCGAAAGGTCGGAGAGAGGCGAAATTGAGCCGCGCTTCCGGAATTCCGGATGATAGCGGTGTTATTTGCAGAACTGAGGTAAAGGTGTGGCGGTTTAAATTTTTTTTTGTAATTACGAGCGCAATTCTTAAAATCTGTGTACTAATTATTAATTAATTAATTAATGATACTTATTGTGTTCTTTGGCGCAATAATAACCTTACACATGTTCTCGGAAGCATATTGTTCTTGGGTTGTTCATAGTTTGCCCTCATCTTGCCCTTGGATTGCTGTTAGGTTGCGGTACATTTGGATGTTGTTAGCAACCTGACGGTAAACGGCGGAATTATAGTTATTTGGGGTGAGTGGAAAAGTGAGTTGTCTCTAGAATTAAAATAGAAAAAAATCACTAATTCCCAGTGACAAGTCAGAAACTGTTTTAAATGAGTAATATTTTTACTATTTCAACTTAAGATAGTAAGAAGATAGTTAACTATATAAATAATGCTAGCTGAATTAGTTTTTAATGCTACCTAATTAAACGCTGGTAGTAATTTAATTTTGCGTTTGTTTATGCGTACAATAATAGAGATACCGACCCAATTTTTCATTTTTTTAAAAATAAAGTGCATTAAACCAATGGATTGTAGGCATATTTTGATATTTAGTTACTGATATTTAGTAAGATAAAATAGCATTAGCACCTTGAAATACTATTTAAAACTGAGCATATAATTTTAAATAAATAACTATATTTGTTAAGAATAACTAGGGTAGGTATGTCTAAAAATAAATTTTTGTTTTTACTTCTTACAATGAAATGAAACTTTCACCACAGTTACAAGAGGATTGATTTAAGGGTGCGGAGATATCATGATAAAACCATCCATCAGTTTTTCATCGATTTAATCTCTGCAAAAAAATTAGCAAGTTTTAATGAGATTCACGAATTATTGATGTTATCGCATAAAATTAAGATTTGAGAACAATTTTTAAAAACTTTCTAAAGTAAACTAGTAATCCGTTGTAAATCTGCGGAATAATCCGATTTTTAAAGCCTAAGTACCTGGAGTATCTGGGTTAATGATATATTCTGAAGTATTGCAGAGTCATAAGTATTAATATTATCAACAATACATTTCAACCTGATTCCATTATTCGTTTTGATTTTTGTACAAGAACTACCTTAACCCTCTAAGGCCCAGGCATCAACATCGTCGTCAATAAATTCTGAAAAAATTCAGGGATGATTGTTAGGCCTTGGGATTTGGATATGAGCAATAAAAATTTATCAAGAATAACTTCGGCCCAGCTAACGAGATCGGAAATGATCCACTTCGATCTGATCCATACATTTAGATTTCATAATTTGATTTTATTACGCTGAGATCGTCAAAAAGCGAAGAGAAATGTATGGATCCTGCAGGATCCACCGGGCCTTAACGGGTTAATATTCACAAAATTTTGTTTCAAGTGAAAAAAATTAATTGATAAGTAACAGATAATTGTTCCCCATGCTTCCGATACCTAACCAAACAATCATTCCACGAAAAGGCACACTTACCCATCCACGCCTAACAGGGGGAGTCTCCAGCGATGGCATAATAGCAGCTCGATAATCTTAAGAAGCGGGCGTGCGAGCAGCCGTTTAACGAGGTGTTGCACGTGAGTTCATTAGCCGCGGCGCGACTCCTCGACGCACGCACAATGTGTCTCCGAGGCGGAAAAGTATATAATGCAGCCGGTCACGGAGACAACTTTGCGAAATTCAAGTACTCGCGCGTATCTTGCTTATGCTTATACGCGCAGGGTAATATATTATGTGGAAGGGGGGGGGGGGGGGGAGTTTTAAGTGGCTCGGGAGGAGATTAATGTAAAAATTGATTGTACTTTGTGAATGTTAAGTGTTTGACGATGCAAGTGTAAAGGAGATTTGTAAGTTTATTTTTAATGGTTTTAGCATCGTGGTAATGCAACGTTTGTGGATACTGCTGCGGTTTTGGACACTTAATATTACTTGAATTGATTTTTAAGGTTTAACTGCAGAATTTGATACAATCTCAGCATTCATGTGATTCTTTATCATAGTGCTACAGTGGTAATTCGACTGTTACCATTTGATTTTACAAAGTTAATTGTTTCGCTAGTTAGTTGTTTTTGCTATTTCACAGCTTGGAAGACATGATGTGCTGTCTTGTTAAATAAATAAAGTTCTCTATATTTTTATAATTTGCGTGTTTATGATGATTTTATATAACCAGTTATAATAATTGAACGGCTGTGTGTCATCACGAAGATATAGGCAGTATGCATATGTTGAATGAAACAAATTACTTTAAGATCAAGGTGTTTAAAAATGACGATCTCTGAGGCAAAATTGATAAGAACAACAGCTAAATTATGTATAAATATATAATTATATTAAGTTTATATATCTTACTAATATTACTTACAAAATGAGAAAATTATATAGGCACAATATATACTGTTAAAATTTTAAGCAGAAATACCATAATTTATGTAAAAAAAATATTGAACTTTCTGAGACAAAAACATAAGCTTTGAATTTTTACGTTGATTTTGTAATTTTAACATTACAAGGTGCTCGTAAGTGATATATTGAAACTAAGAAGTTGCAATAATATTATTTGCTACATTGTTAATGTTATGTGTATTTAATTAACAATAATTTATAATACAAAGATATTTTTTGATAAATATTGATTTCAGTAGTGACCATGGTCAAAACTAATTATGCGGCTTGTCAGAAATGATGAAAAACAAAAATCAATTTTATTTTCTATTTATGAAATTTTCTCAGTCTTAAAAAAAGCACGAGGCTCAATTTCATAAAAACTTAAATGTTTTAATTTAAAAATGTTCGTTTCCGTTACAAGTAGTAAACACACTCGAAACCTTCGAAAAATCTTAATATGCCCAACAAAACGGTGCCCCCTCCATTCCCCCTTTATCTCCCAAATATTCGCAGAATTCATACTTTTACGCATCTAACGCACTCGCTAACCAACTCACACAAACACACACCTTACACAAAACCAGAACCAACTCTTCTCTCTTCCCTCTATTCTCGAGATAATGCGTGCGCAGGGGAAGGGGGGCGGGTTACATGTGGGAGGGCCCCGCGAGAAATTAATCTCCGAGGGCGATAGCGCGCGGCGCCTCGCGCGGATTCAATGCAAAGCAGCACCAGCAGCACCGGCAATCCTGCGTATATACGACGACGAGGGAGGGGGGATAGCAGTCGTGATTTATGGAAATCGCCGGCAATTATACATTAGGCGAAGCGGTATATCGCTCTCGGTAAAAATAAGAGTGTATATAAAAGTGAATCGATCGAGTTCATTAATTTGAATGGGGCTATTAGCCGCGCGTGGTCGACGGTGTGTATTTTTACTTTTTAGCGCGACGTGCGTGGTGGTTGGTATAGGCATGCGCGATAAGGGAGGGAAAATAGAGTGTATCGAGAGGTTGAGGTGGTACTGGATCTTTTGCCTGGTGGAATCGAGCGTGTAGTGTTTATACGTTGATTGGTGATTAATTAATAAGGGTTATTGCGGTAAATGTTGACGTTAACATGCTGAGACTTAGAATTATGGATTTGCTTATATTGGGAATTTTACGTTATAGGTAATATAATAAATATGTATGTAGATTTATTTTATGAATATTAATTGAAATTTTCAGTAACATTTATGTCCATTTTTCTTGTTCCCGTTCTTGCTTCATAGCATGATAAACGCTGAAACTTTCTTGCTGTTTTCATATATAATTAAACAGAGTTACAATCTGAATCAAAATTTTAGTAGACAGCAAACGACTCGCAATTTTTCTCACTTTTTTAACTATTCTTTACAGATCAAATTAATTTTCATCAAATTCATTCTAATCGATATTTACATTTAGCGTTATTAATACGATGTAAGGGAATGTCAAAGTGAATTAATAAATTGAAATTCCTAATAGTTATAATTCAATATATAGACCAAATTATGCTAGAACATTGTTACCCACTGCACGCAGGAGTAATGAGGAGGAATGATGAATAAGAGCTCATTTCTTAGCTAATAGCAAACGCTGTGTCGGTAAAAGTAAACATAGTCTGGTCAAAGCTCGTTTGCTATTGGCTAGGAATAACTTTTCATACCTCACTCCTCATTATTCCTTTAGCGTGTAGCGAGCTTCTATATCGATCTACTATTTACAAAGTTTCAATGAAATATTTCACTATCCGACTAATGTCATTCGACCAAAGTCTCGAGAGTCCAGTCTAGATGTTTTACTGAAATGACATCCGCAGAAGCTTTGAAGTATACGCTTGAAACTCTGGTCTGCATATATTCAATTACAACTTATTATCCATTACTTCATCGGTAATATTGAAGCGTAAAATTTGAATTCTTAATTGACTCCATGCATTACGTACATTCGGCGCCACTGTCCCCGTAAGAAATCCCACAATAAAGCGCTGACAGCACCACACGGACGCAAGTCCAACTCTTCGAAATGTCCCACACGTCTAATATAACCCGATTTCTGCATCCAGCTCACTCCCAGTGAACGACCGACGACAGCGAGAAACCTTCGCGAGCCCTGACACTCGGCCAGCTCCAAGCGTCGATTCTCGCGCGCATGTGTGGCGTGGACAGCGAACTCCGCATGAGTGTTCCCCTCGGCTGCGCTCAAATAATGGGACCCCGCGCCCGCACGCATATAATGCACTCGATATAACAGCCGCGGCAAAGTACCAAGGCATTCCAGTCCTTTCCGGCGAGGTGTTGTCCGGCGTGTATGCGCAATTTGCGGAATACCGAGAGTCTAAACGCCGTGCGATTAGTCGCGAGGGAGAGTTATACTGCGTTATCTATGCGTGCGGATTAGTAGAGTCTCTACGTAAATTATTTTAGCGAATAACGCTCATTGTATCTGTGGAAATAAAAGGTTTATTATCCTTGAAAATGATAATAAAAATATCCTGTATTTATTATGCATATTGTAAGTAGCAATCATCATACGACCGTTAATTCAAACATTAAATATTAAAGTGAGTTTCTATTTATTTGTGCATGGCAAATTCAATTTCTGTTTATTTACTTAAAATTTTGTAAATATATTATTAATAGCATTATCTATGCACTCGCGAAGTTGTAAGAACTGTGCTGGAACCGAAGTGAAAATATTCAATGTTGAAGTTGCGTACTTAATAGATAAGTTTTTATGGCCGCAGAATTTTCGATATATTTCTTTTAAACACTTAAACATTAAACATTGTAAAGTATTACTACGTATACGACGTAGTACAAGAAAAACTACAGTTTACGATATCATATTAAAATTATAGCAAAGTAAATATTGTTCTCTATATTGTCAGTATATCTATATTATAGTACAATCATATAGTAATGTTTGAACCGCCCTTCAGTTGTCTACCTTACTTAAAGTTTTGGAATTATTTTTTATATCTTAACATTTAATCTTTTGAGTTTAAGACATTAATTCACAAATAACACTTTTTAACAATAATTCGAAATATAAATTATCTCTTGAATCTTACTGTCACCGGTGGACTACCACAAGCGAGTGCGTGAGGCAGTGGACCGATGGCCCATAAATCTATTAATCTGGACGCGAGCGAGCTCGAGCACCTATGCGGTGTCGCCGAGGAAGGACTTCGACGTGTTTACGTAATCCAGCCAAGTGCCGGAGTGTTGTCTTTACTTAAGAGCGCGGGCGCTTTGAAAATGTCGGTGCAAAGGCGACAAAAGTGCCGCCTCGAGATAAGACGATTATTAGAGCGGTAATTGCACCGCGGCAGACTGTGGTCAGCTTTTTTCCAAGATACGCTAACGTTTGGATGGAATTTTCGCCTTGGCGCGCGTTATCGATTTCCTTGCTAGGATCGAAATATTCGATTAAATTAACGTGTGGCGCACAGCGAATAAAGTTTGTTTGGTGTGATAGGAGTCGTTGCCAAGTGGAGAAACCGCGAGTTGGTGGATTTTTTAGCGAAGTAGTTGCGGTCTAATCTTAGTTAGACATTCCTGGTAGTTATTTATTCTATTTCTAGTTGAGGAAGTGACCAAATTGCTGTGTCAAATGTTGAAAAAAATCTATTTTTTTACTTCAAAAGTAAATTTTTGTAATTTAAAACATTAAAACCCACTTAATAATACGCGTGAGTTTATTGTGACGTAATGCTTAGGGGTCAATCGGGAAGAAGTGAGGTGGAAGGAGGGGGAGCGTAAAAGGGAAAAAGGAAGAGAAAAGGGGCGAGAGATAGAGTGATGCTCACCGAGTGATGTTTAGTGCATTACTGGTTATGTTAGCGATGAAAATTGTAAAATGTTCGCAAACCACATTGCTCATTGATGTCTACTCATGACCAGTGATTTACGCGCATCACAGAGTAATGCGCAGGACATTACTAGTTCATGTGCGGGCATTAATAAGCACTGCGTATTGCGAAAATTTGACAGTTTCCGAGTCTAACATAACCACTAATGCGCAAGACATCACTCAGTGATTATAGGGTTGATGAAGACGGGATGGAGGAGTGGGGAGTGCTAGCGGAAAAAGATGAGGAGATGGAAGTATGGGGAGGGACAGTGATGAGTGTTGGCGAAGGGGGGGGGGACTTCTCCAACATAATGACGATATAATTGTAATGCTCAAACCATTACACAGGCATACGCACGTATTTTTATGACGTACTGATTAAAGGGTTGATGGGGAGGGGGTGGAGGGATGTGAGAGTTTAACGGGAAAATGTAAGGAGGGGCAAAGGAGAGGAAGGGATTGTGAGGAAACCGTTATACAGATATACGCCTGAATTTATTACGAACGAGTGATTATAGGGTTTATGGGAAGGGGCTGGAGAGGTACGAAAGCATTAAGGGAAAAAGATGAAGAGATGAAATGAGGAGAAGGGACAATGAGGAACATGGAGGGAGATTTCTCCAACACAATGATGATACAAGCGTAACGCTAAAACCGTTTCACAGAAACATGCGCGAATTTATTATAAAATAGTGATTGAACAAGTTAAGTAAAAAATTTGAAAAAAAAATAAACAAATTCCAGTTTTTTGGAGTAATTAATTAAGTCTACATAAAAATGATTCAATTATTCAATTTTTTTTTAAATATATAAGTTTAGTTGCATTTTTTGTTTCTATGAGTTTCAAAAACACTAAAACACAGCCACATGCAATAATTAAAAAATATTCGAAGCGTTCGGCTTTCCCGAAGAATATCTCTAAAGCAGTAGGGAGCTAAAAGCACATTACACAAAACGTTTTCGCAGCAGCAGCCGTTACAGTTTAGTAGCGGCTGCCATTCGCCTGACGTAACGGGCCGCCGACAATTATTCATTCGAGAATCGATTGCGGTGTGATACCGTGCGCGCTTTAAACTATCGTTGCGCGAACGTGTACATACTATATATAATGCGCACAAAAGGCGGTTCGCGCGCATTTGCATGTGACGATATTGCTCTCGCGCCCCATTTATTTATTTACAATTCGTAATTGCTCACTCTTATATATCTTTCTCGTACATAGTTGATTTTGGAGTCAGATTCACGACTATATACATAGTCTGCGAGGAATTCGTATGTTTAGGTATGCCATTACAAATTTGATGCTAAATTTATCTCTTTTTTTAGAATACATGAGAGATCAAAAATCTCGGCATACAGAGGAATCCCACAGTATTTTCCCGTGCAAACATCTGTATTCCAACAGGCTCTAAATTGCTCGAATTGAAATGCAAATATAGCTCACGTGTGTGCTTTATACCCGCTTGCAATTTTGCAACCTGCCGTGTCCTACTTTTTCGCAGCGCCAAACCCACTTGAAAGTGTCTTATAAATACACGCGTATGCCCATTCCGTGCATCCTGTAAAACAATGTCAAAAGAGTTCAATGGCTTAATAGAATAGGACAATGATCGATTCTGTATCATTGGCAACCGGTCTCATATATTTTCAGGTGGCGGCCCCGCATTGCGAAGTTTTATAAAAGATCGATCGCTGCCGTTGCAGCCGCGAGTAGCCGTAGCTGTAGGTTAATCTGGAAAACCTGTTTTCGCTATGCGCGCGGTGATACTTTCCGCCTCCACAGGGAGCCTCCTTTTCTCCCTCTGTCTCTTTCTGTCTCTTATTCTCTGATATCGCTTTGGTTCTTGCGACTATCGGCTGCGCTCTATTTCGCGTTCGGCTTTTGCGAATTCGCTTTGTAAGTTTGCATTGATTATTGCTCGATATGTGCTGCGATCGACAGTGATTTCGGTGAATTCCTTTCAATGACTCAGATCACGTTCTTTACGTACACAGTGCAGTAGAAGAATTTTTTTAGTAAAGAAGATTTTCCTTCTTTTTAATGAATTTTTATGTCTTATACGATTTTCAAACTGTATTATGCGTAAGTCCACAGAAGAAATTTGAAAACCGATTTTATTGTGATCCTTCAAATGCATTAAGAACAACATCCAATTGGTTTTAATACCACGATAACAATTTTAAGTTTAGTTTTAACTGATACATGTAAAGCACGTTGGAGTGCAATCATGATGCACGTGACAAAAAGCATAAACAGGTATAACAAATATCTTTCCCAAGAATTTTCTTTCAAAAAGATACTCCTAATGATATGTACAATAATGACCCACAGATAGAATTTAAATTTACTTTAGTATTCACCCTCTTTAAAGAGTAGTCGAAGTTACTCGATATTTTCAGAGTGTCGTCTTACCCCGTAAATTGGCAAACTTGAAACACGGACAACTGAATAGTTTTAAGTATTTAGTAAATTATGATTTAAAACCTTTAATGTAACCTTACATTTTGATAGCTTCGTTAAAACAAAAATCAAGAAATCTGAAATGCATCAATTTACTTTTATGCAGCAAAAAATTAATTTTTTAGTAACGTTTAAATTCATTTTATTCTGAACTATTATTCATGTTCTTGATACAGGCATAATATCCTTTAACTAGTAAATAATTTTTAGTGGATTAAAAGGATGATTATTGTTAGTCTAGTTAAAAAAGGTATAAACAATTTTGTTTGGAAGTTATTTTAGACATGGGTTCGATTCTCAGTGATGGCGCTTTTTATCAGCATTTTTGATCTCTTCTATGTAAGTGACTAGGAGTAGTCAGTACACAGTAACTTCAACATTAATGGATGACACTCATTTTAATATTTCTTGTCAGTGTTGATTCCTCTTGTCCATTGTTTCTTGTTTCGTATTTCAGCTTTTTATAAAAGAATTGACTGCAGATAAGCTCTAGATTCAATAGGATTCTTCTTACGATTCAAGAGACCTCTTCTGTGAATGTAGGTTTATTCCATTGTTATTAAAACTTATTACAACGTATATATAACAGCGGAAGTTGCATTTATTAATATTGTAGTTATAACCAATAACAAGCAAACCCATACACACTTAAACTCACCTAATTTTTCTCCCATTATTCACGCAAATAATCTCTTTAATATCCAAGTGTTCCACATGACGTAGTCCTCGGCGCATTACAATACGCACGAATTTAATCGCTCCACGTGTGGCAACATCATTTTACAAAACGATACAGCTTATTATACACCTATATGCATATTACCACCTATAAACGCGCTTGTCCCGCATACTTGGAGAACGAGAGATTCGATAAAAGGCAATTCCGATCTAGATTAGGCGCAGACACAATGAGAACCTCCAGGCATCTTGTGAGCGCGCGCTCCTGCTTCTTTTCAGGCAAATGTGCGCGCCGCCGCTGCTGCTGCTACCTCCCTTTTTCAGAAGCCTTCGAGACATGCACATGCGTGCTCTCCCCCTTGTGTCTTGCTCTCGTTATGTTATGACGGTTGCTCAATAAGGCGCGCGGTGTATCCGCGTGCGATTTAACGATGACGAGGGAAAAATCGGGCTGGTATAAGTATCAATCGATTCGTTGAATGAGTCGAGGTGCAATGGGATCGTTAGAATGCTTTTTGTTGAGATTGTGCGACTAGAAATATATGCAGGTATTTTTGTGTTGCCTGATCTAGATCTGTAGATTGGATATAATTTGTTGAGGTGGCTTGTTTATGATTTTTAGTGATTATACTATTAATTTATCAATTTATCTATTAATCCTCCTGTAAACTCCAGTTTTCGCATATTCAAATTTAATTGAGTAAAAATCTGTACCTAATCCTATGTTTTGCAAAACTTCCTAAATCTTCTAAATTAAAGTTGTATAATTTAGATTCCATTTGAAAAGTTGTAGATCTTTATGCATTGTAAAGATTCGAATTTATAATAACGAATGTACATAGGAATCACTTATCATATTTTATTATGAAAAACAATATTGGTTAATTTATTATATATTATATAAATAAGAATTTATGTACTTAAACTGTTTTTGAGAGTCATACACATTCATCGATTAAGTGTTTTATCAAACTCCAGGATTCGAACATAGAATTATCCTTAATCATAGTAAGTTGAGAAATCTGAATAAAATTACACAGATATATTCTTTAAGGTATAGTTTTAAACGAGCAATCGCTTTTATATTTTGTAAGTTTTAGTACTTTAAAATCAACATAGAAATCTAAATAATATATAAATACCTTTATATTTTTAGCAATCTTCAAACAGAATCACATCTATATTTTTTAGCTAACTGATAAATTATAATCTCACTATATTAATAAAATTATATCGCTACCGCCGCCGTGTCAGGAATTCGCCCCCCCCCCCCCAGCCCCTCCTCCGGCACTCCTTAGCCCTCCTCCTAATTGTACCTTATTTACGTAATATTAATGTAACCTAATAACCCAAGAATAATACTTGGGTTATGATAAATAAATCCTGTATATGTTCTAATTATGTTCTTATTATGGAAATCCTGAATTTATATCAAAATTATATATGTCCCTTCTATAAACATTCAGTACATGTCTCTATTATAAACACTGTATATATTTCCCAATATTGATCGACCAGTATGTGCAATGTTTCAATATTGGAAACCCTGATGTACATCATATGACCTTATTATGTTCTAATTATTGAAACATAATATATATTGTCATTGATGATACGTTCTATATTGATATAGTCCAAATCGGAAGTCATGCAGGGATTCATAACATTTACTTCCGTTCTGGACTTGATTCATGGATGACTCCTGATACAGACAGGAAGTTGTTCAGAAATCCAGGATATATTCTTCCGGTTCAGACCGGAATCCAGGAATTCGTGATATTTATTAAGGTCCAAACCGGAAGTCCAGAAATGCATGATATTTACTTCCGATCTGGACCCTATGGCCACGATTTATGATCTACATACCAGGGGGTTGACGCGCGAAGCGCGCAGGGATGGGGGGAGGCGTATCACCTAGTGTAATATACAAAGCAACTTTTGTCGTTTGTAGTTTTAAAAATATGTAAGAGTTTTCTTAGAACTGTATGTCGTTATGTGGTATGCAAAGGAACTATTTAACGTATCTTTTCCTTATTTCCACTAAAAAAAATATTGTCATAAATAATCTTAAATGTATTGATTAAGAATATCTCAAGATTAAGTTAATATCTTGATGTCCTGTTAACAATTTCTTTGGTAACTTCATGTCTGAATAACAATTGTTTAATGCACATTGAAGTAACTAAAATTAAAAGTATAGATTCTAGATTTTTCATCAAATAAGTTACTTTAATACATAAAAAATGTTTACGTTCAAGCACACTTCTAAAGCATCTCAAAGTATATTAACATAGCGAGCACTTCCTGAAAACACTTGCCGCGCAATCTTTTATCGCGGTGAACCTCGTCAAGCACATAAATTAACTTGTAAACGAAAAGGCAATAAAGTGGTTTATTTAATTCAAACAGCTCGTGCCTGCACTTTTACACGATTTAAGACGGATCTCACCGTCTCTCTCTCTCTCTCTCGCTCTCTCCCGTACCGCGTGTAGTTTATATAAATCTAGCCGGCATTATCGGGTCGCGATCGCTTTGACTTTGCGTGTCTTTTGTCTCCAACTCGCTTGCTCGCGACTTTAAACCGTCTGGTTGTCGCCTGTGTGTCCTGCTTTGCATTCGCTGTAAAGAGTGGTCTTATTGCCTTTACGCCGCGCGCGCGCGCGCGAGAGAGAGAGAGAGAGAGAGAGAGAGAGAGAGAGAGAACGAGATTTCCGCTATCCTATAGCCCCGTAGGACACACGCGCGGGCAAGTTAATCTTCTCTCGCGCGGCGCGCTGTACGTATATAGGTATAAGTGCACGAGTTCCGTATTTCTCGGGTGGTATATAAACGTCGACGGCGACGACTTTCTGAGGCTTGCGCTAAGTGGAGGGAATTTTGTCTGGAGGGTTGAGAGAGAGAGAGAAAGAGAGATTGTACGTGTTAGAGAAACACGTGTTCGAATTAGAATGTGGAGAAAGATGGATTCGTGTATTAATTTAATGACGATCGTAAAAACAATGTTGATTTCTATTACGACAGCGGGCTGATTCGGTTATGTTGGCTTATCGAAAACGGGATTTGTAGGATGGTTAATACATTTTAAAGACTTTTAACTATTTCACCCATTGAAGATTTTTTAAATTTAATTTTTCCGCTATTGTACACGTTATTTGTCTAATATAATGTAAAAATAAGCGATTACTACTCTTATTTTGTTTAAAATTTATAGTAGATTTTAATTAAAAAAAATTATTCATAGTTTTTTGAGTCTAGGTTCAAAAGGTTGTCATGAATGATAAACCTTCTTTATTGAGATTTGCTTTTTTAATTTTTATAAAACTATATTATGTTTTAGTGTCTTACATAGTACATGTTAGAGTATCTTAATACATAATTTACAAGCTCAAAAAATATTATGATTGCCTGACACAGACAAAATCACCCGTTTTATAAGCTTCCGAAATTTATATTTAAGAAGGTTTGTCAAACTATATCTTGCACTAAAAATTTATGAAGGGATTTGTATATAACCATATCCTCTTTTAAAAAACATTTTTAAACTCAAAATCTATTTTAAATTTAATTTTTAGATTTTAACTACGATAAGTACGTAATCCAATGTGAAAGTAAGTTATATTAAAACCTTCGCTTTGTTAAAATTTTTATTGTAATAGCTTATTGCTTTAAGCTAAAAAGAATATTTGGAATTCTTTGAATCTATGAGGCTACAAAAAACGTTATCATATTTTCTCCGTATCTGATTACTAATTTACGAACTTATTATTTTATATCTTGAAAATATATTATCAGATTCATAATTTATGTTTTAGAACATTTAAAGTTCGAAAAATTTCATATATACCCAATGTAGGATTTCCATTAAATAAATTCTGATTTAAATTTGTTCACGTGTATCTTGTTCCTAAACAATAAAATCAACACTAAGTTTTGCACTTTAAAATGTCGTGACTAAAGAGGGTAAATTTACGTTGGTTTGTAAAATGCCTATTACATTACAATTGTATTCCAAACACTATAATCATCTTATTAACAATTACGAAGCTGTAAAACCATCAACACTAATCTACTCCAAATATATATTAACCCAGCCAACCGTAAAAATTTCGCGCTCGCGTTTTTTTTATTACAGACTAGACCAGCAGATACTCAATCCCACTTAAGCAATCTAACAAACGACGAAACGCACATAACACTTGTCAAGCGCGCAGTTTAAAATTGAATAACAACATTTCCAGGAGAGTTTGACGATAAATCGCGAGACGTATATGACGCCCCTCTCTTTCTCTGCAAACCTGTTAACCGCGGGCGCGAGCGTCCGACATCTTTAAGAGCCCGCGCGGCTATAGAAAACCGCTAGAGAGCGACGTAAAAAGCCAATTGAGTCATAAAATTGGCCGAAATCACGGGTCCGCGCTCGTCGTCGCGGTCGCTGCCTTGAAAATTAATACTAGGTGCTAAAATAGCATACAATTCTATACTGCTCCCCGGTAAAGACGAGCATTTTGACGCCTTTGGGACTGGTGAGTGGTGGTTATGGTGTATTCGCCCTCGGCGCGCTCCTGTCGATTATGCGAGATTGCACTTTTGGCCAGCACGCGAGTATTATAATTTTCGAGAACGCGTTAAAAAGCTAAAATATGTTTCTGTGAGTGGGTTAGGAGGACCGGGGCTGATTCGGTTGTAGATTTTTACTTTTTAAATGTTTCATTTTTAAGTGTTTTCATATATTACCAATTTCAGAATTTGATACATTCGAACAAACGGCAAGAATGTATTTTTGATGGGAACTTAAAATTTGTTCGCATTTTATTACATTTTATTTGATTTTTTTATAATATGCATCATATTTATTATTAATGAAAATCCTCATGAAATACATAAAGGTGACTCGTACAAAATACTCGTCACTTATTTATATATTTTGTATCGACAATTTAAGTCCATTCGTCAAATGTAATCTTGAGCCGCTTAAATAAAAGCTTAATAATAAAATACAGTTCAGGGGCTAAAATGTATAGAAATTAGGTAATGAGTGGTCCCGTGCTAATATTTTTCTTTCATTAATTATTTATGACCTAAGTAGATTTGCACTCCTCCATGCAAATACAAATATTTCTTGTTGAATACATTAACTATATTCTAAGTTTTAATACTTTTTTAGTTCTTTCATGTAAAATATTATTAAAATTTTGAAAACTTGCAGAAAAATTAAATAAAAAATATCTCTTTAAAATAGGATAGTTGACCATATGTTGCACGTCCAGAACAAGACTACGACAATTTGAAATACTACGGTTTTGTAAAACCAAGCAAGTAATAAAGTAGTTTTCATAAAATAAAATTTTTTCATATAATTTTCATCGAATTATATCGCTTCTATTTTATGTACAATAAAGTTAAAAAAATGTTGAGTTATCATAGTTTTGTTCTACAGCGATATACCGTTAATACTTCTCATCAATAATTATAAATAAGCATTTTTGTTGAAGATATTTACTATTTACAAATTAGCTAAAATTCTCCTAAATCCAATCGTTCCCCGTTAATTGAAGCTAAATAATTATTTCACTTCAGTAAATATGAAACGATAATAAAACTACTAAACTATTTCACTTTATATCCACTCATTTCATTTTATTTAAAGAACGCGCATAAATAAATGATGATATCAATACAAATGTTAGCATTCGCTAATTACGACGTTTACAAGTTATCATCGGTTAAATACTCGCAGACATCGCCCCGCGGACTGCCTCGAGTGCACGTATACGCACGCGCGCGCGCATGCAGATATCCGTAGAACGCGTGCGCATTACTTCCTATAGCGCAAATCCCCGCGCACGCATATCTCATTGAAAAGCAGTGGTGTTTACAAGATTTATTTTGACAGCTCGGCGCGGCGCGCCGTAAGTTTCATCCCTTATCGCTTACGAAACACCACGCGCGCGCGCAGGCGACTTTACGATTATTATTATTATTCGCGTGGAATAAAATGGCGAATGATTTAAGCGCTCGTCGTCGTCGAGATCGGAGAAATTTTTTAGCGCAGCGAACTGGTGTAATCTCTTAATAAGTAAATCGCGAATAAATAACATTAATCTGTATAATCTCACCTTCGAGCCTTCGCCTCCCCTTTTTTTCACCTTTGTAGTCTATCTTAATACAAAAGTAGTTTATTAATTAGCATACAAGTGCACATTTGCGCTCTCGTAAAAACTCCACACTGTCAAACTCAAGCGAATCCATTAAGCATTTGCATACACTCAAAGCGTCGGTTTTATAGCCCAATTATAAAACCCCTCTTTACCGCAGCCTTATAATAACGTTAAATAAAGACAGGCAAGGTCCATTCAAAAGCAAATCTTCATTGTCATAATCGGCCTATGGTATCATTATTCCACACATCCCGCCCGCGCGTTTATACACACAACCGAATCGGTAATTTCCGCTGGTGCGAGAAAAAGCACGCATTTACACGAGGTGCATCTCGGTACAATACACACGTGAGCGCAAATGAAGCGATGCCATATCGGCAAACGACTGGGCAGGAGTGAAGTTTGCGAGAGACGCCACGCCGTGCTTTGCCTGCCCACGTGCCTTTTCTTGCGGCATTGTCTCGAGGTGCAGCGGGTATATATAAGAGTCTAGCCGCTCGCGGAAAATATATCACGCGGCCCGGTGTTCCCTCAGATATGCGCGCCGCGCGACTCCGACACTTTAGCGCTTCGTTCAGGTGGTTGTGGCGAAATTTTAATTTATTAGAAATTTACTGGAATTTTTAGCGTGTCTTTAGACAGTAACTTATTAATGTATGGTTGAAGTTTTAAAGGCCTGTGCCTTCTCTAGGCTGATATGTTCATCTTTGAAGTTTCAATATTGAACGTGTAAGCATTATACAAAGTTTGTATTAATGATACATTCTCGCGTATACATTTAAGATAATTCTCGTGTATACTTTTAAATTCTCATTGAATTTCTTAAAGATACTGGTATATTGCATCAAATAACCGTATATATTATGTAATATAAGAAAAACGATAAACGACCATTCGATATTAAACATATAGCTATCGAAAGTTTTTGCCTATAATATCATCACAATATCATTTAAAAGTTAAAATCACGTTACAATTTTGGCGTCTTGTTAAGATTTTTATATTACTTGCTTTACTTGCTTTACTTGATTTACTTGCTCTACTTGCTTTACTTGCTTTACTTGCTTTACTTGCTTTACTTGCTTTACTTGCTTTACTTGCTTTACTTGCTTTACTTGCTTTACTTGCTTTACTTGCTTTACTTGCTTTACTTGCTTTACTTGCTTTACTTGCTTTACTTGCTTTACTTGCTTTACTTGCTTTACTTGCTTACAATAAATATTAGTCGTTAACAACAATTAAATAACTTTTGAACTGGTTTGTAACGCTGCGACTACCTTTATTCGATGCACCGCGCGCGCATAGTCTGTATTTATATTTATATTATACATACGCTGGGTTTGGACTCCTAGAATTCTGCTGCGCAGCGTCTGATTTCTTCTTTCCCAGTGTCAGACGCCTCTGATTTCAAATTTATACGCGTCGAGAGCTTATTAATGCGCTTGCTCGCTGGAATAAAATGGTAATTTCGCGAGGAGGTGAAAAGGGTGTAGCGCTGGCATATAGAAGCGAGAGCTTTTCAATGGGGTTTACTTATGCTGACAATTGATAATAGCATGGTAAAGGAAAAAAATGGCTTTTCAATTTGATTGAACTGGTTGTTGTAATTGTAGGTAATAACTGTATATATAGTATACAGTGAGACATTTATATTCAATTATCTGTAAGGAGATGTTTACTAGAAAAACTAATGTTGGACAGTAATGGTAGTAGGCAACATGTTGGTAATTTTATTTATATATTTTTTATTTTATTTTTACTTTTTCAGTGGAACATGCCTTTTTACGTTTTCTCATTTTTATTTTTAATTTTGCCGTTTGGGCCAAAGTTATCGGGCTTAATTTCGATCTACGTCAAGTCATGCGCTGTTGAGCAACGAAGGCCCCCCCAATGAGAAACTTATTTATTAGTTAATATTTAGTAATTAGATAAGGTTAATTGTTAGATATTAAAGTCTGTTAAGTAATGAAATATAAAAGTTGTTATTTTCGTCAAATATGTATTACTAAAATATGATATAGGTGATTGGCAAACGAAAAACTTTCTATATTTTGTAGATTTTAATCTTTTTTAGAATATGAATCATAACATAAAGCTTTTTATTTTTACTTTCGTAGTGTGTCTATTATCAAAAAATAGAAAGTAATAGTTTGTTTAATTTATAGAAAAATACCATGAAAGTGACAATTTAAACGTTTATATGTGATTCATACGATAAACGTTGAAACATCTAGGATACATACCTAGATAAGTTTGCATATCTTCTAATTAATAAATTATAATACTGTAAAGCTTATTGACATGTTTTATGTTTGTATTAAAGCTTATGAGAAAAAAAAATTTTAATGAATACATTTTATGTATAGAAAAAACTAAAACGCTGTGAGGAAGTAAAAATTTAAATATCATCAGATAAAGGAGAAGCTTGATTATCAATGTTCCATAAAAAACCAATAATATTTGAGCGGATTTGGACGATAACAAATAGTCCGAAGAATATAGCGCCTGCGTTATCATCGTCTATGGAGCTTTTTTTATCACACGCCATTCCGCTTTTAGCTTTCGAGTGGTGACATTTGGGTTTACGCGCTCGTCAGGAACTACACGAAATGGTTAAACTACTCGCGAGAAAATATTTTTTTAAGTATTTGCAGTGTCAGCATCTTTAAGAGTCAGTGGAACGTCGCAATTGTTTTTTGTTATTCATGTATCAAGTTTATTGTTACGCCGAAATGCATAATTTCAATCATTTCGTTGACAGGGAAGAGGCCAGATGCAATGAACTTTTACGATATTGTGAGTATTAATAATATTTTCAAAATTTTAAAATATACGTATAATTTAAACTTAATATTCTGTAAATATTCGGTTATATATTATATATTTCAGTCTCAGTTTTCTAAACAACAAATTATATTTATCTGCAACTATTTTGATTGATCGAATTTTATGGATAGTATAAATTTCAAAAAAGAACAACATTATCATACAATTTACAAATGAGCATGACTTCTCGATACCTATAAAATAACAATAATAGTAATCAACCATATACAAATTTCTTCAAACAGATGTAATGAGCAACACGACGGAGTTCTATTGTCCCCCCGCGTTCGACGGCAATTATTGCTGGCCGTCGACGGCGAGCATGAGCATGGCCAAAATCCCGTGTCCGCTGGAGGAGCTGCAGAACGAGACGATGACCAGATGGTGCTCGGCAAATATCACCCAGATAAGCGATTCCAATATCACGATTGCCCAGTGGCGGGAGGCGCAGTACGCGGGCTGCTCGCTGCTGCGCGCCCGCGCCGGCGACATCGTTTATCTCTTCACCTTGGCGCTGCAAGAGGACGATGACGATTCTTACATGAATGTGAGTGTAGTATATAGTCCGGGAACTGGGAGGCGGGGAAGGAAGGGGGGGGGGTTGAGTATAGCATTTCTAACATTTTAGGTCCCCTCGGTAACTTAGTGTATATTTATGTGTTTCGGTATGGAGAATCCGAATTTCCGCGCCAGAAAATATAAATAAAACTATGTTTTATGTATATAAAATACATTTTTAATAGAATGAATCGTAAAAATAGCAATTTTTTTAACAAAAATCGCAACTAGCCTAAAATTAACCTTTTTTGGGCTTGATAACCAAGAAATTCGGATTCTCTATACTGAAAAACAATATACGTGCGGATTATTTATATAAAATTCATATTTAATAAAGAAAAACGTAAATCTAGCTATTTTTGACACATAATCGTAAATAACTCAAAATATAACCGTTGTTGGGCTTGGCTACCAAGAAATTCGGATTCTCCATACAGGAAAACATAAATAAAAGTATGGTTTATTTATATAAAATACATATTTAATAGAAAAATACGTGAAAATGGTGTAATTTACCAAAAATCATTAATAGCAAAAAATCTGGCCTTTTGTGGGTTTGGGAAGTAAGAAATTTGGATTCTCCATAGCGATAAACATAAATATACACTAAGTTATTGAGTGGACCGAATATGTTATACTCAGGTGTATGTGTGTGTGTGTGCGTGCGTGCGTGCGTGCGTGTGTGTGTGTATGCAAGGGAGCTTTTTGGCTTTTCTTGTATGCCATATAGATGTTATTTTCTGAAGCATATTGGTTGGATACCTGCAAGAGTCAGGTGACTCTGCATGGGTTAAATGGTTCGTTAGTAAACTAAAGAATCGTAATATTTTAATAGAAGTGAAAGGAAACTTTGACGAAAGTAATGAAACAGTAAAAATTAAAAATTAAATTAAATGTAATTAAATTAGAAAATTAAATCTTTGTTCTATATGAAAATTGAGAGTGAGGTATACCTCAAATAGTTTTCTTGTAAGATTTCTGGAATAACAGATAACATTGACACATACCTGGGCACAATTTTAGAAATGTTTCTTCAGAATGCTCCGACACATAAATGCGAAAATTATTCATTTTGTTTTTAAATTTTCAAAGAAACTAACAATATTTTTTCTATCTAATGCAATCTTTATGTAAAGATGTTACTATTTTAACAAGTCATTTTATCTTTTGAGTAATCTAAGAAAAAATTATAAAATACTATTTTTTTGTTTAGATACATACGGGGTTTACTGTATTAATATTAACAAAATATTACCCAGATAGCACTATTATTCAAATGGAATTCTTAGAGAGTTCTTAAGGAACTCACTTCTTAAAGAGTCACTGTTTAATAATCTAATATTCATTGAAAACAAAGAAACAAAGAATAATGTCATCATCAAGAACCTGAGCTTTTGAAAATGACATTTATGAATAAAAGAAAAATAAACAGTTTACGACAATTTCTTATAAATAATTTTAAGGTAAAGATTTAATTAATAATGAAATAAATTTTTGAATTGCAGTGGTGGCACGAGCAACTATCTATTTTAGATCAAATAGGTTATGTCCTGTCGATTGCAAGTCTGGTACTTGCACTGACTATATTTGCAATATTTAGGTAAGAATTTGTATTCGTCGTAAACAATGAGTTGCTTAACAAACAAATCAATAAATAAATAAATAAATAAATAAATACATCTTTTATTATTTCATACAGTCAACTACAAGACACTCGAGTTAAGGTTCACATAAATTTATTTACTGCTATGTTACTGCAGTCTTTAATGTCCCTGCTTCAAAATTTTTTTTATGGTTGTAAAATATATTATACTATTCTAATGAGCTCATCGGGTTACGACGCAGAATGCGTAAGTTCGAATATGTTTACAGCGGCAATAAACTTAAAAGAATTTTGAAGAAATATTAATATGTTATTCCTTTTTCACAGTCCATATTTTGTAGAGCTCTAATGACCTTTAGTCATTACTTTGAGCTCAGTATTTTCACCTGGCTACTGATCGAAGGCTGGTATTTCTACAGCTTTATTTCTCGTGCGCCTTACAAGAATTACATTACGATAAAGCCTCATATACTAGCAGGCTGGGGTAAAAATTTATTGCTTTAAAAAAGTCAAAATGTCAATGAACAATAAATAATTTCCATTTATTTTTCAGGAATGCCTCTGATAGTAATAATACCGTGGATATTTGTTCATTTGTATTCTACGCAAACAAATTTCTGCTGGGTCGATCTTGACATAAAAATTAACATTGTGGCCATTCCAATACTCTTAATAGTTTTGGTATATTCTAGTCTATTATTTACATTAACAAATAATTATGATACCGTATGATACCTTTCAATATGATTCGATTTCAATCTCAAATTCGTTGTTATTTTCAGGTAAATCTATGCTTCTTTATACTAAACGTAAGAATAATTTTCATAAAAATGAAAAGTACTTACATGTCACAAAAAAGAATGGATTATTGGAGATGGATCAAGTCATCATTGATGCTAGTACCTCTGTTTGGCACTTACGATATTCTCTATGGTATATGGCCCTGGATCGATGATCAACAAGTGAAAATTGCTTTTTTACTCATTGTTCGATTAATATGCTCTTTTCAAGTAAGAATAAGTATTTCCCTTTCAATCACATAGTAATAACACATAGTGAAAGCATTTTCCAACTAGCTTTTCTACAAGTGATAAATACTAATATTTGTATTTTTAGGGGTGTATCGTTGCAGCTTTATATTGCTTTTCAAACGGTGAAGTAAAGCGAGAAATTAAAAGAGCTTGGAGTAATTGGAAACTGAAAAGAGAAATTGAATGTGAAGTTTCAAGACATCATAGCACAGAAACCCTGAATCAAATCAGATCTAATTCATTGAATAAGGTCGATAGCAAAGATGAATTAAAGGATTTAGATTTCAGCACATATTTTTAGTACTAATTTTTAGATTTATTACCATATTAGTGTTGACCAAATTAATAAAAGCGTGTGAAAAGTGTGTCATTTTATTTGGGTCAACGTATTACTTATAATTATATTATAATTAACTATTATAACATTCTTCTTTTATAATTTATTTTTTATATTTACATGTAAAAGTTAAATGCATAAAGCAACATCTTACACAACAAATTAAAACTATGCGCTAAACGTCCAATTCTCTCACAAAACATGTAAGAAACCCCTAAATGAATGACGTTCCTTCCAAAAAGCGCAACGTTCATACACTATCCCTATTAATTCCGCTAATTCAATAAACGACCAAGAAAATACAGCGAAAGGAGAAGCAGATTATTGTGTACCCCCTTACCATCGAGTAAGATTATTATTCGTTTGACCATGGTAATCTGCGGTAGCTTGCGCGCGCACAAGATCGAGAAGTAATTGCGTGTTTGCCAAGAGTTGCCGCAGCGCGCGCGCGCGGTGCACGCAAACCCCAAATGGCCCTAATGGTGTAACTCACTTTGCCGCTTGGTGAGCTGCATTCGATCGGTCGTACGATAATGAAGCAATACCATTTATTACGCCGGCGCATTAAGATCCGAAATATTGCGGATTTGCAACTTCTGTAAAGTGTAGCTGATTATAATCGCATTTTTTTCTTTTTTGCGTTGAATAACTCGAGTCTTATCTGTATGGAGTTCTGTATTGAGATAGCGGACGGGAATGCTGATCAAATTGTACGGGTGTCGACGGGCCTGATATGTTTAGACATTTAATTATACGGAAACGTTGTTTAATGTATTTTATGATAACTGTAATTTACTATTTTTGCATCTGGAATTTTTTGTGAAAGATTTGAATGAATGCTCCGATTTCTGCTTATGTTGTATTTTACTGGTTATTATAGACTATACATATAAAATTTTGCTTATAATTTGAGGCACAAGTAACTATGAATTATTTTGAAAACTTAAATTATAATATCAAATCAGTTCAATCAATGTAATGAACAAAATATTGAAAAATATGATGAATAGCTATTTTTCGCGATTAGTATTAGATACATTTAGTTATAATTTATGTTTAATTAACTTTTATCAGTCTTTTAGTTCCTATTGCAAAATATTGGATACGTGCATTTTACTGTACGGACAAAATTAGTGAATGAGTTTAGTCAGCAAGTTTTGCCTGTAACTTAATGTAGCTTATATTTTACAATGGGAACTTCAGAGTTAAATATAACAAAAATTTAATTGACTGCAGTAAAAATCAAAATGGCAAAGCCATATTTACAAAGCAATACATATGGCGCTTGCAGATCTTTCCTCTAAAAATTAAAAAAAAATGATTTTTTTTATTCTTTCGGTGAACACTTGTAAACACTTCAACTAACTTATCACTACCTTATGAATTTTAATTTAATTCATTTAAGAGCTGAATGACTTATAGTGCGTCTTAAAATCATATTTATATAGAACAGTCAGTAAGGCCATTTTAGAAGTATAAAGCGACTTTCTATATATTTTTTCGATAGAATGAGTATCTTGTATACTAAGGAGTTATATTAAATCTTCTGAAATTACTCTCTGGCGTATATTTTATGTAATTTGAGTAATTCCTAAATAGACAATTCATTTCCCGAGTAAAAATGATTTTATATATATGATTATATATGACTGTATATAGTTAGATATAGTTGTATACAGTTATATATGGATTAAGACTATATAAAATTGTATATGAATATATATATATATATATATAATATATAGTTATATATTAGCATATATAACTATATACAAGTTGAAATTCATGAATCGTGAAAATTTTATATATAACTATATAAATGTATATATAACTGTATATAATTGTATATTAATTTATATAGCTATATATGTTTATATATAAACTGTTATATACAAGTATATAATATAATATAATATATAATATTATATAATAATAATTATACAAGTTTTTTTACAATTGCAGTCGGTTTGAAGAACTGTATATACAATTATATGATTATATATGTTCGTATACAGTTACATATAAAACATGTTACTTTACGATGGATTTTTATATAGTTACATATGATTATATCTATTTATATATAAATACATATTAAATTTTCAAGTGTTCTTAAACAATTTTTTGAATGTATAATCGATCGGGGTAGTAGTCCAGGTCGTTAGGTTGACCGATGGCGTAGACATAAAAAAAACTATGGAGCGCATTATCTAGACCTCGTCATCGGCTATTATGACCACTTGGACGCCTTCTCCAACCAGTACCTACATCTAGACACAAAAAACTACAGAGTGCGCTATCTTGACCTCGTCATCGGCACCTATAATCACCTGGACATCGCCTCCGACCAATCGTTATAGCTAGACACCAAAACCTACGGAACGCACTACCTGGACCTCGTCATCAGCCTACATAACCATCAAGACTAAGCGCGTTACGCTCAGTCCCGCCTTTCAATAGTGCCTGGACTTTTACTGTACAACAATATATTACTTCTGACTACCAACTCTATTTTACTTTTGTGAAATTCATTTATATATATTTTTTTTTTTTTTTTATTATTATTTAACGTCGCCATGTTTGTGCTTCCATGTGGTGCTAATCGACGACGGGGGTCTGCGGTGTGTTTGTAAACAAAGCACATGTAATTTTTACAGAGGTGCTTGTATCAATCGGCAGAGACTAGGATTCGAACCCGGGTCACCGGCGTAGGAATCCGACACTCTACCGACTGAGCCGCCGCAGGCCCCTCATTTATATATAATTGTATATAAGTATATACGACTATATATGAGTTGCCTACCAATATACCTTATAATACACTTCGGATACTATTTTTACAACAAGAGATGTTGGGGTAGTGGTTAAGGTAATGGCTTCACAACTCAAAGATTTTGGGTTCAAATCCCACGCGGGCCAGTTTCTTCTTCTTGTTAATAATTTTTTGTAATAAGAAATGCATAAAACATTGCTAATCTTCAATTAAAACTATTTTTTATGTTAAATTTGCATAAATTAATTATTATATTATTAATTTAATTAATTTAAAATTTATATACAAATATATATATAATTATATATATTCAGATATGATTATATATAACGTAATTCTATATATAATTGTATATAAGTTACTTATATATGATTATATATGATTATATATAAGATTTTTTTACTCGGATTTTTTTTTTAAGAATCGTCTAGGGAAATTTGTTACACCTTTATATACACACGTATCTTAAAATAAGCAGAAATAAAAGAATTCACACTCTCTATATATTTTCTACTTGTCTTCAAAATGTTTTTTGCTATAGATCAAAGCCATCAACGGCCACTCGTTTTTTTTTTAATTTCCGCGCAGACATTCGGGCCTTTCACCGCATACCGCGTTCAAGCACGAAACGATTAATAAAAAATATTTTTACAATGGACAAGTCACACTTGGAGGTCAATCAGCGCATTGTCATTAATTTTCAGCAACGTAGCCATGACAAATGACACTTATAAATTACGTATTTGAATAAGTTAGTTCTACGCTGCGGGGGCTTACAAGTGCAGACACACGAACTGCCGGCTCCTTTTTATTTCTCTCTATCTCCCTCACTCGTATAATCAAACTCACATCCGCGCTGAGCACAAACAAAAGAGAAACTGAAAAATCCTAGTCACTCCGACCCTATACACTGCACATACTCGCATTTTATACCTTTTTAATAAATATCACGAAGAGTCAGCACGAGCCGAAGAAATAAATGATAGAAAGAAAGAGTTGGGGAGCGCAGTTTAACTGAGTCGTTTCGGTTTCCTCAAAAAGACCGCTACACAGCTCCGATATTTCTAGCGGACACCTCTCTCCGAAACGTCGGCTTAATAATTGGTTCTCTGCTGGCTGGCTTCGCTCTCGCGCGATGAAAGGGGTTGCGCGCGCGCTATCGACACATCTGTCCCGTAATAGGCCGAGGATTTATCGCAACACGCGCGCGCGCCTCTCGGAATCATTACGACCTTCGCACATGATCGCACCCTGTCATTATGGAACTTCTTATTAGGACGAGACTCCCGCGTGTGGGCTAGAATCTTGGCAACTATAGTCATTCGGCGGTTGTCTGTAATTTCTTTCGTTTTCGGGGTAGGGGAGGGGGGATGTGTTATACAGGAGAAGAGACAATTCTGGTTAATTTGTGTAGGATTGGGGAAGGAGGACAAATTTCACGGAGGTGGATACATGGATTTTCCGAGATTGCAGGTAGTAACGGGGTTTTCTTGGTAATGCGGTGCGTTGATTTTTTGAGGAGACGATGGATTTAGTGATTGGATGGTTGAGATGACCCATTTTTATTTTGTTTCTATAAATTGAGTGCACGTCAGACGTTCAACGGGCCATTTTCATGTACATTCGTATACTTGAAGAATTGTACAGTGAAGATACATTAACACTGGTTGTTTACAATGTGTACTCTGTAAAATTATTTAAGTATATTTGAATAAAAATGGCTCATAATAGTATTTTTTTATTTTGTGAAATTTTATTTCGTTCACTATTAACATAGTATTGATTTACGAACAATTCGACGCCAGAGAAACATTTTTATGTGAGTAAATTGTACCATTCACAAACTCAACAAAATTGTGTGTCCGTAAAATAATTAAGTCCATTTTCGAATGTAACTTGCACGTGGGAAGCTAATGTTTAATACTTTAACAGTGCTAATTTAAACACTGAATTATCCTAATAGCTGTGTATGAATTAAGGCAAGTATATACCTTTTCGCGGAATATTGACTTAAATCCTCATTGTTTCATACTTTCACTTCTTTTTTCCAATAAAAAACAAGTAGTATTAAAGTTTCATGCACAATTCTTTATAAGAATAACTATAAGTTTACTTGCTATTACTTATACTGCCGCCGTAAGCAAGAAGGTCTGTAACTTCAAAATGTCACTTTCGCTGCAATTTTTATATGAAATTTGAAAGCCTGCCGTTTTCCATTAAATTAATCATTTTTATCAAAGTGATTTTTTTTGTATATAATTATTAATGATCTAAACAAGAATACATTTAAAAAACGAGTACAATTATGATTTCATTAAAAAAATGTTAGTTACGACTTTTTGGTTATGAAATTAGAGGGCGACCATAAGCCAGAAAGCCGTATAAACCAGCATAAACGATAATTTTTTTACTATGCATAAACTAATAAGTTAGAATATTGAAAATACTGTTATTAATAGTGGAACTGATTGAGCTTTATACAGAAAATAATAAAACTATTTTTTTATTAATTAAAAATATGCTAAAAATAATTATTAATGCATATTTTTTTAACAGGATTTATATTATTTCAACAGTTTTATTTAATATTTGCGTAAATAAAATATACATTTTAATGCTTTAGCGTAAAGATTTCTAATATTAATAAAACATTATTTATTGTTTGCCAAGTTTTGCCAAAAAGAATGACGATTATTTGGCATTAAAGGGAGAAATGTTTTCACCATAAGATTTTTCACATCTTCGTCGATTCCGCAAGGTTTCTCTAAGGCATCAATTTTTTAAATGTTTTTCATCCCCTTTACTGATAAAAAAATCAAGCTTGTAAGAGTCACCATTGAAAGAGGTTTTATACGTCAACGTCATTAACCCTCGTTCGGCAATGATTTGAACCATGTTTCCAAGTAATGGTTTTGGATTGTTTAATTTTCGATTGTTCGTCCTTTGCACAGAATGACCGTCTAGTCAGTTATAAAAATCAGTATGCTCCATGGCTTTTGTGATGGTGTGAGTATTCGCACCTTTTACTGCATCGCAAAAATCATTGAAGTCATACGTTCTTTTCTGTTTTTTTAATGATTTTTCTACATGATGATGAAAACTATCAGCACTCATAAATGTATGACCTGGTTCCAAATAGTTAATTTCAATGGTATCAGATGATATTTCATTAGAATTAATAATGTGAACAAGATACGTTAAGAAACACCAATTTTTGTTTTGGGCAGTGCAATTATCGAGCCACAAAATGATTTTCTTAGAATCTCTGTGATGTAAGAAAAAAGCATTATACGCAGAAATCAGATCCTCTTTGTGCGCCTACACGAAATACCCTCATGCCATAAAACTGCAAAAGTATTTTTTTTATTTGATCCTACGGGAACGAAACTTTTGTTGTAAAGAGAAATTATTTTTGTAAATAAAACAACTTTGAAAGTATCAATTCTGGGGAGCATTATAACTTTTTGCAAATCAACGGAACAACAAATGACACCATCTGGAAGTGACTGATCTGCGTATTCGCGGTATTTCTCGCGACTGAGCTTAGCTTTGTCGATATGAGTTTTCCAAGTCGTACATACATCGCAATCTGCATCAAGATTCGTCTCATTGTGTTGAGAATTGTGCAATTTAAATGTCTCACATTTTTTGCACTCTTCATGCCCTAACTTTGTAAAACTAATATTCATTTTCTTCAAGCATCTAGTGTAAATACTAATCGAAATCTTCAGCTCCTTATGACCTTGACAAAAATCTTCATACATACTAGTAATTGAAATATCACTAGGTAAATACCGAGCATTCGGAGCATGTTCTCTTCTGTAATGAGATACCGTTGGATTGTATTTTTCAATGTGCGCGAATACAACTTCTGTGTTAATTTTGTGTTTCGATGGTTGACGGCCACGATTATCGGCAAGGGGAGTGATTTCTTGCTTATTCGAGCAGCGCACGATGCGCAATATCATCTTGTCGTTATTTGCTTTCAAACCCAATGTCGTGAGAAAAAAAATTCTACATACTCGTGTTAATTCACCGGTGTTTTTTCTAAAATGATACTTTATAGACATCGTTCGAATTCGTTTAGGGGATCTAGATGGTTTGGCCGGATCTTCACGAACACACATACTTAGAATAAACATATGTTTGCCATTATAATCAAAATTCCAATATTACTTGTTAATAGCTTTTCGTATTTCTTCGTCGAAATTCTCAGAACATTTTAATCCGCACTTTGAAGCATCGCAACACTCTCGAACTGCATGATTTTCGGCAACTTCATCGCATTTTGCTTCTAACGTTTCTCTTGGAGCCTTTGCTTTTCGTTTTCTGATCGTACCTTTTTTTGTATATTCTAAGGTTGAAATGAGTGTATAAATATTTAAAATGTGAAAATATAAGTTGAATACGAATTAAGAATCAACCTATGACATCTGGAGATTTATCATTACTGTTCGACTCATTTTGTGTCTCGTTACTGGTACTTCCATTCACTGCAGCATCGCTTATATCTGGTAATGGTTCACTTTCATTATGAACAGAATCATTGAGAGACGGAACATTGTCGATCATATTTTCAGGTTCTAATAATGAAAAAATATACGCTGATAATCTTAAATTAACCTCGATATACACGAAATCTCTTTGTAAACAATAAAATAAAGCTATTTAATATTTCATTAAAAAAATTATTTAAAATAACAGTTTAAATTAAACATAAATAAATTACCAATCACATCTTGCGAACTAGCTGCAGTTTCACCATTTTTCCATTTAACTCTTATAAATCCATTTTCATCGACATAACAATTTATTAAATCGATTGGTTCTAACGTTATACTTTCGTTCATGATAAATACAATTGATTATCACTAAAATGTCTTTTGATAATTATAATTATTGCAGGAATTAAAATCAAATCGTCGTTGTTTATTTTTCATAAACAAGAAAGGCGTAAAATCAATTGTTCATAACCAAAAAAGACGTAATCGTCGTATCGTAAACAAAAAAGTCGCGACTTCATGAAGTTTGCGTCTTTCTTGCTTATCATCGTATCTTTACGGCGTTTTTGTTTATGAAAATACCAAATATCACCAAAACCGTAACATTAAATATTGTGATTTTGCACAAATAATTACATTTTTACCTCATTTTCTATTTTATTATTATAGATATGGTACATATGTGTCAGAATAATCAAAAATCTCATTTTTGAATTTTTTGAAGTTACAGACCTTCTTGCTTCCGACGGCAGTATATTTCAATATAGCACAAAAATGCAAAAATTAAAATCTCAATATGTATTTACATAAATAGTTTATAATGAACTAATAAATAACTAATAAATGATGGCATTATTATCACAAAATTGAAATCATCATGAACCATAAAGTGCAAAATGAAACATCTTAATAATTCGATTAATTAAGGAGGTTAGATAGATCTCCCGCACGCGGTGAGGAAAGACGATTTGCTTTAAAATTTTACATGCCATCGTAATCTTCATAGAAGAATGACATATTAAATTCTCAGAAAAGTCTTATCATTTTGACTCCACTATCGAACTTCATTAATCTCAGTGGTATTATACCCTTTATAATTCTAAGTATGATTATAAATATGAGCTTCCATGGTTTGCAGGACATTACCAGTTGTGTTTTGTAGAGGTGCACATCAGTTGATAACAATATTCCATAGAAAACGTTGTGTTTTTAACAGTGATCTTCGGAGTGATTAACAGATTTCAGTAGTTACTCCTAGAAAGCGGATGAAAAAGGAGAATCAAAAAGGAAGAAGAAATGTTAATGTATTCAATTCACACGACAAGTCCCTCTTCATAATGACTGAACGTCGTTAAATTACCGGACGTACTACGGACAAAGATACTACTGTTAAGAGGAGCAAATGTAAACGCTCAAAATGAAAAAGGAGAAACGTCGCTTCACATGGCTGCTGATGTAAACAACAAGGAAATCGTTAAAGCTCTTATAAAGTATGGAGCCGACTTGAAACTTTGTACGATTGACGGAAAAACGTTCTTGCATTATTTATCGAACAATTATAGCGTACTTGACAACAATGCGTTAATCGAAGTGGAAGAGATTCTCAAACTTTTGCTAAAGGCAGGAGTCGACGTGAATGCAAAATCAGAAAATGACTTTACTGCATTGCACGCAGCTTGTTTTAATGACTGCGAGAACATTGTCGAAATTTTATTACAACACAACGCGCAAGTGAACGTGAATGTCAAGGATGATAAACTTTACTCGCCGTTACACTACGCAATTATGAATTCAAATCAAAATATGGTTAGAATGCTGTTGGAAGGAGGCGCGGACCCCAACGCCAAAAGCGAAGATAACACCGCATGGACATCTTTCATGTTTGCCTGCTCCTTGGAAACACTGATATCGTAAGGCTTCTTCTGGAGTACAAAGCGGACGTCAACGCCGCCCAAGTGGATTTACTGACACCACTTCACTTTGCAATTTTCCGCGGAAACGCGAAGACCGTAAGAATTATTTTGGAGACAGGAGCCGATGTAAACGCTTCAGATAAGAATAACATTACTGGGCTTTATTGGACTTACACGTTTAGATTTATAGAGATCCTGAACATGCTGCTAGACTTTGGAGTGAGTTTTCACACTAAAATTGACAATAAAATGACTCTGATGGATTACTTATTGCGGTACGATGAAATTGAAGCTGATAGGATGAAGGATTTCCGGATAGACAAGTATACAACAATGTACGGTATTTTAATTGACATGAACAAAATGGTTGTTTACACGCGAAATGAACTATTTTTGGAAATATTAGAATCGAAAGAGTTTAAAGTAGCTTATCCGAGATTGAGTGATATCATAAAAGCTCTATTTATAAGAGCTGTTGTTCGAAGAGATTTGCTTGAGCAAGCACAAGGTATATTGGAATGGATTACTAGCTTACACCTGCCGAATTGCTACGAAAATATTTTCCAGCACTTGAACAAGAAGCAGTTACAATTATTCATTAGTGCTAAACCTGAATAATATAAAATTATATCATAACAAACATTGCTAACTCGATACATAAGAAAAGTTTTTAAATATATTCTCAAAATTTGGGGCGGGCGATGGCTCAAGTGGTAGACGCGTACCTTTTAAGAAAACGGCCTCTCAAGGGGTGACAGTTCGAATCTCTGTAAGTCCGAATTTATCGGGGAAATTTTGAGAAAACATTATTTATGCATATCTAGGAATTGATTACAGAAAGAAATTGTATAACAGTGTATTAAAAATTAACGAAACGTAAAAAATGTTGGATTTCAGACGTTTTATATTATATTTAAAAAAAACTATTACGTTTTATTACTTTAGATTACATATTCAAACTACAAATTCCGCTCTCTAATGAGATATCCGTAACGTCAAATATTAAAAAAAAATACTTTCTCAGTGTCAATGCTTCTTAAAGTAACTTAAAGTTTCTATTTTGTACACGTAAATTGGTTTGTATATGCCTCGCCACCTATCGGTGAAAAATTCATCTATATTTTTTTTCACGATATTACGAAACGTAATTAAACGTAAGGAAACATAATAAAGCATAAAGATACGTATAAAACCGTAAGAAAATTTGTTACGTTTGTTTACCTTTACTTACATTTTCTTACTTTTTCTTACGTTTTATTACTCTTTTCATTTTCATTAGGGACTAACCTAACTTTTGAATCTGTTAAATATTTAGCATGAATATTTTTGCAATATTTTACAAATTTATTCAATAACATATAGAATAAGTTATTTAATTAATACTTAACATTATAAAAGTACTATACTGTTTTAAATTTATACTTATATTAATTTTATAGTGGTGCACCGCATTATTCGCTATGGCATACAAAAGACACTTGTGCATTTATTTATAACTTAAAACTTAAGGGAATAATCATTTAAAATTAAATAAAACATTTTAGTATTTGTAGCTAAGATATCAGAGTACCCCTAAGAGGATGCCGCATTGGGATATGAAGCAAAATTCACGGTTCCGAACTTTATTCGTTGAATTATTAGTTTTACACATTTCTAAAAGTTGTCCCTAATTATGTACAGAACAAAGAATTAGGAACAACTTTTAGCAATTTGTAGAAGTAATAAATCAACGAGTAAATAAGTTTGGAATCGCGAATTTCATTTAGTACACGCTTACGCTCTCCTCTTAAGACTTTTAAGCATAACATTAAGTGAATATTAACAAGCACATTTGTTGGTGCGCATCAGTTGCACCACATTGGACCATTCTCCCCTAATGATATCTTCTGGAATAAAAAGTTTGCTAATAGTTTTACAGCCTGATACTCCGATTAATATTATATTCGATACGTTACACAATGACTATAATTTTACGTGCAATCTTGTTAAGATTCGATCTAGCACCTTAATGTAAACAATAAAACGTTAATATCTGGAAAAACAAAAAATGAACATTAGTTGTTATCTTTTCAATTTCAGAAGCCACGTACATAGAGTCCAATATTATAACGGTATTTTCGATTTTTATATGAAATACTAAAAGAACATTTTACACGCAACGACTAAAAATGGTTTGCTTTTTAATAGAGTATTATCAACTGTTTTGCTCACCATTCCCAGCAAAGCGGATTACGTGTTCTTATTGCCTCATATTATTTTGTTCTTAAAACAAGTCACAAAAACATGAATTTTACTTAGTGTAAAAAAACTGAAAAATAGAAACTAAGTTTCTTGTTTAAAAATTATTTTTACTTAATTTAGGAAACACAAGAGAAATAATAAAAAAGATTATTGTTTAAAAACGAACATGACATATTTCGTGGAATCCCTGAACCTTGTAACATTATGATTTGGCAAAAGTCCTAAAATAAGAAAAATAGTTGCTTAAACTTGTCATCACTTTTCAAAATTAGAAATGATTAACTTTTTTAGGTCAATGTCCACGAGTTTATATATCAACATTTCTATATATTACCTATATACTCGTAAAGCTATAAAAAGTGTCCTCAAAGATACTAGTTTTTTTTGTGTCTTTTCATATATATGAGGACACGTATTACCACTGTTCCTTGATGTGAGCAGGTACAATTTGGTTAAAATTAATATTTTTCGTGATCTTAAAACTAATAAAAAATAAACGGTAGATAGGTTATCACTTTAAGGATTCTAATATAGAACCTATAGCCCGCCATAAGTATTACCCTTTCTTGCATCTTAATAAAAAACGAAATCATTCTTAAAATACAGAATCCTTACTGCTCCATTGTGAAACACACTGCCATAGACACTCGTTTGACCATGACGTTCTTTGTCAACGGTGTAACATGTTATAATCTTCTGGTAGAATTCGCTTGCGCTGCACACCGCACACGTCATACACTGCAACGCAGGAGTGTCGCGGCGGCGCCGCGCCACTGCAGAGAATTGATTGATCAATCTCTCTGTCCTGGGCTGCAGTACAGCCAAAGTCTCCCGCTGCAGGCTATATCTTGTATCTGAGCCTCGATATATAATATAAACCCCGGCTGCTGCATCTGTGCGCTGCTGCTGCCGTTGCTGCTGTAGTTCGGAGCACGGCACTTTGTAATACAAGCTATATTTAAGATAATGCAACGATCGGGGCCATTTTTTCTTTTAAGGAACGACTTTAATAAATGTGCCTCGCATTGTTGGGCGAATTAATTTCACGATTTGTCAGTCCATTAATTAAATCGCCGGAATATTGTTTGCGCTTATTGAGATATAATTTATGCATTTGACTAATAGTGGGTGTTGTTTTATATTCATGTGTTATTGTTACATCCATAAACTATTGTGACTATTAATTTTAGAAGTGGACATTGTGGTGCAATTTATGAAATCTTTAGTTTTTATTTTAGTTAAAGAGAACTTGCATGGGATATTTGTCAATTGTCGTTATAATGTGAAATTCCACAGCACTTTTCAAACATTTTAGCCAATAAATTTAAAAATATTTAAGTTTGTGTGTTATTTTTTAGTGGCAATAAGGTAAATTATGTGCAATATAAATATAGGCCACGGGCATATAATATTGACATACTGTTCTATCACATACGGTAAAGATCCAGTATGGTAAAGATGCAGTCGGCTTTATATTCTTTAAGCTTATAAACATTGATATTTTTTAATAAACAGTTTTCAATAATAAAGCGAAATAGTTTTACTAAATACTTCCATATTTATATTAGATTGTTTAATTCTATAATAATTGGAAGCATAAGAACACGAAAATTTGATATTCATATCATTTTATAATAAAATTTTTACAAACAAAGTAAGCAACTTTTGGCTTGAAATATCTTGAAGAATATCTTCTTAAAGTTTCATTCAGATTCCTCAATTGGGCATTACATTTATAGCATCATTTTGAATATCGAAAGATCAATTTAGAATGTCTATATTACAAACTTATCAAAATTTTGTAATTTAATTCGAAACTTAGAAAGCAAATATCACCATAATAACTACGTTTATCGTTAAAGAACTGCAAAATTAAAATAATTTATTACGCTAAATTATTATTTGTAATTGTTCAACGAAAACCAGCAGGGAGCCACATAGATATTTTCTATGAACAATTTTGAGAAAAGAAGAATTCGACTTTTAATACAAAACACATTTATTCATACCTTATTTGCTTTAAATATTCAATAATTCCGAGAATCAAAACAACTATCCCGAGCCCGTAGCTAATTAGGCGTGTATAAGGTGCAAACTATCTGCCACAAAAGGGATGCCCCCCTCCGTGGCCATAATAGATTAAAATCAATAGCTTCTGCTGCCGATCCATCGAGCGGCTGCCACACGCTTGCGCAAATCGAATTACACAATCAAGCGCACCAGGCCGCACAACGGGTTCCTTTTTCGCGCGCATCTGCCACCGCCCACGTGACCCCCTCATATACGCAGGTCTAATAAGGGTTCGCAAACTGTTTGTGTAAACGCCGACGAAATTGATTTCGCCTGCTTTGCGGTCGCCCGCGCCGCTGCATAACATCAGCATAAGCAGTCGGTATTGCGGTTATAAGCTATAGTGTCTGTCAAGTGTTTGGACACTTTTTCCTGTGATTTTATTAACTTGTTGTATGTATACTATTTTTAACGCTTTTATTTTAACTTAATTGTTTTTTTGGTTGTCCGTCTGTCATTATCAAATCTTTTATTTACCTACTCGTCGATAATTTTTAAGTTCAAACCGGACGACAGTATAAATAAATACTTTTTGAGATAATTGAAAAAAAATGAATTGTTAATTATTTTATCCCCTGTGAAAATTATAAAATGTAATAAAACGTAAAAGAACTTAAAAAAGTGGATGAAACCGTAGAAAAACGTATAGCAATGTAATAAAACGTAAGAAAACGTGAAAGAATTGTTGAATTTCGGACGTTTTATATTATATTTTCATATATTTTGTTACGTTTTCTTTTCGCGTTCTTACGTTTTTTTACGTTTTCTTACTTTTTTTTCGTATTCTTACGTTTTGTTACGTTTTATTATGTTTAATTACTTTAGATTACATTCTTACACTAAAATTTCCGCTCACGAAAGAGACTTCCATAATGTAAAATATTCAAAAAAAATATTTTCTAATCGTCAATGCTTCTTAAGGGAAGAATATAAGTTTAAAGCTAATTTAAAAACATAAACATACCCAATATAATTAACTGCCTTAACTGCTATTTATAGCTATTCAGTCAGTCATAAAACACGAATTTTATAAAATCTTCCTGCGCAACAATTGTTGGCGAAATGCAAAAAAATTAATGACATATGATATATTATAACAGTATTGAAAAATGTACAGAGAGAGATTTTTTTTTTTCAATTTATATTTATTATTACTGATGTTTAAGATTTTTGAAACAATTTTTATAATAAATTAGCTCACATTTTAGTTAAAAATGTCATAAATTAACCCTTATATATTTGTTTTAGTGAAATATCTCTCTGTAGTTTTGTTAAAAATGTGTTAAAATAAACGTGTAAAAAGTTTTCAGACTGATTCATTAAAAATTGATGCGCAGGAACTATTTAGAATTTCAAATTTGTAGTTTTGAGTAAAATGCATTTTAAAAATTAGTAATAACAAATGTAAGATTTTACGTTTTTCTTAAAATAAATTTTCTTAAAAGGGTTTACAAAATTTTAAAATTATGTATCTTTAATTATTAGCACATTTGATTGTGCAACGTATAATTTAAAATTAATGTTCACCCTATTATAGGGATAGTCCCATTTTGGCTAGATAGTTCCCCATCTTTCACTTTCTTTCTTATGTACGTGTTTCCTCTTTTGTTCCATTTGAAACTAAGCTATGACGTGCATAGGAATTTGAATGAGTCATAAGAACACATATTTTAAGTTCTTACCATCATGTAGAACTGTTTAAAAAATTTTAAAAAAATATAGAATTTCCCAATAATTGGTATACTCTTCCCTTAAATAACTTAAAGTTTCTATTTTGTACACGTGAATGGATTTGTAACTGCCTCGCCACCTATCGGTGAAAATTCTAACTATATTTTATTTCACGAAATTACGAAACGTAATGTAACATAAGGTAACATAAGAATACGTATAAAACCGTAAGAAAATGTAAAAATGTCCGAAATCCAACAGTTTCTTAAGATTTGTTACGTTTGTTTACCTTTGCTTACATTTTCTTACTTTTTCTTACGTTTTATTACTTTTTTCATTTTCATTAGGGACTAACCTAACTTTTGAATTTGTTAATTATTTAGCACGAATATTTTTGCAATATTTTACAAATTTATTCAATTACATATAGAATAAGTTATTTAATTAATACTTAACATCACAAAAGTACTATAGTGTTTTAAATTTATACTTATATCAATTCTATAGTAGTAAATAAAAGCATATGAATAAGTACTCATTTATTACCTGAATACTAAATTTCTGGCATTGCAAAGTGAAGTAAATGAAGTGATTTTCTTCTTGAGATGCTTGGGTCGCGGGTTTAAATACCCGTAAGTCCGAATTATTCGAGGATCTATAAAAAATGTTTTCCGTATTTCTCAGTGGTAGAGACGTAACTCATAACCCGCAAACAATAATGATTAAAAATTATTGGTGATATTATTGTAAAAAGAGTTTGTTTTGTTTAACATAAAATAAAACAAAACTAGAAATATTTTTCTTAATTCAAAAGTAAAAGCGTGGAAAATTTTTAAAAAGCATTTCACGATCACTCATAATATCCCGCTGTAATTACGGTACATTGTAATATCAAACCTGCACCCACGCCGCTTTGCAACGTTTCCCTTCCACAACTACGATTGTACTTCACGAAAATGAAATCAGGCCAACGAGTGCACAATGAGTATCGATACCTCACACATAGAATAGAAAACGCTGCGCACGAGGTTTATCGACAATATTAAAACGCGGAAGGATAATAACGGATAGGGGCGTTTCTTGCTCACCGCGTATAATTCCGAGGGTTTCGAGGCCGGAAGCGCATTTCATCCTCTGTAGCTTATTAAAAAAAATTACGCTTTCCACGCGCAGGTAGCACTGTATTTTTTTCGGATATGACCGAGTTTCCATTAAAGGGATGCCGTTGTTGCCGCTCAGCTCGGAGACGAAACTAGGCTTCGGCGAAGCGCACAGCGGGATAACAATTCGGCGCGAGACCTGCTTTACGGATGTCTGTAGCGGGATATCCTTTGTCGAGCGCGAGCCAGCTTCCCTTTAGATCGCTGCACGATAAGTGCACAAAAAAAGAGCAAGAGAGAGAGAAACGGGGTCAGGAAGATTTTGGGCACTGACAAAAATGGCATTATCATATCTTATTTTGCTGTACAGTTATGTATGTACATGCTAATGGAAAAAGTGCTTTGAAGTATGTTGAATGGGTGTATGTTCGTGTCATTTTAATAACATTTTTTTAAATTTTTAAAATGTAAAAATATCAAGCATGATTTTTTAAAGCATTTTATTCTGCGATTATATTATAGGATAAAATGTTTGTTTAAAAATGCATGCTTTACTCAGAGATATGTTTCAACCATTGTTACTTTGATTTATTTCATTAACAACTTCATTACAAACTTTATGTTCTATATATTTACGTACTTTAATATAGTTGGGTTACTCACCCTAGTTCAAAAAGAGTTATTTAAATCAAGTACATAGAGAGTTTTTGGATACAAATAAAGTAATTCATTGTTTAATATTAAAAAAAGAAAATTTATGGTGTTCAACGATTTTCTTCATCATAACTTATTCAAGATTATTTCTTTCAGTTAAAAATTCCACTTTTATAAGTATATTATACATTTTGAAAATTCCACACAAGAACATGAAGTTTTATCAACAAATATGATGCGTGAACAATTCTATCTTCTAAATAATTAACGCCTCCGCGCAGAAACCCACCGCATTTTTGCCGCTACGGAACCTCAGAGTTCGCGATATACAGCTTGATTTATACCCACAAACTATACAAGTACATGAGCTATCAAATTATATCAAGCATTCATTGTCTCAAACACATTCATCTACGTGTCGAAACAGGAATCGTATTAAATCATTGATACAGATAATTATACGAGTTTCCCCTACCCCTCAACTATAAACACAGTTGTCTAATCGATCTGCGATATATCCACACATTCAAAGCCTTCCTCCTCGCGATATTATATTTATTCATATACTCTCTCTGCTCTTTCGTTGACTCTAAATTCTAAAGAGTGAAAGTTAATGCAAAAGTGTAGAGACTTCTCAGTATTCTACTTTTAATAAGAGTAAACTGTTATTATAAACTTTTAGAAGAGTGAATTAATATTTATTGATGTTTATGCAAATACCCATTTTACATATTGTATTATATATAGGTTTTGCATATTATGCATTTCTAGCACATTTTTGCATAGATTATGCTCATTTTAGGTATTTTTTCATATTCTTTTAATTGGTTTCATGGTCTCTTGTGCATATTTTTATATATTTTGCTAATTTGGTGCAAGATTTTAAAAATATTTCAGGTATTTTCTAAGTATCACTCGATAAACTTTAATACGCACCTATTTAAAAAAAAATCAATACACATCTATACGAGTACATTTATCGAATACTTCCCCGTCCGCTGCCTAAACATTTCTGCCCAAACACCCGCAATCTACAAATAAAAACCTTTACCATTTAGATACTATCTAGAATTCACGCTATTGCCATTTTTTCTTACTATCGCGAGCGTGGCTCGCGCGTCGATTGGCTCACTGACTCTCTCGGCGACCTGTCGCGCGCGACTATATAATAGGAGAGAGACAGAGAGAGAGAGAGAGAGAGGGGCAACACACCGCCGTGTAATACAGGTTTTCTGCGGAGACGGTGACGGTGACTCTCCGTATAATAGTGTATATTTATCGTGCGCGCGCATATAGACGCCGGTAATTGCTGTCCTCGGGAGCGGCGGCCAATCGGTCAGCTGGTTTTGGCTCCAGCTCCGCCCCGCATGTGTAATGAGGCTCGTGCTTCTGTAATCTTCTTGTATGTGGTATATGAAGGGCGTTTATCGCAGTATTGCGGTTCGTTGAGCTTCGAGATTATCGAATCTGACGTTTGTTGTGGAGGAAGCTGAATGGAAGGTTCTTTTTTTGGGTAGGATAGTAGGGTGGTTGTGTGCATTGCGTGGGTGTGCAATGACAGTAATTTAACTGTGTGTGGGGGGGGGGGTGGTAATTAGATGATGATGTAGGTGGATTAGGGTGACATAGAGGAAATAATGAGGCTTTATTGAGTCAATTCGTTGATTATTAGGGAAATGTAGATAATAGCGTTGAGTATTTGGTAGACATAAGATGAAGCTGGCATATGGAGATTATAGGTTAGTTGATGTTAAATTTATCTTATTTACAATAACAATAGGAAAAAAGCTTTTGCTCAATTTACTTTATTAATTATTTTAAATCGACGCTGACGGTTTGTTCTCAAAATTCGAATTTTTCTATAACTGTCTAAAGAACAAACTCTTTATGAACTAAAATGCAGTAGCTTCAATTTTAGTATTTCATTATAGGTATTTTACTTATTTTGACTGATTTTTAAGGTTTATCCACTAAAATTGAAAGTAAGTTAAACTTATCTGTAAGTGAGTTGTAATTTAATCAAAATTCTAAATAGACACAATGTAGCTCACACTAAACTTTATGCCCGGTATTTCCTATAATGTTTAAAGAGAAATACAAATTATGTCTATTTTATATCTGACAGCAGCTTCATTCAACTCAAATACGTATCACATACTTTTGTGACTCTAGCGAATAGACATATGGCAATTTTATTAAATTAAATATTTATAACAAACACAAAGTAAGTAATTGTTTTTGTACAAATGATCAATGTTTTAGTTTAAATATTGGTACGAATTTAGTCGATTTAATATTGTTCTTTTATATCATTCAAAATAAAGGAATTAAAAACGACGATGAGTATCATGTTAAACTTTAAACTTTATACATGAGTGATAGTTAGACAAAAATTTCTTAATAGTACAGGAATCTGATTTTAAATAAAATCCATTTTTCACGATGATTTAAATACATCAATTTACTTATAATATAATAGTAAAAGAATTCTACTCTCAGTGTATAATTAAGTTACATCAAATATGAAATATAGTGTTTTAAATTGTTTTATTGGACAATAAGTTCATATCATTAGATTTGGAAGTCAAGAAAGTAAACAAAATGATTCATACTTATAGGTTGTTTTCTTTTGCACTATAAATACAAACAAATTTGGAGTTGTTAATGATCTGTGAGTGGCATACTGTAGACATGAATCTATATTCCACATTATAAAGATATGAATTTTAGAACTATAAATCAAGCGCAAATAAAAACAGCCCCTCCAGTAGCAAGATTCAATATGAACATTAAGATATCGATGACGTTCATTCAAAAACCATATAAAAGCCCTTGTACAAATAGAAAACTCAATTTTTCAACCAATATACGATGAAGGGAATGAAAATTCACATTCACATTTTCTCAAGGGTTCATATATACACTCTACTCTCCAATGCCTCTTTCCATATACCTATATACTTATATACATAACACACGCAGCTATCCCTGACTCCACCCAAATGGTAGTGAAAACAGTTTACACGTCCCAGCCATTGTCCGCTCCTCCCATAAATCAGAATTTCACGCAATAAATCAAACCTCCGCCGCGTCAGCCGTCTCATTTTCCAATATTAATCCCATATCCACGAGTCCCAGGAATTTAGATACGTCAGGATGACAAGTCAGCGCGCAATCATAAAGACCTCCAAAGCACGAGGCGAACCACCGAGACACAACGCAACCCTTTTCTAAAAAAAGAAAAAATCGCCGCGTTCTCGCGTCACGCAGGAATTTCTCGAAAGCACCTGCGCGCGTCTTCGCCTTCCTCGTTCGAGGCACGAAAAAATGCTTCTCTCGCTCGTCGATCGGTGAGTATTGTGTGTGTGTGCTCGCAGTAGAGTGTGAGTCGCGGGATGCGTCGAGAATGGGATGTGATTGTTCGTGCGCGTGGGCGCGGCGCGGTTCCCTGTAACGAAATACGTGGAGAAGAAGGTTCTGTAGGGGAGAGAGTGCATTTTAAGGCATTTGTGTCTTTAAAAGTTATATTTTGCGATAAGAGAATTATGGATTTAGTAGACTATAACTTTGTTCAATAATTCTTTGTTTGAATGTCTACATTGATAACCTATGGAAATAAATTTATAAAAAAAGATTATTTTATTTAGATAAAATAGATTGAAATTTATCAAAACAAGATTGTACTATATGATGAAGAACTTATTTGCACTTAGAAATATACAAATATTCAATTCATAAAGTATAATGTATTTGATGTATATAAATTATAATCAAAAGCCCTTGCGATTACATAACAAATAAGAAATGAATGAAAGTTTGAAGCTTGAGTTTAGAGAAAAAAGTTTTGAGAATTTGAAAGATAATATACAAATATAAAATATTTGTTTAAATAGTTTTATATACGTATTTGATGAAAAGTGTACTTAACCTTCGCTTAAACTTGCTCGTTTTAGTCACGTCCGTTCACCATGTTGGATGAATCAATCATCCGAACGAAAATAGTTGATAAATCCTACGTTTTAATTTCGATCACTGTAAAAATTATTTAATAAAACGATTTAAGGACGTTCACCGGGTAATTGAGATTCTTTAAAATCTCTTGAAACTTTTATTATATGTCAATTTAGGTGTATTTTAGACGTGGTTGAAATTTCGACCTTCCTTGCACTATCAATAATCGAGAAATTTAGCTGCAAAGTTTCAATTATTAACATGGGAGGCCTATCTTGAGCTCTGATAAAACGGACATTTTCATTTATTGCAAACCAAGTATTCTTTAAATCGTTCTGAAGAACTAGTACGTAATGTAAAATAAGCATAGAAGTAATACATAAGAAGCTGGACATAGCAAACGGTACTTCTTTTAAAGATATAGCTATCTTAAGTTGTGCTCCAATGTCATTACCCTAGTGTGAGAAATCTATTAAATCCTATTAATTCCTTTTTCCAAATATGAAAAGATCCTATTTGCGAATAGGATGTATATGCAATTTTTGTATCGGTGAATAGGACTTAAAAGATTTCTCACACAAGGGTAGTATATCTATATCATGGTACTTTGGTTTTTGGTGCCTTTTCATCACTTTTATATTCTTTACTATTATTTTAATGCTTTATATTGTAAATTGAAAGGTTTTCATTAAAATATTGCCAGTTGATGATAATTTTTCCAAAAATTAACTTTTTAACCTAAATAATTATATCTTTGAGTGAAAAAAGGAAAGTAATGTTGATCTACTTTTTCATATAATTTCTTCTCTTTGAGAATGTAGAGTGCCAAATTAGTTAACTGTGTTTTTTCTTTTATGTATTGCTAGAAGAATATTTCCATTATATACTTTTACCCTCATACGTTACATTCTTGATGAATATTATTATCTTACTATCCACTTATAAATCATTATTTTGTAAACTACGTAAAGCCTTATACACGTTTAAATTCAACGTGGTCCATCGTACCCCAAGTCCCCCTAACTCGAGGAAAGAAAATAAGAATACTTATATTGATGGGATGAGAAGAGTATCGGTGCAGGCACAGAGCGACGATTTGAATATATCGATGCGCGCAGTCTGAATGCGCGATCGATGAATTTCAAAGAGTGCGTGGGTCTCTCTTTCTCCTTTTTCTTACTCAAGGAGGATGTCTCTCGATATGCGATGCGATGCTCCACCTTGTGCGGAGAAAAGGTCGATAATTTTGAAAGCGACGATCGGCGATGTAATGGTTATTCGATTTTGGCGCGCGTGTAATGGCGCTCGGTGACGTTTATGCGCACTGGATTTTCGGGTTCGATTTACCTTAGCGAATTTACCTTAACGTTGGTACGGGATGCGAACGTTTTCTTTTCAAAAGCTCTTTGTATTTAAATTGAGGATTATTTGTATCCTCGATTTGTTTAATAAAATAAAGAATGGAGGCCGGTAGGTTGTCGCTGCATTGTGCATCGCGTCGCTCGCTCGCTGAATTTCCTGACTTGCCGTTTGCAAATTGAGTCGTAATAACTATACTCGTACATATACACACGTAGAGATGCGAGATTCCTCTGCTATCTCCACGTTGCAGAAGTAACAACAGTGCAACGAGTGCATCCTCCTCCCAACTCTTGTGTTTAATATTTTTAAGATATGGAATAGACACGCATTGATAGGTATAATAAACATTGATTGATATAATAATGTATGTGTAATATAGAATTTGTAGTCGAATAAAAAGTAGTTCAGATGAATGAATTCAAATAATATCAAATTGTTGTATTAAAATTAAACTGTAATAAAATTTGTATTCTCTGAGGTCGTAAGTCAATTATAAATTAAATATTTACAGCTGGATTATACACTTAATCTCACACTTATACGCACATACTCTTCATCTTCTATTTTCTTTTTTGATCTTCCTTGACGTTGTGACGTTTATTTTTTCTGATGTACAGGAAATGGTAAAAACAATGGTATCAATGGTTGATGATCAGCATTTGGAGTTCTGCCTGATTTGCCTGAATTGCCTGAGTTGCACTAAATCGCCCTTAAAACTGTTTAGGCGCGCTTAAATATTGGATATCATACGGATGATACCACATGCTTCGGGAGGCCTGAACACTATGATAACCTAATTAGTCTGATTTATATTAAGTCGCCCCTAAAAAGGTTTAGGTAACGCCTAAACATTTTTACTACTCATCTTACGCTCTCAATACGCAGTCGCCGTCGGCTCATGCCGGCTCGCCTCGTCTCGTACTGCAAACCACACGAGGTCAAAAAAGGATACTGCACTCTTGGTTCACAATATATTATTAAATGGCTCTAGCATCATCGAGAGGAATGTAAAATATCTGTACATAAGCATTAAGAATTCGCGTTTTGCTCAAATATACATTTTAAATGATGGCATAAAATAATTAGATTAGCCTCATTAAGATATTTCTTATATTTTGTAATTATTATAATAATTTATATATAAAAAGAAAGTTTCGACAGATGTAATGTGCATTTCTAATATCTAGTAGAATCCATATATTTATTGAATAAAAAATTGTAATTATTTTTTCATTATCAATTAAAATATGTTTTTATATTCGTATTCTACTTTCTCTATAGTCTTTGTAATTTATTTATTTCATTATTTGTAATAGTGGCCTTGAAAGTCTCTTAACCCCCTTGCGGTTTAATTAATTTTTGTATACTTGATTTAAATCGAGTATAATTTCGTAACTAGTTGATATGTAAACTTCTTCGACCTCCATTATTAAAGGCATTCCATTTGAAAAGTTTAAAGTGTTCATGGAGTAATTGCTCTCAAAGTTACATTGAAAAATGCAAGTCAAAATAAAAAATTTACCACAAGTCTGACTCCGATTAAACCACAGGAGGATTAACTCCATTTCTTTTACTCTTAAAAATTTAAAGCTATCTCTTTTCATTCAGTTGCAAACAAAAAGTTGGTGCTAATTGATTTAGCAGAATGCTTTCTCAAAGAGAGATCCTAATAAATCGGGTTTGAGAATTTAATAATGGAAATTCGCATTAAATAAAGTAAAACTGAAGTTAACTCATTAGACCCACACGTTTAAGTATTGGCAGTCTGAGATAATCTTAAAACTTAAGTAAAATAATTTTCATCATATCTATACGAAAATGTCTTATAGTTATTTTTTGTTTAATAATATTCATTAAAAAACTTTAACAGTATATTTTATTGTTGAGGTCTATCAGAATAAGAAGTTATTTCTAAATTTACTAAAATTACGGATTTTCGAAAAGTATGTATTCAAAATTCAAGTTTATATCTTCCACTAAAATAGCGTTCAGATAATTGCTAGATATATAAATTGTAAGAAAATTATATTTATTTTAAGAAAATGTACATATTTTCAAATTGTTTAACGTACAAAGAGACAAAAAAAATTTTCTCGATTTTTACAAATTTTGTAAAAGATATATATTTATTTCTTTTTCAAATTACACGTACTTTATGAAAGCATATATATTTTCAACATATTTAACATATATAAGAGAACTTTTTTCGATATTTGAAAAATTTTTTAAGTTATCATTTTTTATAAAAACTGTACTTTTTATTCTCCAATGCATACATACATACATACATACATATATACATACATATAGACATTTTTTAAAAACATATTTTTCTGACTCTGGTATCTTGAAAATATAAAAATTCATCAAAATCCCTAATAAAAAAATTTGCATCTGCACAAAGCTTTCTCTTTGAGAAAGCAAATGTATAAGAATATTCTTCAATCTTTGTTACATATCATTATTTAATTTCTTATGCGCATTATTCAACTACATGAAGCATAGTAACTTTAAATATCAGAATAACTGTTCGAGGCCCCTCTTCAAAATCCTCCGGGTGACAATAGTAGAGCAAGTTGTAGTCATTTGGGATCTTGCCCTATCAACGGAAAAAGACAAGTGAGCAAGTGTGAGTATATGACAATAGATTCGAGGTCACGGGGGCGGCAATATGACTAACATCCGAGTCTTCCATACACTCCCAACACGGAATTTAATCGCTCCACTCGATGTGCGAACGCAAACGTCAAGTCTGCAGACGCGCGACGATGACGATGAACTCCATAAGTCAGGTAGATGCTGCTGCTGCTGCTGTCGCCGAGCGACGTTCTCAATTTCACGATTATCGCGTAACCACCGGCGAGGTGTAACATGGCGTATATCATGCACGCATTTGGTATGCACCGACGAGTGAGCGATAGATACGTTGTAACATCTTTTACGATGCATTACATTGGTACTTTTTTTCCTTTTGATATCGAGACAGCATCGAACATTTTCTGTACGTTTATGTTATACACTTTGCTGTATAAAGGACGAGGACTACACATCTATAATGAAATTAAAAAACGAGTTTTATGCGAAGCATCTTCACTGAAGATTGAATTCTTTTTTCGATTTATCTATAGGGTTGTGTAGAAGATTTTACACCTATTGAAATTACAACATTTTTGTATGTTTTTAATGATATTTTTGTTTATTATACATATAAATTATAAAAAAGACGCTGTTAACTTATTGGCACTTATGTTCTAATGTATATTACATAAATATTAATGAAGTTTGCAGAAGCTATCATCGTTTTCCCATGCTCTCTGCGTGTCGACCATTTTGAGCAGTATTTCATTTCCGCCGAGCCTATCGATTTCCTCTCTGAATCGCCTCTCAGTGTCTACCACAGATTGCCGTAGATATTCGATTGAACCTAGTTTCTCGAGTAAGTGTAAGCATAGTTTTTGTAAGTCTACATCTTTGGTTTTTTGACGAATGATGTCTGATTTTATAATTAAAGAATTTGATATCGTTTCTGTTAGAATATTATGGAATCGTTTATTATTTTTCTGTGTAAATCGGCAGAAATGTTAGCGGAAACATTCATGCAGATGTGCGAAAAGAATGTAGATACTTTTTTTTTTATTTCACATCCATACATTTAGTGCAAGATATTGTGAATAAACTGACTGTTTATATAGGATTCACTAATTCCAATATCTTGTATTTTTCACGTTTCTCAAATCTTGGCATATTTTATCTTAATTGCACTTACTTTAATTATTTTTTATTCTTCTTTTCTACTTTATACGGGGGCCAAATTTGTTTTGAACTAATATTCTTTGTACTTGAAAATATTAATTTTCCTTAAAAACTTTCCTTAAAAACTGTCGAGAATACACTGATAATCAGTGAATTTTGTTATGATAAAATAAATACTAAACGTTTTCATTTTTTTCAATAAAGTGTTTTATAATAAACTTAAACTTAAACGATAAGAAAAAATCATTTTTTATTTTTTTATCATCTTTTCATCTGATTATCGACAGGTGAAGATGATGCCTTTAAATATATATATCTTGCTGGCGGACGTGATTGCGGTCGACTGAATTATTCAAGCCAAGAAAAAATTCATTAGTACTTAGCTTCCTCAAACTAAATTAATTATTCCAATATGAAATTCTTTGTTCTTATAAGTTAATTTTAAATTGCAACAACTTTTAGAAATATAACAACTATAAAACAAAAACGAGTCAATGAAGCGAAAGAAAAATATTTCATATCAACAAACAACAAAAAAAATGAGCGATTCATAAAAAATTACCGTGTAATAGGCAATAAAAAATTAATAAAAAAATATAACCTCAAATATCTTGAAAAATAAAAGATTTCATATTCTGGTCAAAGAACTCAGCCAAGACTGCAAGAGTGGAAACCTTTTTCATCTTAATTTATTTATAAAAATTTTCCATCATATGTTTCTAAAATATCGCCGATTAAAAAAAATGAAGTTTTCGTGTATAAAAAAAAGAAGGAAAATAGCTTATAAAAGTTTCGTATCGAGGTAGACAGATAATTTTATTCTCTTTCAAATGCATTTACACCGAAGCGATCAGATTATTTCTACATACTAAATTAATTTACCTCATTGATTTCAGATTAACGTAAAATAGAAAAATTGTCGTAAAACAAAAACGAGGCAATGAATCGTAAATTTTTTTTTAATTCTGAATCCTCATTAAGAAATTAAAAAAATGAGCCACAGTTGACAAAAAATGATTCTCGAGATATAAGAGTTCAAAAAAAATTTGAAAAAAACATAACCTCAAATATCTTGAAAAATAAAAGTTCTCATGATCTGGGGAAAGAACTTAACCAAGAGATAGTTAAAAGTTACCTTTCTGAATATTTTCGAAAAGAATAATGCCGTTTTCCTCAAGTTATCGTTCGACATAGAAAGTCGATTTTCTTTTACAAAATGATTTTTTTCTCGGCAAAAGAAAATAAAATGGCTCAAAACTTTTACTGCATATTGTACTTGATGTTACTGATCATATCAATTTTTTTCAATATATTTCCATGATATATTTCCGAGATATAAACGTTTTAAAAAATATATGACGTTTCCGTGTATAAAAGTAAAAGGGAAATAGCGTATAAAAAATTTCGGGCCGGAAAAGTTAGATAATCTAAGCTATTAAAAAAAATGAAAAACTAAAACTCTAAAATCGAAAAACCGATAAAAAAATAATAACGCATCAAAAACCCAAAATCAAAAATATTTTTGAGCCACCTTCTTTAAAAAAAATTGAGTCCAAAAACATTAAATTTAACAGTGGATCACTCGAGATATGGTGATACACACATATACATATACACATACTCATGCACACACCTACACCCACACACACAACGTACGCACGCGCGCGCACACACACATACACACACACACATACACATACACACACACACACATCCATACGGACATCCATACGGACATTTTTTAAAAATAGTGTATTTTGATTCCAAATTGCCCAAAACATATTTCTAACATGTCTTTAAGAAAACTTTTATTTTACTATTACAAACCTTCCTTTCGGAAAAAAAATGAAGCAAAAATTCTTAGACTGTATGAGTATAGGTATCGCATAAACTAGGATAAAACATTTTGAACATACATATTTAAAATGTACTTGTGTACTATTTAAAAATGCTTGTTACACTAAAGTATAATTTATTGATTTGCACGAGTGATACTCTTTTACAGTATATTTTACTAACTCATCACCTAAATACTCTAAAAACTCCGATATAAGAATTAATAACTCATTTTTATTAAAATTACTCGTTTTACTTACTCCCTATCATCCCTATTTCATCCACTAGGGCGGCGCTACCCATCGCTCAATATCATAATAATCGTGACACATAAAAAAAGTTTCCGTGCAAATAAGAGAAATATAAAAATGCACTTAGAGGTTATTACATCAATTGACTTTAAGAGCAGCAAAAATATTATTCATTTTTTCACAGTTTTAGTACGAGTGACCATATGATGTTTTTTTATCCGAGTATACGTGCACTGAAAAAGGATACTGAGTACAACGTCTCCATCGTGTGTGCCGCTGTTAGCAGCATGTATTACTGCAAGGCTGAGCTTTCCTTCTGCAATATCTGCACCATAACCTTTACCTTTATCATTCTAAAATTAATTATAACAATCCATTATCTATAAAATAAGCAGGAATGCGATTAAGTACGATATGTAGAATGAATATATGCACAATTAAAATTATTACCCCTCCTTTTATAAGACTAGAGTAATCATTTTTTAATTGATAATACGAGCCTATGATCTGAATTAGTTTAGAAAAATTCATTTTGCATCCTGATAAAACTTGCATTACTTGAATAATGAAACTATAGAATGTTTCACTTTCTGAAATCATATCAAAATATATCGTCAGTAACATTTATCGATGAATTTGACTTGTTAAAGGTGACGCTAAACCCACCCGTCACCGACAATTGCGAGGACCCACTATTTTTATTTAATTTTCAATTTTGAGTAAATATCTATGGAACGTTACTGTCCTAATAAAGAACAACAACTTTCTAGAGCAATATTTTCTTAAAATGAAAAATTAAATGAATTAAATGATTTCACGTATTTGCCGATAACAAGGAGGTTTAACATCACCTGAAACGTAACTTTACTTTACTTTGCGTATGTAGGTATACATATTCGGCCTCAGTTGGTAATCTAAAATTAAGTTCCCAAGATATTTCTTTACTTTGGCCTGTGTAGTGCGTCAACATTTCTTTAATGAAAATCCTAGTTATTATCTGAAAGAATGACTTTTAATTCTTGTTTGTATAAAGTACATACATAAATTGTCAAGGAAGTAAACACACACTTCGTGATTATCCAGCACCATTATCTTTTTCAGTATTAAAAATAGAATAGCACTACTAGCTAATGATGTCCTAGCAGATCCGTAAATTCTCTGAGTAGCTGGAAATCCTCTACGAAGCTTTGAATTATCCAGTACATCATCGTATCTGTAAACAATATAAAGGATTATGATCGTAGATTAAAAATCCTTAAGAATCGAACGTTTCTAACCTATACAGCTATTTACCCTTAAAAAACATGAAATCTAAATGAAAATTCAACCCTTTCATTTTAAAAGTGGTACTAATATTCCCAAAGATACTTTTAGAAATAGCCTAAGGTGCTTTCTATGCATCGAATACTCAAGTTTGAGAGAGGAATTGGGCGAAGAGGTGAGAATGAACGTTTAACCATCATCGGCATTATACTTTAAGCTTTATTTCATTAATTCATTCATACACTTTTCAATAAAACTTTTGTTATGCTTTGTATATATTTATAAATTAATGTTGCATTTAAAAAAAATTCAAAAAAATTTAATGCTTAAAGCTAATGTTGATTGTTCACATAACAATGCAAAGAAATTTAGATAGTTGAAAATCAATGTTTTTTACGTACAAAGTCATGTGGTCGTACAGCATTTCTAGTATTTCGTCACACATTTTAACTTTGTCTTCCGGTAAATTCATCCAATAATTGAAACCAAGTATGAAATCAGATCTTTGTTGCTGGTGTGGTAGTTTGGTGAAATAGGTAATTGGCTCTATCAAATGTTGCAACTGTAACATTGTTTTAAAATAGCTTCAGAATTTTTGGCTTTCTTCAAGAGAAAGCTTTGAAACGATGATATTTTTTAAATCCGAGATTTGGATGGATTTCGATGTTTTTGAGGTTGCCGAATCAGAATATGTAGGGTTTAAAAATGTCAAAACTTACTGCTTATTTTAAAAATGTCAAAATTTTTAAAGTTTAAATTTTGATTTCTCAAAGAGGAAACTTTGTAATAGTAAGAAATTTTTTTGCTAAAAACATGTTAGAAACATGTTTTGAGACATAAGAAATCAAAATACACTATTTTTAGAAAATGTCTGTACGGATGTGTATGTGTGTGTGCGTGCGTACGTGCGTGAGTGCATGTGTGTGTGTAAGTGTGTGTGTGTGTGTGTGTATGTGTGTGTGTGTGTGTATGGATATCCATTACTCTGCATATACGCGGTGAAACCTAATGTTTCAGGGCTCATGTTTTTGTTTCTTTTTAAAGGAAGTCAGCACGATAAATTTCTTTTTTTTTCAATTCGTTTTTGTTCTTAGCAGTTTTTTGATTTATAAGTTTTAGATTTTCGGTTTTTCAATTTCTTAGAAATAATATCATTGATCCAATGAAAAGGCATTTGAAAGATCATAAAATTATCTAACTTTTCCGACCTGAAAACTTGGATAAGGTTATATTTTATTATATTATTATTCCCATCTTCTGTTATACATGAAAATGTCATTGCTTGTCTAATCGGTTGTCTCGGAAATATTTAAAAAAAATTTTAGGTGAGTAGGAGTATGAAGAAGAATGTTTAATAGAATTTTTGACTCTTGACCTTTTTCTTTTGACGAGAAAAAAAAATGTAAAAGAAATCGATTATCTTTCTCCGATGATCACTGAAGTAAATCGGCAGTATTTTATCTGAAACTTCACAAAAAGATAGCTTTTTACTACCTCATGACCTGTATGTTTTTTCAGATCATGAGATAATTTAATTTATGAGATATTAAGGTTATGAGTGTTTTGAAATTTCTTTTTTGATCGCTTATGTCTCGAAAACGGTTCGGTCATTTTTTATAAATCATATGGAGTTCGTGGATTACAAGGGGAAAATCAATAATAATTAATTACAAACAAGTAAGTAAATACGGAATAGGAATAAATTATATATATATATATTCTTGGAATAAATCGATAAATTGATAAAGAAATAAATTGATAATCAATTACAATTAGATTTAAAACATAGACAATGTAAAATTATTCGCTTGCGTGCATAGTATTATCCTAAAGTCTTCCTAAAAGATATTGCGTATAACGCTCACGCTCATGCATTCATACATACACGTACCACATACTAATATCACCGATACCGTTGCTGGAAATGCTGATGTTGTCCGCCGGAGCCCCGATGTTGAAGCTGCTAATGTGCGCCGAAATCGTGACCGATGTTATATTGGGATGCTGGGTCGCCCAGCTTTGCAGATTGTCGTAGGCGATATTTTACATATACAGTGCATCGTCCAGTCGTTCTCCAATTTCCAGATTGTTCAGTGATTCCTCTTTTTACTACATTTTTACGTCATATTTGAAAAATTTTTAAACTTTTAAGTTTTTTGAAAAAAGCAATAAATTTTCACAATTAGACTTCAAAATTTAATCAGTTCTATGTTGAGTCATATCTGATATACCTGTAAAATTTTAGCCCGAAATACGGTGGCCTTCAAAAGTTATGGTGTCCACAAAATTTGACCTACATACAGACACATACGCACACTCACGTACACTCATACACACGCACACGCACATGTACACACACGCACATGTACATACACACGCACACGCACACACACACGCACACGCACAAACACGCGGATACGCACATGCACTCACACACCCACATGCACACGCACACCCACCAACACCCACACCCACCCACACACTCACCCACATACACACACATACACATACACACACACACACACACACACACACATACACACACATACACACAGACATACATACAGATAGACATTGATAAAACCTATATATTTCGATTCAGCGACCTCAAAAACATCGAAATACATCGTAATCTCAGATTTAAAAAAAATCATCGTTACAAAGCCTGCTTTTTAAAAAAGCAAAACAGTAGAAGATTATAAAGTTTTTGAAACAATTGAGAAAAATGGAGAGAAAATGGAAGAAACCGGGATCCGAAAAAACAGAAAAGTTTTTAATACGTTTTTAAAATATAAAAAACGTAATGACTATATTAGTTGCACACTTATTTTCGTAATAAATAAATACGATATAATAAAAGGAAAAAGATAAGAAACCCAAAAAAGTTTATATAATTATGGAAGCGTTAAAAAATTGATTAAAATAGAATATACAAGATTTATCATGTATGTTCTTTAATATAACGTAGATGTAGATGTATTTCGAAAAAAAAGATTCTCTAACTTTATGATTTAGGACTTCTTTTCGAGAAAGCATTGCCAAAGCAATAAGCAGCGATTTTTTTATAGTAAATACTAAATAATAAAACATCTGTGAAAATATAATTCTAACCTCTTTGTCTTTATTTTCCTGGAGATAGTGTGGAGATTTTTCCTTAAGCTGTGACTCAGTGTAAGTTCTTCGACTTTCATCCGGAAATTTTGATTCGAAAACTAATAAGTGCGTTCGTATCGATGTGAAACCTGAGCAGCATCGCGTAGTTCTATGGATCATCTTCATATTATCATAAATAGTGAATTCTATATCAAAGAATTATAATGTAAAAATTAAGAAAATAACGTTTCTTAAAGTTAATAACTATAATTAAAATCTACTATTTTATTTAATGTTAATGAATATTCAAAGAATATTCAGAAATTGGCTCTAGCGACTACTATGTATAGTTGTTTGAAATGACTCTAACAGCACTTTAGTAGAATAACTTCTTTTCTATAACGTTTAGAGTGTCTTCTACATTATTTACCAAAAACAGTACTTTTTTAATCTGTTTTATACTTTGTGTATAACTTATCATTATTTTTATAAGACTTTTACTTACAACGGAGAGTCTTTCTCTCCAAAGCAAGTACGTAACGATCGTGGACAGAATGTAAAGAACCCAAAGTAAAAATATCTATGATTGTCGTTTCAGACATTCACTGGACTCATCAGCAAAACTACGTAGATAGACTTAGTATTTTATGCGAACAGAAATTTTGAATAAATTATAACTATTTTAAATCTTTTTCGCATACCTGTTTTTTTTTAATTTTGCTTGGCATTGTTTTGTCATGTAAAAATATGTTAAGAAAAAATTTTGAGCTCCTAACGATGTTTTTAAGACTTAGTTTCTGTAGTGCATCCCCTTAATCTTATAATATTTTTGTTAAGACAATAAAAGTGCGATTATAAGATCCCTACGCTTAACTAAATGCACGGCTCTCATATCATTTTCAAGTGAATCTTATTTTATTCACAACTTAACTATAGTAGCCACTTTATTTACCAGAATAGCGGGGCAAAAGTAGCTTTGTATTCACTCTTATATTTTATTCCCACAAATTTTCTTTACTCCGGCATTTGCGGTAATAAAACCCATTACTCCCGCATTTGCGGGAATACAATCCATTGTTCCCACAAATGCGGGAATAAAATTCATTATTCCATTAATTTTTGCATTAATATAATCATATTCTGCTCCTTTCAATTAAAAAAAAATAAACTACATAACTTACTAATTTATACAAAATAAACTTTTATTGATTTAATGTATTGGATATTTTATACATAATATTTATGTAGTGGGTCCCACTTTTCAAGTCAATAATGTGGCTACAGTTAAGTTGTGAATAAAGTTCTATATGCAACACGAGAGTAAAGTCGACTTTATTCCCTTGTTGCATAATGTACTAGTGTAGCTTAGAGATATTTTCGAATTCCTGTCTCATACTCTTTTTATATTCTTTTAAGATCCTAAGAAATACAATGATGTAATAAGGTAGTGGACCCGGTTCTCGATAGATACCCAGTTGTCGATAACTCGAAGGAATAATACGATTTTAGATATATTTTGAGCAATTTTTCGGTACGAGAAAATTATTTCTATATTAAGAATATATCACTGAATAAATATTTTGAATTATAAAAACTCAGTTAGCGCTACTTGTTAAATAGAAATTCACACTTCTTGGCACTCTCAGATTTGATGAGTTTCTCGACGTTTCCTTAATCACGACCGTAACAAACAGTAAACTTTAAAGTGACATTTTTGTAATAAATAGAACGTTTTAAAAAACTATAAAGCCAAGATTAGCTTTAAATTCAACAAAATAAGCGTAATCAAAAAGTTAAATTTTGATTTATTTACTTATAACTATTTTAATTCATATATCGACAACTCCGTCTTAATTATTCGTACGTACCCAGTTGTCGATAGTCAGATAATATATACAAAATACAAATAAATTTCTCTTTAAATGTTATTTCAATGCTTGAAAGTACTTAAGCACTACTTTTAATTAATAATTATGTAATTATAATAATCAAAATCTGTATGTTATTCAATCAAGTTTTGACATAACCTAGAACCTAACCTGAACAATGGGCTTGTTGGTATATCGAGAACTGGGTCTTTTGCATCTATCGAGAATTGCTCCGACTCGTAAAATGGTTATCGACAACTGCTCCCTCGGATTATTTTTTGGTTTATTGAATTTAGAAGTAAACATTACGTTAAAACTTCGTCTTTTTCGAGTTATTTGCTAAATAAGTATATTAATTAATAGTTGAAAACAAAAAATTTCAATTTTTTTAAAATTAAAGCATTTTTTATAGCGAAATAAGTTGAGTCTGTTACTAAGCTATCGAGAACAGGGTCAACTACCTTAAATAATTATTAATTTTTAAAGACAAATGAAAAACGCGGTTTTTTGAGTGTCAAGCGAAAGTAAAGAGGTAAGAAACCATCTCCTTGCATCTGAAAAGACAAGTCAGGGTCTATTTTATACCTACTGATAAACTCATTAGACAGACTCATGATGAAAAGCATCACTATAATGAATGTCAAATCTACCATCGATATTTATAATACGAACTCTTCGCTTGGTTTTTAATACAATATTAACAGTTATTTTTTTTAATTTTGAAAACTTGAGAGGATACGTACAATATTATAAAAGGACCTCTCTTGCTCATAATAAGTCAATAATCAAGCAAATACCTTGATTGTTTCATTAAAATATATTTTTTGTATATAAAATTCGCCTTTTAAAAAATTAGTTTAGGCAACTTTTCAACACTACTTAATACCTACAATAGAAACAATAAAAGAAAAAAATTTTATAACCCTCGCTTTACCATTGATTTAATATGAAAAATGACCCATTTGATAAATCGAGGATTAAAGTCGAATGTTTAAGGTCTTGGCAGATGAATACAAATAACAAATTAACCTTACCGTGTTCCTTGATTGTTGTTATTCTTTTACATAAGACGATTGTGTATTTACTAGCAGAACAAACAACGTATTACTACATCTTCTGTAAGAGATTTTATGAAAAAATTATGGAATTCGGGGTAAAGTAGGCTTATTTTGCCCGCGTGTGGTTTGCAGTGCGAGTGAACCCGAACAAGCAGGAGACGAAGGCAAGTAATAGTATATTACGCATCTAGGGAGGTAAAGAATTGGCGAGTCCATAGCACGTGTCTGACACCCTCGCCTTCGGCTCTGGTGGCATTTTACGCGTGCTATGGACTCGCCAATTCTTTACCTCCCTAGATGCGTAATATACTCTTTTTCTATCCCTCGGGCTAAAGTACGCGTTTTCGCCGTATGTTTACACTAGATGAAGAAGCACTTTTGCCCACTGCGTGCGTCACTTGTTTCACGCGCGACCGAAAGCTCTGTCAGCAATGTTTTGAATAGCCTAACCCCATATACGATACAGCGGATTGTGACTTTGAAAAAAAAAGTTGTTATTGAAAATGAAGAAATTAATACGAATACAGTAAACCGGCTAAAAAATTCATGTATTAAATATGAAAACTGTACTTTTAATGGCAATATTGTAAACAATTTTTATTCTTGTTAAATTGTAAAAAATAGTTGTAAGAAAGTTAATATACTATTTCTGTTTTAAAAAAAAAAATCAATTACTTTTTTTACTAAATTAACGTTTATTCCATAATTTAAAAATGTCGGGAAAAATCAATTGCGACAGGTAAATAATAACATTGAAAAATATGACCTGCAAACCGCAAGCACGACGTGAAGTGATTGCGAGGGCGCTAACGCTATTAAAACATAGAGCGAAAGATGATGATTTTCGACATTTCTCGACTGATTAATTAACGTACTTTCGCCAGGGGATAGAGAAGAATACTATTTCTTACACGGGGGTAAAATGGAACTCCTGCATGCAAAAGTCACTTGTAAAAGGGAAAAAATTCGCTTTAAAAATTGAGATAGTTTATTATTGAAACATTTATCATAGATTGAAAATATTTGTCCTTGAAGTGGGACTTGGATTTAGGCATGTATGTTTCAAATTCGACATATACAAGGTAATAAGGTGCTATACCTACTCTAAACATACGTTATACAAGAATATAGTTTTATGAAGCAGTTATACTAAAGTAACTTATATGTTTTAATAAAAACTACAAGTTAGCACTCAAAATGTAACTAGTTAAGTTACAAGTTATTTATTAAAAAAAGTAATGGAGTTACCAAAAAGTTATGTAACATGTAACTAGTTACTACCCAACGCTGAAAATTGGTACATATATATTTTATAATTTACCAATTTCTTTTATATTTTAATAACAATTTTATAAATCAAGTTATTCCACGTTTTCTCAATGAATATTTGTCAATAAAGGTAGATATTTTAGAGCTTAATGTACGTTTCAATAAAAGGTTCGAAATTTTCTTCTCAATGTTGCTTTATATAAAAAAAAATTAATCCAGAGACGTTTTTAAAATATTACAAAAACAAAATTTATCTCCTTGAGAAAGCAGAGTAACAAATCAGTTGACAGCGTTTTTATTTAAATCATTCTAAAAATATATATATCTTCCTCCTGCAGTTTTTAATATTTGTTATAAAAACTTTTTTTACATATTTATTAAATGATTAAAAAACTTCTCGGACGGGTTTGGCATAATATTTTTTAGATTAAAAAATAACAAATATAAATGGCTACAAGATCAATTTTCAGTAGTGCCTTTCTATACTTATCTACCACTAGAGCCTTTCGATATTTATCAATGAAGATATGCTTCTGCTTTGTCCTCTCCAGTAAGTCAGTTTGATCAACAAAGTCGTTTCATGGACCTTTTTTTTGTTCTGCTTGCATTTATGAACACAATCGTCTTATGTACTAATCGAATGGAATCTTGAATCGAATTGTTACGGTGACTAGCTTCAAAAGCGACATTGTAATAACGCAAATGTAACGATTCGACAGAGCTACAAGTGGTCGACTAATTTTGCGGTGATCGTTTTGCATAATATTGTGAAAATTATAAGAAAAGAAGAGGGAGATAGCAGAATAGCGGCGGGGCAGGCGTCGAAGCAACGCAGAGATTAAAGTGCAACATCTAATATTTACGCTAATTAGCTTGCATGCATTAATAGTTAAGTGGTCACAGTATCATGATTGCTCTTATCGCAGGTTTTTAGCCTATATTCACGGAGTGAAAAGAACAGTTATTACTACTCGGTGTACTCAAGTAGTATTCTACTTGGCTCTCTCAAGTAAGCGTGAAACGACAAAACACATGTGCAGCAGGCACGCACAATGCTGCGCGGCGGAGTACTTTCAATCTTCTGCGCATCTATGGCGCACGTATTTCGTCGTTTCATGCTTACTTGAAAGAGCCAAGTAGATACTATCTGAGACCGGGGTAGTCCTAGCATTTCTTTTCTCTCGGTGTAGTAACAAAAAATTATGAGGTCATTTAAAAATGCGAGTCGGAGATTTGAAAGAAAAAGAATAGAATTATGTATCAGATGTTCTCTATTTTTGTTTCTCTTCAAAAGCAAATAAATCACATCTAACTATATTTTTTCTGTTCTTCAAGAATAGATTAAAAGGCACTATGATTCTATTTAAAAGTCATAGAATCAAACGTGTTAAGTCAGTTCGATATCACGGTTATAACTCATAATAAAGTCTTAATATTGCTAGAAAAGATTGCATCGCACGTATTTTTCTCCTTTATGTATTTATTATTATTATAAAATATCTTTTTTTATTATTATAAATATCTTTTTTTATTTTTAATAAAATTTAATTTAAGGATCCATAGTAGCAAACATGTTAGAGTATAAGAATTCTTTTTTTTAAAACACGTTTTTAAAACGGATTAAAAAGTATAAAATAATGTTCCCTAGCCCCATGCAGATCTACAGCCTCATGCAGATTCCTAACCTCGTACAGATTGTCCTGAAAATTCCTCCCCACGAAAAATGTGGGGCGCATAATAGTATGGAGTGTAGAGAGTAGAAGGAAGTCGTCGAGAAAACTCACATAGCAGTTCACACCATTTGCAACGCAATAACATTGTTAGTGACGTAGATGAACTATTTATGTACTAGCTGTTGATTAAATGCGCCCACGTTTATCTGTATATTATATATGTATTATATATACGTTATATATATGTTGTATATATTACATTAATATATATTATATTGCATTGTCATCCAGTCCTGACTTAAATTTGGTCTCTGATCAAATTTCCAGTCCCAATTCCATCCCCAAGTGCATGCAAATTCGAATGCAAAATTCCACCCGGACAGACGAACAAGAAACTGAGTTAATAAAAACGTGTTAAAATACTGCACATTATAGTGCAATAATTACAGTACACTTACTGTTCAGAGATTTAAAAAACTACAATAATAGACAATACAAATTTAAAAATTAAGGAGTTTCAGGAGTTACTAACAAATGCAGAGAACTTAATGAAATTAAGAATTATAATTGTTTAGAGTATCATAAACTTGCCTGCATTTTTCCAATATTCTATACCCAAGGTATTTTGAAGATATTTTAATTAGAAGCTTGGTCATTATACACCGGCTCTTATGGGACCCGAGTCATAAAAACCGAATTACTTAGGGTGCGATGTATGCAAAAATGCACAAACAACAATCAAAAGCTACATACATATTGGGTGAACATTTAGAAAGCTGCATACGAATATTTGTCCAGTGTTAACGCATGTAATTCTGAGTAATCGTAACCAAAAACGTAAACAAAAACTCTAGCTTGTTCGCTCAAGCTTGTTGGGTGAGGTGGTGCGCGGGGAGTGACACTACTATATCTCTTTAACCTATATCCTCATCTAAAACAGTACATGTCTGCATGGTGGCCACTATCTTGAAGCCTCTTTTGCTATGAGTCGATTCCGCTTCTCGTGACGACACGCCGACTGATAGTGCGTCGCAATTGGGAAGTTGTATGAAAAAAAATTTTCCAAACCATTAGGTCCTCTTGATAGAATATTCAAAAACATTCGACATGTATTTCTTCTTTTCTCAATTAGGCGATTAGTGGCCAAAATTCAGAAGATTGATAAGCCGTGACGTATAAGACTTTTTAACTTGAATCTCGGTTAATAATGGCCTAATTCAAAAAATAAAAAATACGTGTGGAATATTTTTATATATTCTATCAAACGGATCTATCGGTTTGAATTTTTTTTCTTTTCATGCAACTTCCTAATTGTCCAACTTAGTTTACGTATTGACACGACGATCGATGCTGCGTTGCGATTAGCCGCTCTCGTTCATCGTGCGTCATGGTTATGTATGCGCACGATATGCTGACATGCGATGCAAACTGCAGTGCAACCCGTCAATAGAGACATCATTCAAAAGTGTTTTTTAAATTATGTTTATGGAGTTACTGTTATTGTTATTGTTTATCAGAGGTCGAGGTTTAAGTAAAATAATAAAGTACCTATTATGAAATACCCTTTTAATTCTGTTCCTCTTATGAAACAGTATTAAATAATTATAACATGCAGTAGTAAATGAATTTCTGCCTTGTGCCGGAATAGTCAGGAAGTATTATTATAGATTTTCAAATCATTGAAGTACCTCATACAAATTTGTTATTTACATTTATATATTTAGTTGGTCAACTCAATGGTTGAAACTCTGCAATTAATTTACATTTAAATTAATTTATTGATATTAATTATGAATTGTTCTCAACTCGTGCATGAAAAAGGCCCTTTTCCATGTTTGCAAAGCGAATGGAGAATTGGGAATTCCGAGTGTCTTTGCCTGAACGGAAGGTAATGTACATTCCCTCCCGCTACAGCTATACTATAAAATTACGTAATTTTAAGAAGAATTTTTTTGTTACTGTTCTTTCTATTTGATCGAAAAATATTGATTTTTAGAAATGTTATAAAAGCAAAGTGTAATTTTTTGAGAAAGCATTGTTTTTATACAAAATTTATCTTGCTATTCTTAACGTAAAAACATACTAGGTATATGACTTGAGGAGTTCGAATAAGCTAATCCAATAAAATGTCCGCTGTATAGATGTGTGTGCGTATGTGCGAGTGTTTGCGTGTGTGTGTGTATGTGTGTGTGTTTGTGTGTGCATGTGTGGGGGGGGGTCGGTGTCTGCGTATGTGTGTATGTGTGTATGTGTATGAGTGTATGTGTATGTGTGTATGTGTGTGTGTGTATGTGTGTATGTGTGTATGTGTATGTGCGTATGTGTATGTGTGTATATGTGTGTGTATATGTGTGTATATGTTTAAATGTATGTGTGTGTGGTGCATGTGTGTTGCGTGTGTGTGCGTTTGTATATTTCGTCATATTATATTTTCTCTCATATTTCAGTAAGTGCAAAAAAATGTTATTTAATCGTTCGGTGCGATGTGAGCATGTGTGCGACAGAGACGCTTATCGGACAGCTTAGCCTTGTTTTGTGTAAATGAGGATAAAATGTTAAATAATATTGATTAATGAGTTTGGTTGACTTTTTAAATAAAAGATTACATCATCAAAAAATGAATCAAACTCATTATATATATATATATATATATATATAATGAGTTTGATTCATTTTTTGATGATGTAATCTTTTATTTAAAAAGTCAACCAAACTCATTAATCAATATTATTTAACATTTTATCCTCATTTACACAAAACAAGGCTAAGCTGTCCGATAAGCGTCTCTGTCGCACACATGCTCACATCGCACCGAACGATTAAATAACATTTTTTTGCACTTACTGAAATATGAGAGAAAATATAATATGACGAAATATACAAACGCACACACACGCAACACACATGCACCACACACACATACATTTTGATATACTTTAACACAATTACATAATGAGTGACATCCATAAGATATTTCAAATACAATATATGGGGTTGGTTCACCCGCACTGAAATAATAAATAGTGTTAAATTTGCATTTTAATGGAAAAACAAAACATTCTTATTAACATTGGTGTTATTAAACGTAGATTGTGAATGACACCGCCCCAAATCAATTCTTAATGACGGAAAAATAATATAATTTGATTAGGGTAGTTCACCCTCTCGAATTATTTTTATTTCGAAAAACCAAAATATGTCAACTTTAATCCCCCGTCTGCTAGCTTATTTTTGCAGACTCCGTCAGTAACCTTGCTCCTATTTGTACAGGCCTCCGTTGTTAAGATATTAATTTTTTTAAAATCTAAAAAAATTCAGAGCTTTTACAGTTGCAACATTTGATAGAGCCAATTACCTATTTCACCAAACTGCCACACCAGCAAGAAAGATCTGATTTCATACTTGGTTTCAATTATTGGATGAATTTACCGGAAGACAAAGTTAAAATGTGTAACGAAATACTAGAAATTCTGTACGACCATATGACTTTGTACGTAAAAAACATTGATTTTCAACCATCTAATTTTCTTTGCATTGTTGTGTGAACAATCAACATTAGCTTTAAGCATTAAAATTTTTTGAAATATTTTTAAATGCAACATTAATTTATAAATATATACAAAGCATAACAAAAGTTTTATTGAAAAACATATGAATGAATTAATGAAATAAAGCTTAAAGTACAATGCCGATGATGGTTAAACGTTCATTCTCACCTCTTCGCCCAATTCCTCTCTCAAACTTGAGTATTCGATGCATAGAAAGTACCTTACGCCGTTTCTAAAAGTATCTTTGGGAATATTTTACCACTTTTAAGATGAGAGGGTTGAATTTTCTTTTAGATTTCATGTTTTTTTTATATTCAAGATCTCAGCTTTATTATACAATCGATTTAAAGTTAAATTTTTTATTTTTTTATAACAATTGAAATATTAACAAGAATATTAAAAAATTTAAAATATGATTTATATTCTATACTTTGCAATAAATTAATATAGAAGAAAACTATTGCAAGATTTTATACTTTACACTATGATCTTCCAATATAATATTGTCTGATTTATATTGGCGTCAAATGTATTTGGGTGATTGTCAAAAAATGGAGCTTTTGGTGTCTTGCTTTTAGCTTCCCCATTAAATGTACTTCAGAACGTATGGCATTTTTACAATCATTTCCCTGGCATGTCTAATTCACGCATTTGTTAACGTTAATAGCATATTTAGACTTTCGGAGCAAAAGGAATATCTTCACGTACTTTAATAACTACAAAACCTATTTACTATCCAATATAATCCGAGAAGTATAACCTAACCTCTTCAATGACCAATCAGGATCCAGCCCTATTGCAGTAATCATTGTCTTTAGGTTTTTCAGAGCGCGAAGTTTCAACGCTCGGAGTTCAACTGCGTATAAGTTACCTATTATATCTGTGGCTTCCCGAAAAAACGACTTAAGTCCACTTTTCATGTTTTTGAGATATATAATGTTAAAATAACTCATAAATAGTAGATATGGTCACGTATTATTACACTTTCTTGATTTTTTACATTTTTATTTAATAATATACTATGTAAGGATACCAAAATAGGTCGAATATAATTTCATGTGTCAATTAATACATTAAATATATCTTTTTTCATTCATTTTATAAAGGAACTTTAATTTATTGACGATTATTACAAAAACATTAAAAAATAACGATAAAAATGAAATACACTTATCTGTGCAAAGCACTAACGTCGTCCGCTACCTGGGTCGTTTTTGACCTAAACGCAACTTTATCTAGTTGTTATAGTCTGAGACATGTGCCTTAGATAAATATCTTTGAGCTCTTTAATCATTACGTACCTCTCACTAATAACTTTTTTTAGGTAAGGATGTTAGACCCTTCATTCTTTTATCTCGCAGAAATTTGGGTGCAAAATTTCGTCTGGATCAAAAAAGACCCAGGTAGCGGACGGAGGGTTAGTTTTCTATTTCCGTTTTAAATACGAATTTTCCACCAAAATTTCAGCGATTCACGGCATTTCTGAAGTAAAATTTACATAAAAAAATAATTTTTACCCTCCTAAAAAATAGGGGATGCAACTTCTCAAAGCAAATTTTGTGCCATTATATGCGTCTTGTTATAACCAATTATTTGGTCAGTCTTAAAGTCAGTCTTATTACAAAACTTCAACTGGTCTCCGAGATATTTAGAAAAAACTGGTTTTGTGAGTAACTAGGGGGGGGGGGGAGGGGTTCACCCCTCAGCTCATCAGCATGAAAAAGGAATACCTGTCAAATATTTTTTTAAGCACTACAACATATCACAAAATGAGCGAAATCGGTGAGATATTTTAATTACATTATATTGGGGTTGTTCACCCCCTCTGAAATAATAAATATTGCTAAATGTGGATTTTTATGGCAATTTAAAACATTATTTGTGTTATTGATAGTTGATTGTGAATAAGACTGTACCAAATCAATTTGTAATGACGTAAAAATAATAATATTTAATTAGGGTTCACCTTCTGGAATTATTTTTTTTCAAAAAACCAAAATATTTCATTTTTAGTTTCTTATTTCCGTTATAAATAAGAATTATCGACCAAAATTTCATCGATTTGCGATTTTTCTGAAGTAAATTTGACATAAAAAAGTTATTTTTACCCTCATAAATAATAGAGAATGCAACCCCTCAGAGCAAAAGTGGTTCCTATATAAGCGTCTTATTATAAGTAATTATTTGGAGGCGGTTTTATTAAAAAATTTCAATTGGTTCCCGAGATATTTAGAAACAACTGGGTTTAGGGGTAAATTTTTGGGGTGAGTTTCACCCATTTAAGCACCAAATAAGCACGAAAAAAAGTATCGAATATTTTTGTATGTACTACAACCTATTATAAACCAAGCGAATTCGGTGATATACACCTGGGGCGGTTTCCTTGCCAGTCAAAATGCTTTGGAATAGAATAGCGAGCTCCAAATTTTTAAAAACACATTTTTAAAGAATAATAAAATTATATTGAATTTTTATTTATAAATAACCGAAAGAAAAGCATATTTTTAACTCCATTCACTTTCTAAATATTTTTTTTACAAATCCAAGATTGTGGTTGTAATACGAATAAGTCAAATAAGATATCCTTCAAGTTTCAGATTGATTCATTGTAATCCTATACGCATAAGACATATGGAGAGAATATTACGTTTGTAAAAATAAGACATACTTTTCTGATAACTTTAAAACAATTTTTATATCTCAGAAAATCGATCAGAATTATTTTTTAATAATTTGTATATTCAGAAGTTTGTCTGCATAGTATAGAGTAATTTTGGACACAGGTTAGGGTTCGATTAATTTTGGAACGCGCTAGATTGTGCGCAATTAAGGTTGAGGAAAAAATACGTATAACTAACTAATAAGTTAATTAAAATTATTTCTGTGGCTAAAATCGCTAATACGAAATAATTTTCTGTTATAAAAATGTTTAAAGTATCAAAAAATAAAATAAAAAAAGACAATTTTTTCGTAAAATTTTACTATAGGACCACCTTATTAAGATATGATTGTTCTATTTTCCATAACATAAACAATTTATTAATATTTTATTTTAATTTATTAATCTTTCCCGCTAAATCCTCTCAGGTAATAATAATAATTGATAATATATAATAATAATAAATATTAACAATAAAAATCAGAACTCTTACAATCTACCGTACAGAGCGCTAATAATCTTTTTTAATTACTTAATATCTCCTCGTTTTCCCATTCGTTCGGCGAGTCAAGCATTTCGTGCAGTATTTTGTTTCCGCCGAGCCTTTCAATTTCCTCCCTGACCTGCATCTTAGTTTCTACCATAACTTGCTGTATATATTCGAGTGAACCAAGTTTCTTGAGTAAGTGTAGACAATGCTTTTTTAGATCTATGTTGTTAGTTTTTTGTCGAATGATGTCTGATTTTATAATTAAGGACGTATCGTTTCTATTCGAATATCATTGAATATTAGAATTTGTGCTATATTGCTGTGGGTATTGGAGGAAATATTAGCGAAAACATTGAAGTAAAAATAACATTAAAGTAAACATCGAAAAGAATGTAAATATGTATTGTTTTGCTTCTATACATTTAGTGCAAGAAATATTACGAATTATTAATTGAGGGCCCAGATCGGATAACTCGCCCAGCACTTGAAAACATCTAAAATTATTGTTTAAGCGAGTGCGGCTTAAATGTAAATCAAATTAATTCTAATGAGCCATTAATCTTAATGAAAAGAAAAGGTGTAATGTTATAGCTATGCTTATCTAGAGGAACAATTTTGCTGTAAATCAATTACTGTCCGAACTTATATCTTCGTTTCTCAGTCAAAATGGCACAAAATGCTTTGAAATTCTGTATGTACACTCAGCAAACATTAACGAAGCCGGCAAGTTAATTCAAATAATAAAAAGTCCCAATAATTCAATAATATTTAAATTAATTGTCCAAAATTTAAGTTTATCAATCTGTGACAGAAAGAAATCTGCTGGAAACTTCATCTTAGAACAAGCTAGACAGTTGTTCCTCTGTTAATGAAGAAGTTTTTTTACAAAATTTGAACTTAATTAGATTAAAAATGTCAAAGATATAGGTTTTTTTTATAGGAATAACCACTTAAGTGATAAATTCTTTTTGAGTGAAGGGAATCTCTTAAGATACTCGAAAATACGTTTACCCGAGTTATAGCATATATGTATAATTTCCCGGAATAACCACTTAACTACCGTATTTTATGCTCTTATGTGCATTTTCTCGGGGATGTAACGAGTATTTTTTAACACTAAGGCTGCAATTAACTTGGTATTTGATACATTATTTAATAAAAATTGTGTCACCGGAAACTCTTACATTTCGATCTAGCGCATTAGTGCAAACATTAAAACCTCAATATCTCGAAAACATGAGAAAGTCAGTTAAGTGATTATTTCCGGAAGCCACAAAATATAAAAACGCGTGTAAACAAATGCGCATCGAAAGTTAGCAACATTATGGCAGTGCAAAGTTGTTTCTGTAAGAAATCTACATCTTTTACCTTTTTAAGCCAATCAAGTTCAAATTTTGTAGAAAAATTAATTTACAGAGATAAAACTTTCTCGCTTGAAGTTTCTTCTAAGAAAAAGTTATTAACCGACTTTTCTTTGCCAAAAATTGAAAAACGTAAATTTTTGACAAACACAATTTCTTATTAAATTGTTGGGCTTTTTCATTATTTGAGTTGACTTGCCGGCTTCGCTAGCGTTTCCTGTCTAGACGAGCACTATAATATTGAACTTCTATTTTTGATTAGGATTAATTTTAGTTTACTTCTTAGCCACACCCGTATAGACAATACCTATAGACGTTTTCTAACGCTCGGCGAATTATCCGATCCAGGCCCTCAATTGTAATATCTTGCATTTTGTACGTTTTTCAAATCCATGTATATTATTCATAATTACGGCATCTCTTTCACTCTAACTTAAACTAATTTTGTTTTAAATTGCTTTTTCTTTTTATTACGGGGGTCACATTTTTAAATGAATTTTCTTTGTGCTTTGAACAATAGTAGAGATAGTACGGATTTCATTAGTTTCGTTGGTTATAGTGTAACGTAAAAAAAGTTTGCGTGAAAATAAGAATAACGCGCATAATTGTAATAACTCGATAGACTTTAATACTAACGTATTTTTAATTTAATCACAGTTTTAGCACATTATGATGTTTTTCAACACGGCGTTATATGTGCATTGAAAAAGGATACTGAGTACAACATCTCCATCCTGCGTGCCGCTATTAGCAGCATGTATAACTGCAAGGCTGAATGTTCCTTCTGAAATATCTTCAGCAAAGCCTTTAGTTTTCCAAGTCTAAAAATTGAACATAGCAATCGATTGTTCATAAAATAAGTCCGCGCCATAAAGTATGATATGTATTATAAATGATATATGATTAAAAATATCACCCCTTCTTTGTGCAGACTCGAGTAATCATTTCTTAATTGATAGAATAAGCCTATTAGTTTAGCCAGCGTTGTAAAATCTGTTTTGCATTCTGATGAAGCTTGCATTATTCGAATAATCAAATTAAAATACGCTTGACTATCTGAAACAATATGAAAATGTATCATTATTAATATTGATTAATGGATTTTCCTTGATTACATGTAACTTTGCCTTACTTTGTCCAACCATTTGACAATATTCGGCTACTGTTGGGCATTTAAAATTAAGTCTCCAAGATATTTCTTTACTCTGGCCTTTGTAGTGCCTTAACATTTCTTCAATGTAAATCCTAATTAATACCTAAAAAAACTTGTAATTTATCTTTTATATTAAGTATACGCATAAACCGGTAAGGAAGTAAACACAAACTTCGTGATTATCCATCGCCATCATATTTTTCATGATTAGAAACAGAAAAGCACTGCAAGCGATTGATGTCTTCGCAGTTCCATAAATTCTTGGTGCAGCTGGGATTCCTTTGCGAAGTTCTGGATTATCTAACACATCATCGTGTCTATGAACAATATGAAGGATTATATTTGGAGTAATAGGGTAATAGGTAAAAATCTCCATCAATTGAACGTTTCTAACCTATATAGTTATTTAGATTGCAAAAGACGTAAATTCTAAAATTAAATTTGATCGTCTTAACTTATATAGTGTTGGGTATTTTGTACTACAACTCCCCATGGATAGTACGGAATTTTTATATTTAAGGGCATTTTTCATCACTTTCTCTACCATTGAAATGATCAAATATATATTCAAATTCATATTTTTTTATCTAAACAGCGTGTAGGTTATGTATAAGTTATATATACAAATGTTAAATAGTTGTAGATGTTAACCTATTAGCTACGTGCACATCACTAGCGACATCACGAATTTGCGGCAAGCTTGAGAACCGCCTGATTGCTAAAATACATTGGATTATGTGGAGAGCATACATACATAACATACATAACATTTTTTTTATAAAATATTATCATTTCAAACTTTTCTTGTAAGGTAAATATAAGTTTGTGGTTGGAATATCGCTATGCTTTAGCATACGTATGTGTGTAACTGTAGGTATACACTACATGCTTGTACAAAAATGAATCGACTTACTAAGAAATGTTCCAAAGACATAAACTGAAATGCGAGATATAGAAAAGAGTGGGAAACTATATGCGTCGTCAGCCCCGATATTCTCTTATGCCCTTTTGTCAAGTGTTTTTAGTCGTACTAAACCATCTAGCTAAGAGCAGTTGCAATAAACGAATTATCGAATAAACGAAAGTTATTTTTTTTAAATATACATTGTGTATTATCATTTATTTAACACCCATTTCCAATATTTGTCTTATATTATACAAAATTTTGCCAACGTTTTAAACATCTGCTGATTTAAAAGAAAATATTTTTCTAATTCTCCCTTTAAACTAATATTGTTTAGCAAGTGAATAGTTCTGAGATTTGCCATCAAAACAGGTAAAATACGTGGGACGCTAGTGTCATATTCACGTAGTGAATAGCCGAGGGGCATAGTGGGCTTCATTCTTTTATTCGTTGAATCTTTCATGCACTTTTCAATAAAAATTTTTTAAAACCTTGGCACATACACTAAAGAAGTGTTTATAGGTGAATATTATATTTAAAAATATTGAAAATGACAATTTAAATTTAATATTGAATACACGCACATCAACACAAAGAAAAATAGATTTTTTTAAATTACCGATTCTATACATACATAATCATATAGTCGTAGACCATTTCTAGTAATTCTTCACACATTTTAACTTTGTCTTCCGGTAAATTCATCCAATAATTGAAACCAAGTATCAATTTTGGTCTCAGCTGTTGCTTTGGTATCTTGACGGTATACGTAACTGGTTTCATCAAATTACGAAACTGTAAAATAGTTATATAATAACTTAAAAAGTTTTTCGATTATAAATGCATTAAATAATAATAATAAAGTAAGCATATTTCTAAAAAATGCAACATATACTTTGAGGTCTGTAGTCTATGAAAATGATCAATAAATCAAATCATAATTTAAAAATTAATATGTTATCGTGCAAATTATCTCTCGAACTTCAAATTCGGTTTTAACAAAAAATTAAAAAGAACTTTCGAACCACATCTTTTACAGATATTTTACTTTCTCAAAGAGAAAGCTTTATAGCGATGCAAACTTTGGGATCGACGATTTTTATGAACTGTCTGCGTGTACCTGTGTGTGTGCCTGTGCGCGTGCGCGTGCGCGCTGCGGGTGCGTGTGCTTATGCTTACGTGTGTGTATATTCGTAATAGATCTTAGTTTATTTTTTATACTGTTTTTATATTACATACGGTAAAACTACCATTTGTCAGGACACTTTAGCCCCAGTACTCGTATAAGTAATGTTGTATTTCTTTCTTAGAATACTTACGCAAATGTTTAATAAACTATGAAAAAAATTTATTGTTAATTAGTCCAGGATCAGGGACATGTTCTGGTATGAGGATGACGACCTAGTCAACTTTGGCAAGGTGGCAGCATGGTGAAATAAGACTCCAGTCAATGAGAAGCGGCGATCCCTACGCTCTGATTGGTTGGAGTCTTATCCCATTCGCGCCAACTACTGGCCCGAGGTTGGCTCTCACCATCCTCATAGGTTCATTTAGCTTACTTTATATAAAACATTTGTAAAAATATGAGTCTAACGTCTTCATCTTCATCTTTATATGGAAATTGTTCCTTATTAAGATGTGGCATAATGTAACTTATGTTCTTTCTATTCAGCAAGTTCAATTCGACAGCTATTAAGTTTGTTCGTCCATGTATGAAGGATAAGCAGCACCACATAGTTTTATGGATCACCTTCATATTACCATACATAATAATAAATTCTATAACAAAAAATGTAATAAATTAACAAAATAAATTTTCTAATTCAAACTTAGTTAATAATTCCAATCTAAAATTATTTGTTCTAATGGATTAACACTGGGCGCCACCTTTTATATTTTACTTTTCCGGCTGATTGATGAGTAGGGGAATGGAATGTAGTACAGAGCGCCTTCTTTAAGTGTTCAAAACACGAAACTCACCTACTCCAAGCACAGCAACTAAGTACTTCCTACCTACTTCAAAAATTACTCTCTGAGCTCCTCCCCCCCCCCCCCCCCGTTCATCGATTGACCGGAAAAGTTAAGTGTAAAATATGGCAGCCCAACATGAACTATTGGTACTAGTATTGCTTATTAGTAACTTAATTATTAAAGAAAAGTAGCAATACATTTTAAACTTCCATTGTTAGTTTTTAAGATATAATCTATTTCAGAAACATTGCCTCCTTGTATAACAAAGTAACAACGATAGCTAATAAGAAGAATGTGCTGAAAATAGCGTATTTTGAGGTCCTTCAAAAAAATTTGCATTGAGTTAATTATACTACATTCTAGCTACAAAAAATTATAAGCTTACACTGATACAAATGTACTGCCTGAGCAACCAGATTCTGGTTGAGCAAACTCAACTATTTACTGCTACTGCAACTAACTTTGGTATTGCTCTCACATCTATGCTCCTTTGCCGCGAAAAGTATACAGTAGTAATGGTAGCCGTACATCTGCTGGCACCACACTGGTATATCTGTCATGCAAATTTAAAATTATTGACGCGTGAAAATATCCTATTTTGCCGTGTATGTTTACAAATTACGTTATGGATTTCAGAATATAGTACAATAGATAAATCATTATAAAACAAAAACAAATTGTTGAATCTGTGTAAAATACTTTTTGATTTCAAATCTTCACAAAAATATAAACCCTGCTTGATAAAAAATGACTATGCCATAATCTAAAATATTTTAACATAAAAGATCCTTCTGATCTAGGTAAAGAACTTTGACAAAAGATAGTGCAAAGCTCCTTTTTGGAAAGTTACAGATAAAATACTGCTGATTTACTCCAGTGATCGTTGAAAAAAGAAAATCAATTTGTTTTCAGAAACCGATTTTTTTTCTCGGAAACAGAAAAGGATAAAGACTTAAAAATCTTACTAAATATTCTTCTCGGTGATTCCGTACAAAAGGGAATTACACGCCAGAAGAATAATACCATACAAATCCACGAATTATCACTGGTAAATGCTGAGACGAGTTTATGCTACGACGATTAAAACGATACTGATTCGTAATTACAATAATTAACAGCCAAAGATGTTTCGTAAGGAGTCATCCTCAGTGAGGGAGCGGGGAGACATCTAGACGTGTTTAGTCGCGTCTTCTGCTGTGTAAAAGTATATATATATATATATATATATACCGCCGGGTCAACTCCGCTCCCCACTTAGAATGGGGCCTAATGATTTTAATTTATTTTTATCAACTAGGGCATAGAAAAAACTTATTCAGTTATTATTAAAAAAGGTTATTAATATTAAAAATACTTATTCAGTTATTGATAAGAACACACACACACACACATACATGTACACACACACGCACACATGCACGCACGCGCACACACCCACGCACGCACGCACACACATACATACACACGCGCGCGCGCATACACACACTCACACATACTCACACATATACATAAACGTTACACACGCAAAACTATATCGACAGAAACATTTTTAAAAAACTGATGTTTTCTGATTCAGCGACGTCGAAAAGATTAAAATTCATAAAAATCTGAGGGTTTAAATCAAGATTGTCCGTAATATTTGCATAAATCATTTCTCTATGTTTGAGACGAATTATTAATGATTGACAGCGTGTCTTACAATATATACATATATATTGTAAGACACGCTGTCAATCATTAATAATTCGTATATATATATATAATGAGTTTGATTAATTTTTTGATAATATAATCTTCTATTGAAAAAGTCAACAAAACTCTTTGAACGTAAGTATCGTAGAATATGACACTAAGCAATACTGATTTAATATTTTTTCCATATTTCCACAAAACAAGACCAAGCTGTCCGATAAGCGACGGTGTCTATCACATCGCGTCGAGCGATTACATCCATTGCAGTTCGGTTATAGAAATCTCGGATTCTCCACCAGGCGAGATTCTATCAAGAAAATCCAGTGCGCTTCGGCCGTGACATTCGATCCGATCGCTCCTGCAGCCACGATTTTTGCTGAGTCCAAGAGTTTATGATGTACTCTTATTATATACCTATAGTATACTGCACACGTGCCGGCGCTTGAACCAGAGCACGCGCCGCCGCTCGAAACTCGAAGCGACTTCATACCGATTGATGTGTCGTACTGTCACCGCCGTCCTGGTATAAACATCGTCAGCTCAGGATATAGCCTGGGATTAATACCTACTGGAAGAACGAAAAAGAAACATCGTCAGCTCCGGTGATGCGCGCGAACGAAGCGACGCGAGAGTGGAGAAGTATGTTTTAAAATTCAGGATGGATTGAATGTTAAACAAAGAGAGAGTGTTACATGGCAGACAATGTATACGAGGGTATTGGGTTCTGCAGCTGAGGTTCTTGCGAATGATGGCGACATTGTTGTTTTAGAATAAAAATTTGCCCAAATAAAAAAGGGATTATAGTGTCAAAGATTTTTTATTTTTCAGTTATGGTGCACGGATAGAATTTCAGTTATGTAATTAAATAGTTATATTGCATCGTGTATTAAAATGTATTATTTATTTTTCTGCAAGTAATTAAAAGTTCCATTACAAATTATTTAATTTAAGTACTTTATAATGCACAGAAAATTTATCAAATAGTGCCTGAATTCTTAGTAATATCATAAAAACTAAAACCATCATAAAAAATACAATAAAAAATTAAGATGAGTAGACAATAGAATTATCAATTACAGTATGAATAGCTTTTAGTGATGCGCTTGGAAAAATCTTACGTCATATCTGTCTGGAAATTTAATTATATCTTTTTGAATTTTCAGTGACTATAAACATGCAAATGAAATTCAATTCTTTAGTAATTAAAGGAAGGAATAACGTCAGTTATGTGCGACTGCTTTATGCACCGGTACGACTAAAACATTTGACAAAAAAGGCATAAGAAAATTTCGGGGCTGACGCATATAGTTCCCCACTCTTTTCTATACTCGCATTTCAGTTTATGTCTTTGGGACATTTCTTAGTAAGTCGATTCATTTTTGTATAGGCATGTAGTAATGTAGTGATTTTGCCCCATCATTTTCGAGACGGCTGTAGAATTCACGCCGGGAACGAAGCTTGAAATCAGTTAGCCTATCGCGGCCAGGTGCGAAGAGTGCCGCCTCACAAAAGAAATTTCACGGCTGCGTTGATCGCGCTGTTGTTTCTCGAGAAAAATCGTCTTAGAGATCTTGTTAGAAGTGACTTAATTGCTGGTTAGGTCGGGAGCGAGCGGCTTGTCTTGACTTATTGATGGATCAAGCGGAAGCAGTGTTTATTTTACGAAAATCGATTTTTTCTTTGTACTCAAAGATAAGAATGTTAGCCTATTGCCACACGGATAGACGTATTTCTTTGTATTTGAAAAATATTTGTCCACATTTGATTTTACGTCAATTTATATGACATTTAAGTTATATTACGTTGTTTTGATAAATTTACATATAATTTTCACTTTTTTTAAATGCGATTTTTATATTGCACGTTATTTTAGAAGATTTATCATTCTTTTTATGTCGTTTTACTTTCATGTTCGTTATGTTTACCTTTTAACTTTATTTTTTGTTACGTTCTCTTATTTAATGTGATTCAATTTGATTTTACATGTAGGATAATGTTTAGACTTTGTTAAATGACTTTCTTTTTATAAGTAGCGCATTAGTAATTTAAAAATGAAAATATGTTTAAATTTTTTACTATATACATTCTGAATCGATTGAAGTTATAGACAGTGGAAACGTCAAATTCACATAGATATTACTTTCATAATTAACACAAATTTCTTTTACAGTGTATACTGGACTATATTTTTCTGAATAATTTTGTACGTTTGAGATACTTGCATTAAAAGTATATCTAAAATATACGTAAATATAGCATGACTTTGACCTTATAAGAATATATTTCTATAAATGTTTTTTTGATGTTAAATAGCTCATTTATCCGCATATTAAGTACATACAATTTGTTTAGACTCTGCGTTCAGAATCTCACTTTCTATTCCACAAGTCGATCCTCGAGTAGATCGCAAAATAGAAATATCATGTACTGAAATCGATCGCAAAATACATCTACCTAATGGCAACGACAAACAACAAACACAGCGATACGGAAAAAAGCACTGCTTTAAAAAATCCATCCTTTTGTCAATGAAAATTATACTAGCCTCTTTTCTCCTTTGCAATTCAATAGCTTTCACTCCCATCAAACCTCTCTCTTTCTCTCTTCACCACGATGTTATACATTTTTTAAAGACACGCACGTCAGAGACATTAATAATCGGCAACGAGTCGAGAATCGAGTTTCCTGCGCGAACTCATACGTCAGATCCTTCCGCGAGACACTGCGCCGAGACAGAGAAGAACAGGCGAACACATGGCGTATTATACACGCGCATGCGCAAACACACACACGCTTACACGTGGCTCTCGCCCATGTACACGTAAAGTCGCGCGAATAAATGCATCACGGCACGTATAATGGGCGAGGCTCTGGCTTCGCGCATGGTATTGCCATAAACTACGATCGTCCTACACGATCCCACCTGTCGCGGTGTATATATAGGTACGCCGTGGCAGGCGACAGACGGCCAATTGCAAAATCGCGCGAGAGCGACTCGCGTTTATATTGTAGCTCGGTGTGTTGTATATGCACAATGCGACGACGAGAGACTGTGAGGTTTTGCAAAAGAACCGTTTTGTTGGATATGGGGGAATCTTTTTTCTTTGCTGTGATGATGAAGGATTTCATGGATATATCTGAGAGTCATTGTATTCTGATCTTTCGTTTTTAACTAAAAAGGTTACTGTCTGCACTAGATTTTTTTAATTAAAATAATTGATGCTGTATGCGATCAATGAAAATAATTGATGCTCAAGGATACTGTATGATGATGTACAGAATTATCTTATATTCATATTATTGAAAAAACTTAATATGGTACCGTATATTATAAAAAAAATATTTCTCGATTTATAATTCACCTTACTGGAACCACAATTTCGAATTAAAAAATTTCGTCCATATTTTTTTAAACTGCTGCCTAAAAAGCATAAAGCTTTAAAACATTTTTTTTACTTATTTTTACTAAACGAACATTCTTGCTTTTTTACCTTTAGTTACACTTTTTGTTGCAACATTACACACATTGATCGGGATTATGATCGATTTTCTAAAAATAAGCTAAATATGATTGATATCTTAAAGTGGTCCTATAGTAAAATTTGACGAAAAACTCGATTTTGTTTTTTATATCATTTTCTGATACTTTGTACATTATTAGAACAGAAAATGATTTTGTATTAGCAATATTGGCCATAGAAATCATTTTAATGAACTTAACAGATATTTATACGTATCTGTCCTCCGACCTTTATTGCACACGATCCAGCGTATTCCTACATTAACCGAATCCTTACTCGTGCACAAATCTACTCTATACTATTCAGACAAACTTCAGAGAGCACAGATATAATTAAAAAAATCTTCTGTTTGATATTATGCGATAGAAAAATTGTTTTAAAATCATCAGAAAATTATTTCTTTAATTACAGAAGTGCGGGTTTCTCCATTTATAGTTTTCCAATGTTCCGCAAGTCTTATGCGCATAGGATTACAATGAATCAATCTGAAACGGTAATGATATCTTATTCAATTTATTCGCATTACAATCATGAACTCCGATTTTAAAAAAAAATTTATTAAGAAAGTGTTACCCATGAATAGAGTTAAAATTGTGTTTTTTTAGGTTATTTTTACAATGAAAATTCAATTTAATTTTCTTTTCTTTATAATTGTGTTTTCAAAAATTTGGATTTCACACTCCAGTTTGGTACGGGTATTTGATATTACATATTTTTTTTCAAATGCTGACTTGCATTTCCATGCGCAAAAACAGTTTTGAAAAAACACAAATTTTCATTGAAAATTGTTAGATTTTCCTACATAACTATGGATATACCATGTCTAAAAATTTATGAAAATTTACAAAAAGCTTTCTTTTTAGGTAAAAAATATAACCACCAATTTAAAATAAATTTATCATGTAACTAGCAAATTTTTCAAAATTTACTATAGGACCACCTTCAGCTAATCAATTAAGTTAAGCAATTGGCATATAACCTTTTAATGTCCTCTTTTATGTGCCTTTTAATTTTAGCTCGATTAGCTAACAGATAAAACAGATTATATTTCACCATAAGGCATAATTGCACCTAAAAAAATGCTTGTCACAATAATTTTCATTCGTTTTTCTTAAATAATTTGAAAAAGAAGTCAACTAATCGAGCACAAAGAAATGATGAAAAATAACTATTGGCGAGCCTGAATTAAATTAGTAAATGAATAATGGCATGAAAAAAACAATTTTTTGCAATTTTTTTAAACAATTACTGTTAAAATATATTTTTAAAATATCATTATTAATCAAAACTAAATAGCGGGAATCAGTTCTACGAAAAAAATTACTAAAGCAATAATATTTACTTGTCTTTAAAACCACGTTAATGGATGTAAAATTTGATTGTAGTTGTTTTAATATTTGTAATATTTATAATAATACCATATTTAAATATTCATATAGCTTCTGCAACAATACGTCATGTATCGACGGATATTTTTAGATGATGATGAAGGATTTTTATGAGTGTGTCAGGTCATTGCGGTCTGATTTTTCATTTTTAACGAATACGTAAACGTCTGCGCCAGAACTGTCAGTTTCTGGAAATAAAGTAAAACGAAAATAATGGAAAATAAAACTGGAAATTTCACGGCTAATTTCCCACTTGGGTGTTCCAGCACACTTAAAACATCCACGATGTAAATAAATGATTCCATATACAGAATTTGCAAAACGATACTTCGGGCGTAGAATATTCGTAAAGTCACGTTCGAAAAAAGAATGATGCAGGTGCTCCAGTCATAGTCCCTTTCTTCGCCCTCACTGCGTGTGTGCGCGCGTGTGCTCAAAGTCCAAGAGAAAGGTCAATATTTAACGATTAGCCGCCTTGGTCCGAGTCGTTTTGAAGACTGGCAGGTGTGAAAACGGCACTGATTGTCTTAGGCGCAGCGCCAGCTCTGTTTGACCACTTATAAGGTATCGAATCGCCCGTGTCTCGACTTTTGAGCAACCGCGCGCGGGGTACCCCCCAAAAACAAAGGAAAAAAAACTCGAGCCCTCGAGAAAACCTCGTAGAGAGATTTATCGTTCAAGGTGTTTTAATGGTACATTAATTTTTAATGCCTTCGATGTTGCGGTCAGACGATTTTCTTCGAATAGAAAAGCTATTAAAATAGGAGATTTGCTTTTTAGAAGAAGCTTTATTTATGATTAGATGATGAATCTATCAATTCCTCTTTCAAAATTACAATTTATACTTTCTTCGTTAGTTTAACACTAATGTTTCCTAACTTCTTAAACTTATTTATATACGTAGATACAACATAATTGACAACATTCCACTTGGAAATGACTAGAGATTAAATAGTCATTAGAGATTATTTTTATAAATATCTTTGGTAAATTATATAATATTCAATTTGTGTATTATAAAAACTGCACTTGGTCTATTCTTATTATATGTATTTGTGTTACTATTCTAATACTTGAAACAAACAACTATGATCTCAGTGTTAAATACACTCGAAACTTTGACACGTGGGAGAAAATAAACAAATTTCTTTCTCTTTAAAAAAGTGCCTTTTCGTTCGTTCACTTTGCTTTTTCAAAGTGATATCACTTATACTACAATGAATTATATGATATCCGCACACACACATAGATACGCCCACACAAAGGTACGCACGCACGCACACACGTACGCACGCACACACATACACACACACACTCACACGCACATTCATACGGTTATTTAAAAAAAATAAAGTATTTTAATTCCAAATTACGTCACAAATATCTCGCATTTACTATGATTTTTACTGTAAATGTTATCAGAAAATTCTCTCCACGTGGTTTTGCTCAAAATAGTATATTGTGTACCTAGGGCGCAAAGTGGGCTTTTTTAGACCGAGTGTGGAGATTGCAGTACGAGTCGATGGCGAGCTAGCACGAGCCGAAGGCGAGATCAAATAGCCCACTTTGCCCTTGGTGCACACCATATTTTTTGTAACGCATGTATTGATTTTTGAGTTTTTCTGGGATATTTACCGGGGCTAAATATATATATATAATTTCCCGAAAAATTTTAGCGGGCACAAAAGTTCCTTTTCAAAAGGAACTTTGGCGCCCGCTTACGCGTATTAGCGCCCGCCGGTCTGAAAAATTATCCTTTAGGCCCGCTTAATAGGTACAGAAAAACGCGAAAATCGTGCTTGTGTTACAAAAAATAAGTTAGACATTAATAAAATAGGTTACGTCAATCTCTAAGAGTGAAGTGACTTACCCAAACCCTATTGAGTTTGAGGTATTGAGAATGGGTTAATAGTATACTACGCAACTAGTTGCGTAATATACTATTTCCTAACTGAGTTCGCAAAATTTTACACACTCATTTCGGTGTTCAAAATCGAATGTTGCGCACTGACAAGGGGAGTTCACTGAGTTCGGGTCACGAATTTTGATGAAACTTTGGGGACGGATTTTTGGTACCTCAAAATGAAGCCCAATGCCCGTAGCTTTATGAAATGGGCTTTTAAATATGAGATAGAGCTTAAAACATTAGCATTGCTCATATAGACAATGCTAAACATAAGATATATATATATATATATATATATATATATATATATATATATATATATATATAGATATATTATCAACGTTAATAAAATACACTGTATCTGCTGAACAAATGCCCATTTCATAAAACTACAGACATTGGACTTCATTTTTAGGTAGTAGAAAGGGATCCGCAAAGTTATATCAAAATACGTGACCCGGACTCCGTGCACTCCCCGTGTCAATTAAGAAATAGTACAATACGTAACGAGTGGGCGCATTAGTTGCGTATACGCTTGCGTGCGCAAAATCGCACTTTGCGCACGCAGTATGGAGACAGCAGTTTTCAATCTTAAAGGGAGGCACTACTTAAAATTGGTCTTTTAACGATTTTCATTTCTAATCTTTGGATCTACACAGTATTATAACAGAACCATGCAAGAAGTTCTTAAAAATCATCAAAAAAATATGTAAAATAGTTTCAACACAAAATATTAAATATTGTAGGATAAGATACATTTTTAACACATCATTTATTTCTATTTAAAGCATACTAAAAAATCTTTTAAAATTTTTAATATTGTTTGTTTAATCTCTTTTACTTTTTTAGATCCATAATTAGCCTTTTGGGGCCATCCATAAATTACGTAAAGCTTTCTTTCCAGGTTTTCGACCCTTCCTCCCCTGTGTAAGAAATCGTAAGATTTCTTGTACCCCCCCCCCCTCTCTAATCTTACGTAATATATTTTTCATCAAAAAACTTGAAAGATTGACATGTACTAATAGGCAGATGCTATTTTACGACAATATCAGTGAATTTATCATGAAAAGTTATGACATGTAAAAGTACTGAGACTTCGACGATATTCAAAACAAGTGAAAATGTTTATGCATCTATTTCCTTTATACATCTGTTCTTATACAAAACTTTTCATAGTGTGCTGACGGCGTATAAATTATTACCGAAGTCATAACAGCTTATTTCGATGAAGATGACAATAATCGTATAAATTCAATTCAAAACAGTGAAATAAAATTATAACTCGAATAGTATAAATTAAAAAAAAAACTTACGTATGACGAACTTTGACCCCGTCCCCCCTCCTTGTAAGAAAATTATACCCCCGCACCCCCCACCTCACCCAAAATGTCTTACGTAATTTACAGACGGACCGTTTGGTAGTCATCAATGAAAGTATGCTCCTGCATTGTCCTCTACAGTAAGTCAGCTTAATCAACAAAGTCGTCTATTATAGAATTTCTTTTTCTTCTGCTTGTATTTATGCACACAACCGTCTTTTATATATTAATCGAATGTAATCTTGGATGGTATTCTTACAGCACGACGACTAGCCTCAAAAACGACCTCTAAAAATGAAAGTGGTCGATTGATTTTCAGATGATAGTTTTGCGAAATATTGTGGGAAGTATAAGAAAATAATAGAGAGCTATCAGGGATAGAGCTGGGAGCAGGCCACGCGACAACGTGGAGATTGATAGTGCAAAATCGAATATTTATGCCAATTAGTTTGTTATGATAGTTAGGTGGTCATAGTTACACGATGGTACACGATTGCTCTTATCACAAGTAGCCTATATCGTAACAAAAATTCATGACGTCATCTAAGGCAATGCTCTTTATCATTTAGGGGAGAACGGGGTAATGCCGGCCACTGGCTAATTCCGGTCACCCTTATATTCAATAATCTAAATATTTGTAGGTAATAATTCGAATAGTATTACAAACGCAACATAAAATGCAATTAATCTAATGTCCAAACAACCTTCTATTCAGTGTTATTAAGGAATTATACAGAATCAAAGTTCAAGTCTACATTTCTTATAAGAAATCTGATCTATAAAATAAGCTTTTATGCATATTATTTGTTACTTTATGCAGTTATTTTTTTCAACTTTATTAATTTGAACAATCTAAGAATATGAAGTAGTGAAGAAAAAAGAGTATAATCCTATTGCTTTTTTGTGATTTGAATTAAAATTACTAAGCAGAATTCGGGTAATACCGGTCACAATGTTATTTATATGACGCTCCCGTGAGTGAGGCTAAGAAAACGTTGCGCTGCGCTCTCAGGTAGGGCAACTTTGCTTAAGTGTTTTTGATTGAACGTTGGTTATGTGTTACCTATTTCTCCATGTAAGTGCGAATAATAACGCGACTGATCATATGAAGGTCCATATAACTAATTTAAAGAAATTTTTCACCTATAAAGGTAACTTTTTAATAGTCGCTGGAATTGTACCGACGCTGACCGGTATTACCCTTTGATGAGGAGTAAATCCAGTCAAAATTCTTTTTTTTATTTCGTCTTATAGCTTCGATATCTTACATTTTTATATTAAACCAATACGAAATATTTAATGGCAATGGTTTGAACTAACAGAATAATTATTGTGATGTATAAGAAGTGGCTGGTGGGTGATAGAAGTGAGGTGTAGAAAGTAGGCCATAGACTGTACAATAGGTGGTGGTTATGAGGTATAGGGCGTGGTAGATGATCGCGAGGATGGACAGTAATAAGGTGATGTTCGTAGGTGAAAGGTAATGGTAAATGTAAAATTTGAGGATTGAGTTAGAGAAGAGTGATGAGAGATTGTGGTGAGCTGGAGGGAGTGAATATTATTAGATAGTGGTTGTGAGGTGCAGAGAGTAGGTGATGAGTAATAGATGGTGGACGTGAGTGTAGGGAGTAGGTGGAGGATGGTGAGGGTGTATGGGTAGAGCATGGATGGTGAGGGTGGAGGGTAAGGAGAAGGTAAGAGTAATGGTGGCCAGATGAACGGGTTGAGAGTGAGTGCGTGGTGAGGTCAGAAGTGCGAAGTGGTTCGTAGGGTTCTGGATATAGCAGAGGGTGGATATTGGGTGGTGAGGGTATGGGCTTGTGGGCAGGTGCCGTATGGTGAAAGCGAGCTATAGCAATACTAAGAATCATATTTCAATATCAACCTTGCTAGTTTTAACGTATTTGCTTTCAAAGTCAAGGGAGTCCGTGCCGCCCCCTATATTAGAACAAATAAACTCAAACTGAAATGATTAAAGTTTCTTGAACGTAAGTGCCAATAAATTAGCAGCGGTTCTTTTTTCTCACAAAGCTTTCTCTGTGAGGATACAACAATAGAGCATCATATACTTTTGAAGTTGATAGTCTAATAAAAATGATCAACATAATAATTTAAAAATCGGAATTATACATACTACTGTAAAATACATCTTAGTTTATTTGTATACTCTTCTATTTTCATAATGTTATTTTTCTGAAGTGAACTAAATATTAAATCTGTATCGAGCCATTGTGTAGCTAGTTGCTTAAGCTGTGATATAGTGTAACTTATGCTTCTTTTATTCGACAAGTTCGATTCGAAAGCTGATAAGTTTGTTCATCCGGATGTGAGAGATATGCAGCACCTCGTAGTTTTATAGATCACCTTCATATTACCATAAAAAATGAGTTCTATATACAGGAAAAATCGTAATTGTAAATTAACAAAATAACATTTTTAATAACTATAATAAAAAACAGATTAATTACAAAAATAAAATAATTTTTTTCTGACAATGTTGCTAATGATGTTGATATATAATTTAAAACTTTTTTAATAATCCAACCTATCATTACTACTTTTGTTATAAGCCAATTTGCAAACATAAGAAATTGTTTAGACTTCCATTGTTAACAAAAATATCACCTACTAAAGAAGACTCAAGTAGAATTATCTTTAGTTCAAAGTCTGATATAATCATAATAACATATTAATAAATCCCTCAACCTTTTAACAATCGTCTTACTGAATCATAGTTTTTTATTTTGTAATTGTACTCAATTGTGAGAGGTACAGAAAATAACAGGTATTATGATACACCTATTGAATATTATTAAAAAAAGAATGAAAAACTAATTAAATCATGTGTGATATTGTATGAAATATGACATTAATATCTTACCTAAGGTTTCCAAATAGTTTCATTATTATATAATCATGGTCATGGTATATAAAATTAGTACGATTTAATAAAACAATTCAAATCCGCTACTTTATCTGTCACACGAGATAATATGGCGCATCGTTCTTCACATAAATAAATGTAATTTCATTGAAATTTCATTGAAAATTAATTTCATTTATCATTACAATATGACTCAAAAGAGATAACTAAAATAATAAATAATTATAACACTTAAATAAGTAAAATTATAAAGGAATTTCAAAGTCGATTATTCATCTTCTGGCATTTATACACTCTTATACTAAACAAATTAACCTAACCATATTTCTTGATTGTAGAGTTGTTATTATACATTGTCATAATAATAAATATTCATAAAGGTTTAAATGTATATTGATGGCCTTCACAAAGATTGTTACATTCCAAACTCGCACAAAGACTAGTACATATTAGTATACCATATATAATTTAGGGTTGTGCTAATAAACTCTCGAAGAGTCAGGTCGACTTTTTGTATCGAATTCGGGTTGGGTACTGAGCTGTTTTGATACTCAAAAATTGATTGGTTTTCCGAATAAATAACAATAACCCGAAAAAATCAGGTGGCGAAAAATCACGAAAAGTGCTAGTTTTCATAGGAAATTCATAAAAAGTGCTAGTCTTCGTGGTAAAAATCCAAATGTGCTACTTTTCGTGGGAAACGTTTGCGTACGCAACAGACGTGCTAGTCTTTGTAAAGACCATCGATATAATCATGAAAAATTTCGCTGCATAACAAAAAATATGGTGCGTTTTCAAGAGTTTGGTCACTTACCCTTAAGCTTACTTCTTAAGCTAACCCCATGGTTAAGCTTAAGAAGTGGGCAAAGATCATTTTCACTGTCAACCTACATAACCTCTTTCAAGAGTTTTCAATAGAAGTATGCTCCTGCATTGTCCTCTACACTAATAAGGAGAGACCATGGAGTTCGGGTTTCGGATTTTGATGAAGCTTTGGGGATCGACTTTTGGAACCTAAAAATGAAGCACAGTATCCGTAGTTTTATCCAATGGGTTTTTAAATCTGAGATAAAGTTAACAAACATCAGATATATATATATATATATATATATATATATATATATATATATATATATATATATATATATATATATATATATATATATACTATCAACGTTTATACAATACACCATATCTACCGTACAAAGGCCCATTGGATAAAACGACGAGTATTGGGCTTCATTTTTAAGTATCAGAAAACGATCCCTAAAGTTTCATCCAAATCCGTGACACAAACTTCGTGGTCCCTCCTTGTAAGTCAGCTTAAGAGGGTGTCAAACCATTCAAATTTCCCGCCAAAATTCTTAACCTCAAATTCTTTAACAATTGATTACAATTAATAAATAAATTAAATTATTAAAAACCAAGACATCATTTTCCTCCATAATACAATTATCTACCACTGTGCGAAGTTTCAAACAAAAACCCGAGAATTATAAAATATTGGCTTTAATTAAAAGAATAAGTATAATTATGAAAAACTAAGAGGTCATTGCCCTCCGTAATACAATTATCTATCACTGTGCGAAGTTTCAAACAAAAACTTCAAAACCTCTACGAATGACATTCGAACGAAATTTATATTAGTCTATTAGTCCAGACTCGAATCTTCAAATTTCATTCGAAAGCCATTCGTAGAGGTTTTGAAGTTTTTGTTTGAAACTTCGCACAGTGATAGATAATTGTATTACGGAGGGCAATGACCTCTTAGTTTTTCATAATTATACTTATTCTTTTAATTAAAGCCAATATTTTATAATTCTCGGGTCGGTAAGGTAGGAAGGATAAAAATTGACTTTGTCACCCCCTTAATCAACGGAGTCGTTATTCTTGGAACATTTTCTTTTACTACTTGTTTGTTTTTTCACAACCGTCTTATGTATTAATAAAAGGTAATCTAGAATTCTATTCTCACGGCGGCTAGCCTGAAAAACGGCATTGCTACGATACGTAAGTAGCGATTTGACAGATCTACAAAATGTGTTGGACTGATTTTGCGATGATCGTTTCGTACAATATTGTGGGAAGCGTAGGAGAGAAAGAGAGAGGGAGCTAGTAGGATAGCGATGCGGGAAGACCACGGAGTAACGCAGAGATAGATAGCGCAAGCTCTAATATGCATTAGTTAGCATGCGATGTATGATAATTAGGCTTTCATAGTAACATGATTGCTGTTATCACAAGTGTTTAGCCTCTATAATGAGAAAAATGTATAAGGTCATGTAATACAATGCTATGTCTCAATTATTGCAACAGTTTTAAGTTACAAAAATGCAAGTGGGAGATTTGAAAGGAAAAAATTAGAATTATGTGTTAAACATCCTCTAATTTTGTTTTTGTTCTAGAGCAAATAAATCATATCTATCTATTTTTTGTATATTTTTTAAGAAAAATAAATAAGTTGCGTTATGTTTGTATGTGAAAATCATATTATCAAAAGTGTTGAATCATATTCACATCTTGCACATATTCATAGCTAAACATGACTGCGATAACGCAGTAAACAGATTAAAAAGTCATGCGTGAAATTCAGATAGTTAGAATTATTATTGTATTTTTAAATTACTAATAATGATATTACAATCATTTATGTATTATAAGGGAATGCGCACATTCACTTTCTCTCTATTCGCGCCACACGTCCTCACTTCTCTTTCTTATTTTCTCCATCCCTCATACTTTCTTATCTTTACACTCCTACATCTTCCCGATCTTTCCTTTAAGTTCAACTCTAAAAAAGTTTTTGGTTATATATACTTGATAATATCTGTAATTTAATCAGTGTAAAATTTCAAAATCTTCTTCATATATGACACAAAATATTACTATTGTCAATACTTTATTGAGAAAAATTTGCGGCGTGCAAGTTTCTAGGTGATGAACAATTTCTTTTCCGACAGTAGTTTGACTTCTGTTGGCATGTACTTAAATCTTGTACTGTTTACTTCTTCGTTATTTTTTTTATTTTTGTTCTAAGAATAAACCAATTTAAAAAAAATTATAACAAATTTTTAACGAAAAAGTCAACCACAAAAGTGTTAGTACATAAAAGGAGTCAAATGACCGTAAAAATATTTTTTTGATCGTGTCACCTACAAACGTGCACGCCGCAAAGCTTTCCCAATAAATATAGTATTAACAAAGATATAATACCTTCTGATACGTAGGAGCAAGATTTTGAGGTTTATAACGGTTGAATTACAAATATTATCAGGTATATATAATAGCTAGTAAGAGAAATTCAGAATAGTTTCTTTTAAGTGTCAAATTTAGTATCTGATCACAAAAGAAAATTCTTTTTTATGGTTTAACTCAACATGGTCCCCTTAATTTGAAGGGTTTAAGAACTTTCTAAAATAATATGGTTAAAGCTTTTGCTTGATTGAAGAACAGAAAGAAATGTATGTTGGAAGTAGGAGATATGAAACTCTGTTTCAGTATCTACCAGACTTTAGCAGCTGAATATTGTACTACTTTTCAATCAAGCATAAGTTTTACCACATTATCATAATATAAATATAAATAAAATATGAATACGTAAGTACTTATAATGTAAATTACATACAGTAAATTCGGTCAATATACTTTAAGGTAATCAGGTAAATCCTATAGCAAAATTCGGTGAAAAGATCGTTATTCTAAAGCGAACAATAGAATATTATTTTTCTTAAAAAGAATATCATATTCGTAATTTACTTTACAACGCAACAAATAATAATACATAAATTAATTTTTTTTTACAAATATCTGTTTTACAATCGCGTCAAATGAACCATAAAATAAACAACCACAGAATGCAATTATCAATTTAACCAGCTTTTCATCCCTCTTACCCACTGCAGCCATAAAGTCGCTTATAAAAAAATCGACGCACTTACGACCGCGCGCAAGTGCACCACCGCTGGGTGCAGACACCGAGGAACTCACGGAAAAATGTCGAAAATTTTTGCATCTCGCGCGAAAAGAGCCGGCCGAGCGGTCGGTCATCGTGAGCTCGTACTGTGCTCGCGGCTCTCTCCCTCCTTCTCTCTCTCCGTGCATTAGTCAAACAATTAAGCGTTCATAATGGAACGTCACATAAATTAAGCGCGCGCGCCACGCAGTCGCTAAACTGCGGTGTACTGAAAATAATTTAAAATATGATATACAGACTCGCAGGAGTCGAGGAACTCGCGAGTTCAAAGTGCACGCGTGGGTGCAACAGCGGCGGCAGCTTCCATTTTCCGCGAAGTACAAAGCTCTGTGGAGCCCGCTTTATAATTGTTCTCCGAGTCGAGGGACGGCGCGTATATATGTATATATATATTTTTTTGCGCGGTTGCGCTCTGAACTGCGATCGTATACGCAAAAGCTTCTGCCACAATTAGGATTTTTATTTACGAGATATAGCAGCGGAACGAACGGGAATAGTTTTATGGGCGTAGGCTGCTCGAGTTTTGACAAAATTCGTTGAAGGTTTCTTTTCGTCTCAAATTAATTATAGTAGAACATACGATTTTTGTTGTTCCTCTGTGTATATATATCTCTTTGAATGGTAAATATATTGATTGTATCATTCCTCTCTGAAACATTATTCTTGAATGTATTTTTACTTTCGTGCAGAGAAAGATTTAAAATAGAAGCAAAAGAAGATATTTTTTATTTTTTCCTGAGACCCATATTGGCACATTTTTCATATTTTTCTTTTTAAAACGTTATTATTCGGCAAAAGGTTTGTGGCTTTAGATAAAGCTTGCTAAAATAATAATTTCAGTACAGAGAATATATCTATAAATTTTTATTAAGATTTATTGTTTCATGAAGAATGCATTAGAGGTTACATGTGTTCCATGCTATTTTTCGTCATTACGTATGAATGGTTTTATGAATTTATATCAAACTTGAAAGAATAATAAGTATTTGTGTCGAGAATATATTTGAACTTGTTTTTTCAATTGTAAAGTGATTTATGTTGAAATAACTAGTAGAATATAAAATGAGTTTACACTGTTTTTACACTAATGAACAATTGCAGCTACTTCCTGTTTAAGTGCTTGAAAAGCTTTTCGTAGCAATTCTACGGCAGTGTATACTCGTCATCCATTACAAGGCATCCTGTGCTTACTCGAACAAATCTCTTCTATGCTCAGCTCTTTTAAACTGAGCTTTTATAACATTACCCGTAGTCGGATACGCCACTTAAAATTCTTCGGATCCTAAAATTTTCAACAAGAGTTTGTTGCGCGTGTGAGCTGTCATTTTGTGGATTTCCACCAGCACCACGTACAGCGTTGTACAATATACTTGTTTATCTAGCAATCCCTCATCTTCTTACCTGCCTCCGATTTATCCAAATTCAAGTAACCAATCGGGTTCAAGCATCTTCTATTTCTAACGCCAATATATGCTCCAAACTCTAGCAGCAGATTAATGCACTTCGGATATGTATGCTTGCAGGCCAGATAAAGCGCCGTACTGCCGTTCTTGTCTCTAGCGTACACACAGTCTGCTGCCTGCAAAAGAACAGTTGCCGCCTGCACTTTTCGTACTTTGATCGCAATATGAAGCGGCGTTCATAGAAAGGGCCCTTGACGGTAATTGATATTCGCTTTATACTCCAGCAGACGTGTGACGATTTCGCACTGTCCAAGAGAACAGAGTGAGAGGCGTTTGCTATCATCTCCGATGATGTTGGGGTCTGTGCCTCTTTCCATCAGCATTCTCACTATGTTTTTACTAGACTGGTCTGGGATTGCCGAATATAATGGCGTGAAATGTTGCTCATTTTTTACGCTCACCTCAGCGCCGTATTGTAACAATAATTCGACAATATTCTCGCCTGCAAATTGACATGCCAAATAAAATAAAAAAAAATACAACGCAGTATGGCTGTAATCTATAACCACATTCACATCGACTTCTGCTTCTAGCAAAAGTTTGGCTATCTTTTCCATTTCGATTAACGTTTCACTGCGAATTTCGTTCGAAGTCGTTGAAAATAAATAATGCAAGGATGTCCTTTGTCTAAATGTGTACAATTCGGGTCGGCTCCAATCATTAATTTGTTCTTTATAGCGTTGGACATCTGAAGAGGCGTTCATGCAATTGTATTTTCATTATTTTGATATTCTTTGTAGTGCTAATGGCGTAATACAGAGTTGACCTACCCTTGTCATCACTCCATATTTTCTAATTCTTCCATAACGATGACCAATTAGTTCACTTTATAGCAGTAAATGATGAAACCTGTTAAAAACGCGATGTTTTTTCGAGTATTGATTTGAGTATTGTTATTGACTCTTTAAGAAGGTTCGGGGGTTTTACAAAAAATCAGAGATCGCAATGAATACTTGTTACCGATGATATATTTAAGATATTCGACTCAAGTTTGCTCGTTAAACATATAAAGCTCTTATCCCTGGTAGAAAGTTAACTAGAATGGCTGGTTAGCTTATTAATTATTAGCCAAATTAATAAGCTATTAATAAGTCAAATTATAGCTAATATCTGGCTAGAATCTGCTTAAGACTGTGCTTTAAGCAAGAACCTATTTTGTTTGTAAATCTAACCTATTTATATTTTGTTTTGAAAAGTTATTAGTTTTTAAAAATATACATTATTATACTTTATTGAATGTTCAATACAGTATGCCGCCAGAATGAATATTTTTATCAACAAATAACAACTTACGAGATTATAGAAATATGTATATGCAATACTAAAAGTATTTGATAACTAATAATTTCCTTTCCGAAAATTAGTCAATCATAACTTAGTCAACAAAAATGTGGGGGGTCTCTAAGGCCAATTTTTGCCCAAAATTAGATTTGAGCCAAAAAATTCGAAAAAAATTGCTACAGTGTCTACTAAAAATAAGAAGTCATTTCCACCCTAAACGGACCACCTCTACCCCCCGCCCCCCCCCTATTTACTCCCACCACCCTTCCAAAAAACTTATATATGTATTTATCAGGATTTTTTTATCGGCTTTTTTAGGATTTAACTTTCAAATGACCTTCACTCTGATGTGATAGGATTCAGTGGACCTCGGATTCGGATTCAGCTACCCCAAAAACCTATGGATGTATTTTTCTTGATTTTAATCGGCCTTTTTACAGTTTGACCTTCAAATGACCTTGAACCTGATGTGATATAGGTCAACGGACCTCGGATTCGGAATCAGCGATTCCAAAAACTCCAGGATATCCTAGTCAAGTCTGGTGATTAAGCTTACATATTTTGTACTTACATACCCTGCACATAAATAATTAATAAAACCACCCCCTCCACCCTCCTTAAGGGGCGGGGGGGGGGGGGGTAAAAAGTCTAAAAATGGTGAATAACAGTGAAGGTAGTTCATAGACAGGTCATAGTGTACTTTATTAAGCAAATAAAAGTTTGACAGTCTCAAATCTTTCCAAAAACGCTGTATACAAGCGGTCAAGTTTTCATTTTTTGAAGGGGTGGTGGGGGTGAATAGGGAGGCTGGGGGTGGTCCGTTTAGGGTAGAATTGACTTTTTATTTTTGGTAGACACTGTAGGAATTTTTTTCGAATTTTTTGGGTTAAATCTAATTTTTTGTGATTGGTGTCGAAAATAAAATTTTGTAATAAAACTTCATTGTAAAACTACAAATATTTGTTTACCAATTCTCCAAATTTCGTCATAACTTACATTATTCTGTTTTTATTGTTATTTTTAAAATAACAATAATTATATGACTACATGCATTATATTATTTATAACATAAATTTCTTTAATAGACACTTAAATTTTACTCGGGGCTTTGGTACTTTTTGTGTAAATAATACTTTTTAAATGCACGCATCGTTATGAAAACAAATAACCTAACCTCCATTACTACTAGACATTTAAGGTACAGTTTTAGCTTTAATTTAGTAAAATACTTAATGTAGTATGATTAGAATTTCGTATTACTTTGATTATTATAAAATTGTTATTATTTCCATTATTAATTAATACATAAATTACTTAGTTTATCAATTTTATATTAACTAGAATATTAAGCAGAATCTAGCTAGAAATTAGCTAAAAACCATGTCGTTTTTAACTGATTTCTAGCTAATTTCTTAACCAGAATTAAAGCAGATTTAGGAAATCTAGCTAATATCTGGCTAGAAACCAGCTTATATTTCTACCAGGGATGGAACTCAGTTATTAAGGCAGATTGACGTAGGGTGCGAAGTATGTAAAAAAACAGAGAATTAAATAAAAATACTATGTACGTTATCAAGTAACACATTACGAAGCTGTGTGCAAAATTTGAACGTGTGTCACCACATTTAACTCCGAGTCTAGAATGAAAACGTAAACAAAAAGTCAAGCTAGTAGGATGTGCGAGGTGGTCCGCGAGGAAAGAGGGGTGACCGTCCTTTCTCACCGCACCCAGTGACACCACCGAACAAACAAGAGTTTATAAAAGGTTTCTGTATGAAAACTTATAAGTATAATAAGGGTTCGACCTTGCAAAATGGCACTGCAGATTTTCTTAAAAATTTAAAGGGATTTAACTAGTATTACCACTAAGATTAAATTAAATGAATTTCTAGAATTTCTAGAAAAGTTGTGATGTAATTTCAATGTTACATTACTAGGACATTTATAAGTATAAAAAGGTTTTGCAATTTTCATAAATGATTTGAAAATGTATTGCTAGTGATATATCAAAAGGTTAATACAAAATGACGATATATTCATGAATAACTCCTCTCTAAGCATAATGCAGACCTCCATTTCATCAACTGAAAATACAACATCAGCTCTCTCTCTCTCTCTCTCTCTCTTTCTCTCACTCTGCATCTCTCTCTTCCTCTCTCTTTCCTTCTCTCCGTCTCTCATTCGAGCAAGATCGTCATTACTTCTATTTAATTACATCCGCAAAGTGGACTGACACGGCGTACGTGTCAGCAGGTAATAACGGGGAGCAGTTTTCCGCGGCGTTTCATGTACTTATTGTCCGATATATTCATAAAATTGACTGCACCGTGAATTACCGTCTATGTCCTCCGTTGGCGTGAAACCGGTTCGCTTCGGATTGCTCCCGATGCTGTGCACGATTCAACAGGACGTTCAGTGAAAAATAGAATTTCTTCTAATTTTCTTGAAACTGCGATTATGAGTTAATTTTTTAAATTTCAGTATCCATTGCGGTATGAAAGCTGAGTTATTCAGCTTCGAAGTTTCAACTTTGAACGTGGTATTCCTATCCTAAGGTTGTGCAAAATGAATATTTTAATCAATTGTTAAAAAAGGTTTTGTTTGATTTTCTTTGAAAAACTTGTATATAATGTAATACAATAATGTAAGTAATATATAAAAACCTTGTCATGACTAGCGGTTCTTTTTTCAAATATATAATAGCTACTTAAAGTTGTGCCTCCAATGTTGTTATTATATCTATATCGTAGTACAGTATATGCAAAAGTTTATTTCATACGTAGCAGTTTTAGCGTTCACATATTCGTTCTTAACTAATAGATCAATGCTTCACATGGTAAATTCAAGGGTTTGCATTACAAACATTTCCACTCAATGATGATTTAAAAAAATAACTTTCTAACCATACTGTGAGCCAGTCAACGTCCCCAACAGTCGTAAACGTCGAAACTCGATGACATAGTTAACGACGGGACGATATGCGACGTCGACGACGCAAGGGGCGGGCAAATCAAAAGATCGCAGGTGAAATAGTGGCGCTGTAAATTGGATTGACCGCAGTGAGCGCGGAATTATACTGGGCCGACTCGTTGCACAAATTCGATATTTATCGCTGAATTACGGGCTGCTAACGAGTTTGCCAAACGCGAGAGCGCTCACTAATATGCAAATTTTGGATATTATTAGAAATTGTTGGAGCGTTGGAGTTTGCAATATATATTGGTTGACAAAAGTTTATTTCCTGTAGTGAGAAACAAAATTGATGGTCATAAAATTTGTGTAGTTCTGTAGACGTATATTTTGTGTTGACTTAATTTAATACATAGTTTCGACGTGAAAGCAATTTTATTCTACATAGTAGTAATTACATGGTATATTACGTGGTATAACAGTATTATTTTATTTATTTTATTATTCGGATTTGTAAAGATATATTTAAATTAATTATAACAAATATGCATTATCCAATGTAATGCACGAAATACATGTTTCATAACATTATTTATTGGCTATTGTTTTATAACTAGACTGATGTACTATTTGCAATTGTATTGCAATCTATTATTATATTGATCATCTATTACAATACTGTTAGTTAAAAACGTATATATATTTGTTATTAATCAATATTCTTATGGCTCGAGAAGAACAACACTCTTATCGTCGAATACAGATTTTGTTCATTTGAATAAAGTTATAAATAAGCCAAATATAAAAATTCAATTGTACCTACTTAATTTATAAATACGATGCAATACAGATACAACATTTTTCATCATCGCTAATTATGATTCCAGAGTAAGAATTATAAATTTCATATTTCATGGATATCTTCTCCCGTGCAAATAAAAAAAGTAATAAAACATAAAAAAAAGTAAGAAAACGTAAAATAACGTAAGAAAATGTAAGATTCTGTTGGATTTCGGATATTTTTACGTTTCTTTACGGTTCCCTACGAATTGTTATACTCTATTACGGTTTCGTACGGTTTCGCAATTACATGAAAAAAAATATAGCTATAATTTTCCACCGATTTGTGGCGCGGCATATACAAACCAATTCACGTGTACAAAATAGAAACTAAGTTATTTAAGAAGCATTGGAACTTAGAAAATATTTTTCTGGAATAGGTATTGGGCACTATGGAAGTCCGTTTAATGAGCAGAATTTTCAATATGAAAATGTAATCTAAAGTAATAAAACGTAAGGAAGCGTAATAAAACATAAGAAAACGTAAAAAAATGTAAGAATACGTTTTCTTACGTTTCCTAACGTTTTATTACACTTTATGATTTCCGCAGGGGTGGATATGCTTTTAATTTAAGCTAGCCAATATAAGATTCGTCATTTTGAATTTTGTGTATAATTTCAACCCTACATTCATAACCACCGATGCTGAAAATCCTCAAGATACCAAGTTTCATAAAATTCAATCGAAAACTAAAATGTGTATATCTGTGGGATCCTGGAAAAACGACTTAAGTCCTTTTTATGGGGGATGTTGGAGTCCCGCCCCCTTTGGCTATCGGACCTATTTTGCATTTTCCATTGTTCGTAAAAATACAAGTCCAACTGACTTTATCTTGTACAGATCGGTTCATTATAGTAAGCAGTACCGGTCTCAAATCCGAATCTTACTGTAAAATAACATTATAAATTGTTATTAGCTAAAGTTTGGTAGGATTAAAATTGTGAGGTTAGCTTTAAATGCGTAAACACCCTATTGTACACTGAGAGAAAGGATTCCTTGTGGCAAATGAATCGTGTACTTGCGGAATAGAATTCTCACGTACTTGCCGCAAATATTAAATTCTTAATAGGTAAGAACTCGAACTTGAGAAAAGTCTATACGAGTAAGATAAACATGCCGAGTACGAAAGGTTATTTAACGATTTTCTAGCATATAATGATGCTTTTCAAGCATTAAAATATAAAAAGATCCTATACGTAGACATAATCGTGGCAAGCGAAAACTTATACTAACATGTAACGGTCATATAAACATCCTAGAAATATGAAAAATTCAGTTAACCATGAAGTCAAGCGGTCAGCCGTTGGCAAGCGACTCAAGTACTCAGTTCTTAACTATTAGGACGATGCGTTTAATTGTTAAGAAATCCACAAAACTTAAAAATTAAGAAATATTCTTTGTCGCAAAGAATCCGTTCTTTCAGCGTATTTCCAGTTAATTATTAAAATACCTCATCAGATCAACTTTATCTTGCATGCAAAAGCTTTATTATAAAGAACACTACGGGGCTCTGCTCTTGATCTTTCGCTGCATTCTATACTTTAAAAGTAATCAATAGAAGAAAATAGTATATTATGCACCTAGGGAATAAAGTGAGCCAGTAAATGTCTGTGTGTGGTTCGGCGCCCGAGCGGAGCGAGGCTCACTTTATTCACACGTGCGATATACAATTTTTTAACATATCTACCAAAAAGTTCGTACTCGCGGCGGGGACTAGAGTGGGGGTAGGAAATTAATGTAGCACTTTTTTCCCGGCTCGGCGGGGAAAAAGTACGCGGTTTATGGCGGGTGTGTTAAAAAACACGATTTTAACTTCGACAGCCTCTTACTACGTGAGTCAAATGCGTGTTTGGTCGTTTTTTACTTCCGTGGTAGGCCAAATCGTGCGCGTAAATGGTTGCATTATATTTATGGGATATTAAATATATATTTCTCAAAGTTCGTCGAAATCAGAACAGTAGTTTTAATGCATTTCATGATTCCAACTGTCGGAAACGTGAATTCTTACAAAGTTACGTGTTAAGTTTGAGGTCAAAACGTACTAGAATACAAAATTTCAGATTATTCTGAACACTAATTCGAAACCGATAGTATTCGCTTAAAGTTTAAAGTTTTCATTTTCTATTTAAACTAATGTTAAAAAAATCATAAATAGTAGATATAGTAACTTTATCTATAAGTACTTTTCCTGACTTTTTCAAATTTTTATCTGAAAATATACTATGTAAGGATACTAAAATCGCTCAAAACTAAATTTAAAAAGAATAGGACTTTGGTCGTTTTTCCGGGAACCCATATATATATATATATATATATATATATATATATATATATATATATATATATATATATATATATATATATATATATATATATATATATATATATATATATATATATATATATATATATATATATATATATATATATATATATATATATATATAATATATATATATATATATACCTCAAAACTAAATTTAAAAAGAATAGGACTTTGGTCGTTTTTCCGGGAACCCATATATATATATATATATATATATATATATATATATATATATATATATATATATATATATATATATATATATATATATATATATATATATATATATATATATATATATATATATATATATATATATATATATATATATATATATATATATATATATATATATATATATATATATATATATATATATATATATATATATATACATCTATATAATGGCATGCACGAGAAAAACTGTTCATATATACATATCAAATCCCATTCAATAAATAACCAACATATAGCGCAATCAACAATTTTTTCGTGCGTACGTTCAATCTTCAAGGTTTCCCTTTATACAAAATCCCGCAACACTCCCCACACCACGTAAAAAAAACTCACAAAAACCGACACCACTCCAACACTCCATATTCCTTCTTATGCACACATTTCATAAAGCAACAACGAGGCACTCTCCGTAATCTCTCTCAGACGCTGCAGTGATACGCTCCACATAAAAAACCTCTCTATACGCAAGAGAGCGACGCGTGACAGATCGAGAACAATGAGAGATTCTAAGCGTGCAGACAAATTAGTCACCGCTCGTCGCGTTCTCCTTTTCCACGTATACGCGCGCGGGCATATACATATATCTGCGCGAGCACCGCTGCGCCGGGGCCGCGGCTGCAAGTGAATGCACATTGTGCCGAGGCGTGCGTAGGCCCGCGAATCAGACGCACTCCATTCACTTGGCGCCACATTCATTCATACCTCAAGCAGAGAGAGAGCGAAAAAGAGACAGAGACAGAGAGAACTGCGCAGTAAAGGAGTAGCTGTAGCGCCATTACGCCGCTTGACTTTTCTCCGTCTTTCTCTCTCTCTCTCTCTCTCTCTCTCTCTCTCTCTCTCTCTCTCTCTCTCTCTCTCTCTCTCTCTCTCTCTCTCTCTTCTGCTTAGGCTCTCTCGGAAGCGCGAAATTTACTGAACTTGAACTCGTAAAGTTGCAGCTGGGAGGCGGGGAGGAGGAGAAAAAATTATACGGGTTTCTTGCGCGCGCCATTTAAATATGTAACAAGTGGCGTGCACAGGCGTGTGTGAATATATGTTAAATATATATACGCGGCGGCGGCGCGCAGGTTACAAAAATTTTGGTACGTCGACGAGACGAGATTTAAGCTCGCGTGTTAATTAATGCGTTATCTGCGCGAGTGCGCGTGTGTGTTGAAAATTGGATTTTATTCGAGGCGAGGAGATGTTGTGTTGAAAATCGTAAGCTTGCTATCCGGATCGTTAATTCATTCGATTTCACGCCGATTTTGCAAACGTGTATCTGGGTGTTCGGTATATATATCGGTTAGAACGAGCATTCTCGCGTCTGCGGGTTTTGCTTCATGAAAATTGTGCTAGCGCGCGTTGTAAGAAAGAAAGGGTAATAGATTTTATAGCGTTATTCAAATTAGTTTTTGCGCAAGAGTAGGCTTTGATAGGTTCAATTTTTTTGCAGTCGCTGATTCGCGCTAACCCTCGACATTTACATACAACGGTTCTGTTTTTTTTTGTTTTTTGTGTAATCGTGGTGCATTTTTTGCTTTTACTCGTTTGATAAAAATGAGCGTGTACGATCTTTTATCGCTTGTTTGACAAGCTGTTAGCTAGAACAATAATGATAGATTAGTCTTTGAAAACTTAAGTTTTAGTTCTTTATTTAATTTGTTAAATTTTCTCATCATTGTAATTTTATTATCTTGTAAATTAAAAAAAATATATGTCTGATAATCAGAACATTTTTAAATAATAAAAAATCGAATAAAAGAATAATAAAATATTGAATTTAAAATTAATAAGAGGATAGAAGATTTATTTAAAAACTCTTTAATTAATAACCTTTGAATTATGGGAATACTACCGATACTTTTCGATACTTTCCAAATAAGTGTAAAAAGGTACCTTTTTACTATCTTTCGACTAAGTTCTTTGCTCAGATCATGAGGACTTTTATTTTTCGAGATATTCAAGGTTAAATTTTTTTAAAATACTTTTTAGATTGCTTATTTCTTTGGTATTACACAGTAATTTTTTACCAATGAACGCTTATTTTTTCGTCTTTTAATCAAGAATTTAAATCAAAAAAAAAATTTCAAAATTCATCAATTGATTCTTTTATTTTCAAAATTTTTTATATCGTAGAATTTTCGCGTATTACGCAGTAATATTTGACCAAATAAAGCTCATTTTATACGTTTTTGATGAAGATTTGAAATGAAGAAAATTTTTAAGATTTATCGATTCGTTTTTGTTTTATAGAGCGTTTTTACCCTGGTAGAAATCTAAGCTGGGTTCTAGCCAGAAATTAGCTAGATTTTCTAAATCTGCTTTAATTCTGGTTAAGAAATTAGCTAAAAATTAGTTAAAAACGACATAGCTAATTTCTAGCTAGATTCTGCTTAATATTTTAGTTAATATAAAATTGATAAACTAGTAATTAATGTATTAATTAATAATGGAAATAATAAAAGTTTTATAATAATCAAAGTAATACGCAATTCTAATCATACTACATTAAGTATTTTACTAAATTAGAGTTAAAAATGTACCTTAAATGTCTAGTAGTAATGGAGGTTAGGTTACTTGTTTACATAACGACGCGTGCATTTAAAAAGTATTATTTACACAAAAAGTACCAAAGCTCCAAGTAAAATTTAAGTTATTAAAGAAATTTATGTTATAAATAGTAGAATGCATATAGTCATATAATTATTCTTATTTTAAAAATAAGAATAAAAACAGAATAATGTAAGTTATGACGAAATTTGGAGAATTGGTAAACAAATATTTGTAGTATTACTATAAAGTTTTATTACAAAATTTTATTTTCGACATCAATCACAGAATTTTTGTTGACTAAGTTATGATTGACTAATTTTTGGAAAGGAAATTATTAGTTATCAAATACTTTTAGTATTGCATATACATATTTCTATAATCTCGCAAGTTGTTATTTGTTGATAAAAATATTCATTCTGGCGGCATACTGTATTGAACATTCAATAAAGTATAATAATGTATATTTTTAAAAACTAATAACTTTTCAAAATAAAATATAAATAGGCTAGATTTGCAAACAAAATAGGTTCTTGCTTAAAGCACAGTTTTAAGCAGATTCTAGCCAGATATTAGCTATAATTTGACTTATTAATAGCTTATTAATTTGGCTAATAATTAATAAGCTAACCAGCCATTCTAGCTAATTTTCTACCAGGGTAGCTAATCAGTTTGTATAAACTATTTTGAATATTTGACTTGAATAATTACACTTAATGAACATTTTTTAAATTTTCTTAGTTACATATTATTATCTTATCTTAAATTTATTCGTGAAACTGGTATGTACTATATATATATTACAAAATATTTTAAACAACAATACTTTTTCATAATTTATGCTATACTTTTGCATAAGTTTAAATGACTAAATTACTAAATATAAATAAATAAATAAATAAATATATATATATATATATATATATATATATATATATATATATATATATATATATATATATATATATATATGTCTATATGTCGACAAATTTAAAAGCAATAGATTTGTAATTTTTATTTTATACCCCCTTAAATAGAATAAATAATTTCATATTGGAACATTTTTTAAACTTTGAGGAAGCTAAGTGCCAATGAATTGGCAGCGGTTTTATTTTTATAAAATATAGCTCAAGATATTTTCATTGCTATGTTACTTAATACTGAAATTTTATTAGAAGTACAAGTACCATGTTTTGAAGAAAAAACTTTTTTACACACGTCAAAATATTGAAAAAATGTTTCGGTATTTTATTCTATACAGTTTTCAATACCTTGAGAAAAGCTATCGATTTAGAATAAATTGCATTTGATTAAATTTGACATTTTTTAGCAAAGTTACAAGCTCAAGAAGATACGTGTTGCTGTTACACTGTCGTGGGCTAACGACGCAGGTATTGGTCAAATACGTTATAGAGTATAACTGAGGATTAAAAATAATTTTTGGTTGATTTAGAGCAGACACATGAACTAAAAGTTAATAAGTACAAGCAAATTCGAATTTGCCCCAAAGTTTACGTAGTAAGCACTATAGACAAAAATCCTAAAGTTTAAATTAATTCTTTATGACTATAATCACAAAAAAAGTTAACCCTATGAACCATAGTATATATAATATTTATAGATATATGATGTACCTTCTCTACAACGAATTTCTATGATATATACTCGTTTGTATTGAAGTTTTATCATCTTGATTTTTTTACAGCTGTTTGTGCGCGTAGCGGCGGGGACTATAGTTGGGGTAGGGAATTAATGTAGCACTTTATTCGCGGCTCGGCGGGGAAAAAGTACGCACTTTACGGCGGGGTGTGTTAAAAACAATAATGTAATATCATTAATTACGACAGTTCTTTAAATAAACAAAACACTTATTAGAATAATTAGAAAATTTATTATTTTCTTTCACGAATAATATAATTATTCCAAAATCATACAAAATATATTGGTGAAAAGTCATATACAAGTGTCCCCGATTACTACTCCAAGGTAAAAATTGCAATAAACAAAATGTCTGATATAACAAGTAAAAAATTCCGTTAACCACCATATTAGGAAATTTTTAATTTTACAAATCTCCCATCAGACTCACGATAAATTTCACGTAAATCGGTATAAATACAAAAACATACAACCAAAACCATTAACGATAAATCCCCCAAATTTCAGGACCATAACGCCGCACCATCCCATTCGCTCTCGCGCGAACCATCACTTGTAAACCCCGCGCTACCGACCAAACCAGACAGCGAAGCGCGCCAGGAATGCATCTCCCGGGCGCCTTGGAATTTAGAATGCCGCGCCGGCCGGCGCATCTTCCATTCTACACACCTCGTTCGTTCTCCACGTGGCGTCTATAGACCATGCTGCTGGTGGTCGCGCCCGATAATGCACAATCTGGATAACCTCCCGCGCGTACATATACTTTATACCCGGAGGCTCGACCTCTCGAGCCGCGATGCGATCGTTACATTCTGCCCCGAGAAAGAGAGAGAGAGAGAGAGGGAGAGAGAGAGAGAGGTCCTGCGGCGCTCGAGCAGGTGCTTCGCAAGATTGATAAGACGCGCGTTGGTAGTGCTGTATAACGCTGCACATTGTGTGTTGGATCGCTGTAAGTAGGGTTTTTTTTTTGCTAGCGGTGCGTTTTGAGAAAAATTTGTCGGCAGGCTGCTGGCGAGCTGCATGAGTATGTGGGGTTTCTGAGAAATCGGGCCAGGATCAGGCATGAGGCAGTATGAGTGTGATAGGGGAGAGGAAAGTAATTAAGCATTCGGAATGAAGCTGGTTGATTGAAAGTGAGGTTTTGTATGGTTAGTGCGGGTTTTAATGATATTGTTGTTACAATTGTATTGTACTTTTTTTGTAGTTTTGAATTTTATAAATTATTTGCATACATTATACACTGAGAAAACTGTATCGTAAAATTAAAATCGTATAAGTAAGATATCGTAACTTTTATGATATTAATCGTAAAGCGAAGTTTTTGCGATCTCATACCGTAAAAATATACGCGTTAGATATGCGCAGAAGCCGCGCCGGCGCATCTTACGAAGAGAGTATAGCTATATATACCTACATGTGCATAATCCACAGAACAATACACGCCTTATTGCTTTTTTCGCATGCACGCAACATTTCTTACCAAAGCGAAGTGTAAATAATACGTGAATACAATTATAATAATATTTATAATAACTATAGATCGTGAAAAGTAATTAAAGATTTAAAAACACTAGAAATTTAGAGTAATATAGATTCTAACCTCAAATTAACTGAACTTCGCTATCGCTTGTTTTTACGATACCATATTATAGCTGATAGTACATAATATATCGGAAAAATTACGATATGGATACGTAAATTTTTACAATATGATGTTGCGTGAGTTACGATATATATTGCGTGAGTTACGATACAGTTTTCTCAGTGTATTATTGCAGGTCTTTCTGCAGAAATTACAGAGCTTTTGAATTTTTCTGCAGATTTTTATGCAGTCATTTCGTCTATAGATTTTTCCACAGGAATATTTTGTAGAAATTTCATACTTGGAATTTTTAATTTAAGAAATCTTTAAAAGTTCTTTTGCGGAAATAAGTAGGTCTCATTTGGATATTTCCATCCAGATAGTATACATTTCTGCAGATTGTTTTCCAGGATCAAAGCAGTATATATTGTTTAAGCTACTTCCTAAGAATCTTCATTAAAAATATAGCTTATTTCTATTAGTAATTTTTTCAACCAGTGTAGTAGCAGTATTGAATGGTATATAATAAGAAGTAGTATTGATAATATTGGTACATAAAGTTCGTTGCTAGAAAGTCTTAAGACGCAATTTCGGCAAGATCGACGTATACCATAAAAATCTATACTACTTTCTGTATAAGAAATATTTATTTTTAAAAGTACGTTTGCCCATGATTTTATAAAAATAATAGTGTAGTACCGCAATATATTCAAAATTTTATAAAATTATTATTAACTGTATACTAAAATCATTTTAAAAGATTAAATTTTATAAAAAAATGAAATTTTATTACTGAGAAAACTTAAGATGTTCAATCTTAGGCGACCATTTAGAAATCGTCGAAAATGTATGCTTATTTCCTATATTTAAATTTAATTATAACTATCAAATCAAATATTGGTATGGTTATTCGTGTAGTTGTAAATCCTACTCAAAAGAATTGTTAAAACTGATATTATCATAAAATGAAATTTTACGCCCGAAAAGTATTAGGTCTTCAAGACTGAGTAATGCTCCTGTATAAAATCTATCTCATTTTTCTTTCTCAAATAGAAAGCTTTGTATTTTACTAATTTTGTCTGTACAACAAAATACGTATTTAAAATTCAGGTTTAAAATATCATATTTGAATTTTATATTATACATTACGATCTGTATTTCTAATCTGTATTCAATAAAACAACCATAAAGTAACAGGTGATAACATTTTTTATTGCAGAACCTCGTTAAGATCGAATTTTTCATTCCAGAATGGCCAGATTCTCTCTCTACCCTCGGTGAGTGAAGTAATTTACATTTTTATTTATATACCCATTAATTCGCTCAAAGCACGAATAATTCAACACCACACCAATATCCAGAAAGCGCAACCCACTTAAAAAGAAATACCTAAAACATAGGCTTTTAGCACGCTCGCGGCCAGCGTCCCGCACCCTCGATACCCATACAAAATAATTAAAATATTTCTGCGCTGCGCTGACTGAAGGCGCGCGGGGGCTTATAACGAACGCGCGGAGATGAATATTCAATGCATCCTCGGCGCGCGCACGCGATGACAAAAAACAACAAAAAAGGAGCAAAAAACAACAAGGTGCACATAATCAATGACACCGGGTTTTTAAGGCCTTTACAACCTTCTTTCCGAGCGAACGAGACACGAAAGAAAGAAAGCAAAACAAAGCGTCCATATACCCGCAAAATATACTTTCCGTATATATCACGCGACTCCTATGTAATTTTAGCCTTGTATAATAACTGGTTGCACCTCGACGAGGCGCCGCACGTGTGCATTGTGCGCCCAGAGGAGATGCAGAACGCGGGACGTAAGAAAAGAAAGAAAAATAATCGCTTATCGCCACGGCGATGATTCACACTCCCGACAGCGAGAAGGTGTCACCGCGCTTGTATGCATAAGCGAGACTCATTACGGATTCTCTCTCTGTCTTACTTGAGAATGAGAGAGAGGGCGAGAGAGAGAGAGATCTCTTACCAGTGCTGGACTTTTTTTGCGGGCCCACGCGCCTCCTCTCCCAGACGAGTGCGATCGTATATATACACTAACGGTCAAAAGTACATTTTATTGGTGCACAGGTTTTCTAGGTTAATAGTCGGTGACTTGGCGGAAATGAAGGTTTAAAGAGTTCACTGAAAATGCAGTGATATTGTGGTTTATCTTAATGCTCGTTCTCCGTAATGTTTATTCATTTTCAGTGTGACAGGTTTAAAATGCAGTATGAATTTATTCAATTTTTTAACTTGGAGTTTAAACGTGAAGGAGGTTCGAGCGTCAAAATGAAAATAAAGACAAAGAGCTGACAAAAATTGTACTTGTTAACAAAAATGGTAAATAGACACTGCTAAAATTTTAAGTCTTTTAGGAAGCTGGTTATAAAGAAATTTTTTTTAAATTCTTTTTATTCGGTTTATATGAATATATGAATTTTCTGTTGACTACCATATCTTTTCGAAAAAATGCTTACACTGCTTGAAATTTCTACAACGACTTTGACAACGATTCTTTATAACGTAAAGAATCGTCAAGCTTTTTGTATGAAATTTTTTTTGTTTTGCGCATAAAAAAACATTTTTTTCTTTATATTACCATATCTTTAGGTTAATCTTTCCGAATTATTTGAAATTTGTACAGTGAGCTTAAAGAACATTTATTTATATAGTAAAAAATTTTCATCTGTATTTTTACAAAAATTGTTTTTTTGTTAATAATAAGTTCAAAAATTGTTATTTTTTTATAAGTATGTTTGCAGTACTTCCTGTAGTACAAGTAGCATAATTATATTGAAGATTAGACATTAATCAGTAACGAATTTACCAAAATGTTATTTTTTATCAAACCATGTCGATCGAACCTCCTTAAGTGGGTCGATCCTCCAGTGATTTTTACAATAACAATTTTAAAATTGTTGCTATAGTTTTAAATTTCTGTTAAAGATTAATTTTTTTTTTGAATATTTTGATCAATTGTAAGATAAAGTATTTTGTATGTTAAAAGCACTTAAAATGCTCTGGGATAAATAATTCTTTCAAAGACCTCAGTTTTATCTAAAGTTAGAATCATCATTTTGAATCAAACGAGTTGTTTTTAATCATAGGAGAATAATTTAGAATCAAGTAGATTTCCATCTTAAGACACTTCCAAATGTGTAAGGTAAATACATATTTTATTCTTGAAAAGCTTAAAAAAATTCTAAGGGTGGTCATTAGATACAAATGTTACTACGTATATCGCTATCTTTTTAGTAGCATAGTTTATTGTATCATCCGGCTATGTACCTATTTAGTAGAAGATGATATGTATCTACATACTCAAAGATGACGATATACGAGGTGTGTTAAAAAAGTAACGGGAATTTTGTAATTTCGCGGGTTGTATTAGTCCGATTTACGCGGTTTTTTCGTTGTATTGGTAAACATGTCTGAAAAGTATCTGTACATTATTAGTCATGTCGGATGTTTAGTCTGTTGTCAGCTATCAAAAAGGTTACATGTATTTTGGTACAATCGGTGATTATTTCTTTGTTTAAAAAATGGATCAGATAATTTGCATCAAATTTTGCTATAAGAATGGAATAAAGCATAGCAAAGTATTAGAAATGTTAAATATTGCTTTTGGTGAGTCTGCTATGAGTAAAACAAGGATTTACGAGTGGTATAAGCGTTTCCAAGAAGGCCGTGAAGACGTTGAAGATGACAAGCGCCCTGGACGCTCTAGCACATCAACAACCGATGAAAATGTGGAAAAAGTGAAAGAAATGGTTATGAACGATCGCCGAATCACAATCAGAGAAGTCGCTGATGATGTTGGCATATCAATTGGCTCATGCTGGGAAATTATTTCGGATGTTTTGGGTATGAAACGCGTGACAGCAAAATTTGTTCCAAAATTGTTGAATTTCGAACAAAAACAGCGTCGAATGGAAGTTGCCCAGGAGTTGTTAAATGAAGTCAACAACGATGCAGAACTACTGAATCGTATCATAATAGGTGTTGAAACATGGGTTTACGGATATGACGTTGAAACTAAGGCTCAATCTTCCGAGTGGAAGCATTCCGAATCGTCAAGACCGAAAAAAGATCGGCAAGTGCGGTCGAATGTGAAGGTTATGCTCAATGTGTTCTTCCATTTTAACGGCATAGTGAATCATGAGTTCTTGCCACAAGGTCAAACGATCAACAAGGAGTACTACCTACAAGTTCAACGCTGTTTGCGTGAAGCAATCCGAAAAAAACGTCCGAATATGAGGCGAAACAAGTCATGGCTTTTGCCTCACGATAATGTACCTGCTCACACTTCATTGTTTGTTCGTGAATTTTTGCTAAAAACAACACTGTAATGATGCCCCAGCCTCCATATTCGCCAGACGTGGCTCCATGTGACTTCTTTCTGTTCCCAAAAATAAAGAAAAAAACTTAATGGGCCGTCGTTTTACAAGTATAGATGACATTAAAAGTACATCGGTGAAGGAGCTAAACGCTATCCCAAAGATCGAGTTCCAGAAATGTTTTGAGGATTGGAAGAAGCGCTGGCATAAGTGTATAATAATGAATGGGGATTATTTTGAAGGGGACAACATTATTGTAGACGAATAAATAAAATTCTTTCCAAAAAACGAAAATTCCCGTTACTTCTTGAACATGCCTCGTGCGTTAACATCGAGGGCAGTGCAACTTGAACCAACTTCTTTATTTAGTATTACATCAGTAAATATAATGACTTGTTTAACCTTTAGAGTCCCGGAAAGCTACTATAATGGCTTAGAAAAAAGTTTTTGTTTTTGTTCAGATTTTGTTGAATCTATAGTATTTAGGGGTTTTCAGGATCCCTAATTACTTGAATTTTAAGTCGGAAGAGATTTTTTTTTTCAAAATGAAAAAAGTTAACAATTGCATTACCCTTCCGGACCGAAAAGCCACCATAGTAGCTCGACTCATGATCGACACTTCACACATGGTCCATCCATGATATAAGATACCTTTTTTATGCATTTTCTTAGAGGAATCACGTACCGCAAATGCCAGTACTCTAAAGGTTAAGATTCTATTAGTGAAATTTTCACTTAAGCGGTTGTGAGATACAATACACTGCAATCCCCTTTTGCATCCATGAAAAAATTTTCCGAAGAAATAGCTTCTTCTAAATCGAGTAATAGGTAGGATAGCCATGGTGGGCCATATTAGGTACAGTCACTTTATAATAAGCAATTTGTGGCATAAATTTCGTATACTTTGAGTAGTAAGTAAAGAGTATATAAAATGATAGTTAAACATGATTTCTAAGATAATGCAAGCCATAAACATAATCAAATATAGAATTCTCAAATTTTTCAACTTTTTGATATTCACGCATAAACATTTCTTTTCTAAATTAGACTCTCAATTTAAAATTAATTATTTTTAAACTTACCAAATCCCACATTGATCACCTATATAAGCTCTAAACAACTTTTGAACGAAGACTTACTTTCATACAGGACCACCTTTTCATTAAGGGGGCACACCACCTTTAAAATCTGAAACAAAAAAATTAATTAAGAATTTTTATTTTGATATTTATTTTAATAAGGGTTTTTTTCCTGAAAGAATACATAAAAACCTACCAATTTGTATATATTTTACCTTCGTTGGACCTTCTATGTCTCCATGGCAAACCAGACTGTTTTCGAAGACTTTAAACACTGTCCGTAAGATTCCATGTCTACGCATGGATGGATTGGGCTAAAAATTTATGGAGATACTCATTATAGTAGTACTTACTTTTAATATGAGCGTAGGGATTTTGATTTGAATGAGTAGAAGTATTTTTTTATATGAACATTGTCAATATAACACTTATTTTTTAATAATTTTATCACTTTTATAGATGTAAAAAATTTTCTACTCGTTCAAATCAAAATCCCTACGCTCATATAAAAAGTACTACTATAATGAGTATCTCCATAAATTTTGAGCCCAATCTGTCCATGCGTTCACTTGGAATCTTACGGACAGTAAGCTGAAATTGATAAAAACAACATTTAGAGTTATTTAACAATTAAGTTACAAGTTCTTATAGATATAATTTATACTCATCTTATCAATTGCAACTACTATTTTCTTCTTTTCAACGTAGCAGACAAACATCTGCAGCAGTGTACATCAATATTTCTGGTGCGTGGAGTCCCATGAGTCTTCCTCCTCCTTGAATAACCTGAAATGAAAAAGAAAACACAAAAATGAATAAATTGAGTAAACTGTACTTATCATACTAAACTCTTGAGCGACACTTTCACACTCTTCACTCAACTGCTTATTTATTTCATCAAAAGCTGATTGGGCAACTGGCTTGCATAGGTCCATAATCCCACAAAAAGTTGAAAGGCCAGCGTGTCCATGTCAAAGTGCACGAGCAGACAGCACAGATCTTCTGTTCACTTCATATGCATTTCCTTTGGCTCCTACTTTGTTGCTGGAGTTGATCGCTGCTATTTCACCACACTTTGAGCACACAATATCTATTTTGAAACCTGCACACCAGATTCACTTAATTGAACACTGCCATGGCACCGATTACAACACAGAACACTTCTAAGTTTAGAAAATAAAATTGAAGTGTCAATGATTCTGTTTGTTGTATCACTGGTGTCTCTAGCACTAGCTGTGTTTTGGAGTTTCCTCGATGAGCTGGTGGATAGTCTTGGCTTCTTTTGTGAATCTTCCTTTTTTATCCCTTTTAGAATACATTTTCACTACACTGATTTACACACATTCACAAATTGTCAAATGCAATTAAAACACTGTATAAGTTCAGTACAATAAAAATATTAGCTGTGTTTACTAACAGGTGGTTTGTAAACATAAAAGCCAACTGTCAAAAGTAGCAAAAATGTACGGGTAAGGTTAGTCAAAAATTCGATCTGATTTATCGACCTTTATCTCAAACGCATGTAAGTTCAACTATTCACCTGTAGTGGCGCTTAAGGATTCTAGCCTTCAAATTGGTTCCAATTATATTATATTTTATTGCTTTATAACTAAATAAAATAATCAATCAAACATTTAGTTAGAAATAATAATAAAATAAATAATAATTGATAAAATACCGAATTTACGCAAAATCGGCAAAAAAGCTGTCTCAGTATTTATATTGTAACTTTAAAAGGAATTATGGTATCTTAAAACGGTTTTCGGGAGCTTATTCTACGGGAAATTTCCTATAAATAAGGTAAATAAAAAAAAACGATTTTTTGACAATTTAAAGGTGGTTTGCCCCCTTAAGGTCTCGCCTACGGATATGCGCGTACTGGCGTATCTCTCTCTCTCTCTATCTCTCTCTCTCTCTCTCTCTCTCTCTCTCTCTCTCTCTCTCTCTCTCTCTCTCTCTCTCTCTCTCTCTCTCTCTCTCTCTCTCTCTCTCTCTCTCTCTCTCTCTCTGGTGAGTACAGTACATCTGTCTATCGCTTCTAGCTTGTCAGACATTTTTGCTGCATTTTTCGTGCCTTCGGGCCTCGTTATTTGTAGTTTGGGCATGCGCTTTTTCGCCTTCACCTTGTGCAATATTGTTTTTCACGCTGCGGGGCCCTGCAGCTGCATAATTGGTGCATTTTGCTTTGGCTTGAAATCCTAACCTCACTTTTAGTCTGCTACGAAATTGGCTGATTCATCGATCTATTATCATTCGATCAATCTACTAACGACATCTATGGACGAGTACGTCAACCTCTCGCACTATGGCTGGGTCGTGTACCAATGCTACCGACGAGGATGTGTTTGAGTGTCCATCGTCAATCCAATTATCACTTGAAGATATCATTAATCTGTCGGCTAAGATTAGAAAACGCCGTGATACGTTACTCGACTGGCTTTCTAGTGCCAAAGAAAGCGAAAAAAAAACTGCTATACGTGAAGCGATTAATGTATTTAGCGATTCTATCATTAGTATTAGTAATACGTATTTGAGGAAAAGAACCTTAGATGAAGTACAGATAATACAGACAATCGCTCGTACGCATATACATATAGCGTCCCAGCCGGCTCACTCGAATTCTAATGCAATCTTAACTCAAAAAGTATCTCTTAACCGCGGTAAATCATTCGCCATTAAATCTGCAAAACGAATCATTATAGGCCCTTGTGAACATTCCAAAGACAGATTTCCTTTGTCAATAGAGACTAAAATTGCCGTACAAAATACCATCAGTCCGGTTCAATTGAAAAAGAACATGCAGCGTGTCTCGGGGGGACCTAATAATTCTGTCATTATTGAGGGCGATATGTTGGACGCAGCTGTCCTGCAGAACAGTGCATCTCTCACGAACGCCGGTCTTGAAGTAAAACCAGATACTAAGACTAATCCGAGGCTTATTGTGCATGATATCCCAGTCGAACTTGCCGAAGACGACATTCTTAAATGTATCGTGGATCAAAATTTATCCGACGAGGTGGTCGATGACCTCAAAGTGTTATATATGTACCCTGCTCGTGATAAAAAGTATCGTTCTTGCATTTTAGAAACTCCGCCCGACATTCGAATTCGCCTTCTCAAACACCAAAGAATTGACATCAGTTTGATTTCTTGCCGAGTAGATGACCACGTACCGATTTTACAAATCTTTAAATGCTTTAGATTCGGCCATCCAGCGAGCGAGTGTAAAAATAATGTATGTTGTGGAAGATGTGCGGGTGAGCTACGGTTTGTAAGGCAAAAAGTAGCTTGCTGCGCTGCGTAAATTGTACGTCTGCTAAATAATCGAGTACCGCGCACTCAGCCTCAGATAAATCTAAATGTCCGATTTTGCGTAAAAGAATTGAACAGAAAATATTATCAACGAATTATGGAGATAGTTAAGCAATGTCACTCTTTAAAAATAACGCACGTGAACGCGCAGTCGCTTGAGCCTCATTTTCTTGATGTTCAATCTATTATTATTAAGGAGCAGGTACATGTTATGGCTATATGTGAATCCTGGCTCAAGCCAGCCAGAGGTTCGAAACTTTTTTTGATACCGCGCTGCAATTTTCTTCGAGTGGATAGATTAGGTAAAGTAGCACTCTATATTCATGAATCAATTAAATTCAAAATCGAATCACAGACGGCACAGTCTAATGTATATAGGAAAAGACCTGAGTACCTATTCGCAGAACTTTACGTTGGCAATTTGAGCCGCGCGTCTTTGGAACTCGCTACCACACGATTTGAGACGATGCATCATGCAACCTAGTTTTAAGGTGATGCTAAAGCCACCTGTCACCGACAAATAAGAGGAACCACTTTTCTCATTTAATTTTCAATTTTTAGCAAATATCTTTATGAAACGTTATTGTTCTAATCAAAAATAACAACTTTTCAGAGAGATATTTTCTCAAAATTGAGAATTCAATGAAATAAGTGGTTCCCCGTATTTGACGGTGATAGGGGGTTTAGCATCATCTTAAGAAGCGTCTTTTAAACTATATGCTGCGCCTTACCTTCGGGGAGCCTCCTTTGTGAAGTATTTTGTATGCGTAAAGTTTTAATTAATTTTTTTTTCTCATATTGTAAATTTTTGTAAGATTTTTTAGAAGCATTTTATTATATTTTTTTTCTCTGCGTCAACCGTTGTTTCATTATCATTCTTTTTATTGTACATTTTTTTTATTAGTTATTTAAGCTTTCACGACGTTTTATTTATATATTTATTTATTTTATTAATTTTCAGTATAATACATGTCGTCCTTGCGTGCTTTGGTGGTACTCCCGCATGCGATTAAATGTTTTAATTTATTAGGTATTGCAAATGTAATTATGCTAAGACTATGTAGGACCTGGAGTCCTTAGTCTCAAATAAATCAATCAATCAAAATCAAATCTCTCTCTCTTTCTCTCTCTCTCTCTCTCTCTCTCTCTCTCTCTCTCTCTCTCGCTCTCGGACGCTGTAAACTATGCCGAAGCTTGCGCGCGCACTTTCATAATTACAATGCTCATTGAAACAAAACGACCCACGCGACGGGATGATATTGAGCTGGGTCTTATAGCGATGCGGGACTATGTATGTATAGGCGCGTCATGCGCATTCTATTACGTTGGGCTTAATGTTAACGTGCGCGCGCGCGATATCGTCGGCGCATTATGCTAAACGCTCTCTTGGCACGCATGCGAGACAGTGTGTTATTTCGCGGCGATAGAGCCGAGAGTGCGCTCGACGGGGCCTGTACTTACGTGATAGCAAGCGAGTCGCGAATTACGTCGTTAAACAATTAACAGGCTCGTCGAATAAGATGAATTTTATTTATTTTCTTTTTGTAGTTCTTTTTGAATGCTGAATTATTTATTGATTATCTTGGGGTGTACTCTGGTGGAAATCTAAGCGGTCTTTTAGCTAGGAATTGAATAATTTTTTACAAATCAGTTTATTAATATTTAATGAATTAGTTAAAATGCCGGTAAAAATGACATCCTCGTAGCTAATATGAAAAGTTAATAGATACATTATTTTATGCATTAAATTGCAGTTTCATCACAATGAACCACGAACGTTTATGAATAAATCATCCTGTAAAAGTCTTAAGAATTAGATTAGTAGGCACACAGAGAATTTTCTGATAAAAATTATTGTAAAAATCATTGTAAAAATGGAATATCTTATCTTCAAAGGAGAAATTACCATGATGAACGGCCAAAATTAACATTATTCGTTATATTGTTTTTCGATTTGGTACGGTAAACTGTACCGATCATCAGGGTAATTTTTTCTCTGTCAAAATGTTCCACGTTTTATAATGATATTCACGGTAATATTTATCAGAAAATTCTCTGTGTATAAAAACTGTAAATCAACCAAATAATATCACTTTTTTAGAATTTGTCAAAATTACTAATAATTAGTTGTCAATTTCAAACGAAAGCCAGAATTAATATTTCTGATGAATTCTGCAGAATCTAATTATGAAATCAGATGGACGCAGAAAAGAAGAGCCGTAAAACAGTGAGCACGCCTTCTAGGTCCGCGCTCTGCACGGTTTCCGCAGTGAACAATGCTTGTAGTTCACGTATAATAAAAAAAAATAATATTAACATTAATATAAACATTAATAAATTTAAATTATCTTAAAATAAAGTTTGTTCCGCCTTCACATTCTGCGTCAGTTTCCGCTCCATGTCGACTACATACAATCGGCCTAACAATTTTACGCCTACTCTTCTCTGCATTCTGCTTCCGCATCCATCTGATTTTATTCCATCAAATTAGTCTTATAAAAGTACAAAAGATATATTCATGATTCTATTGAAGATTTTTAGGGTTCATATTTCAATAAAATTGTTTAGTATTTAGGTGACAACAAATTTGTTGTTATAAATGACTCTTCTTTACAATAACATAAAACAAAATCATGTCTCTTTTTTATAGAAAAGCTAGGATTATGTTGAAATGTTTCCACTTAATAAAATGATGCACTTCTCACAGAAAAGGTAATGTATAAAACATTACATATACGCGCATTACATATTCAACATTAAATATTTGGATAATTCTTTTTATGTTATTTACTTATAATTCCACAATATTTATGCATCGAAATTTGTATATTATTTATTTTCAATTTATAACTTTTTATAAAAAGACTTCTACTTGGTTGCATTCAAAGTATAATGAAAATTTCATTTTTATAATTAAAATCAGATTATTTCTAACAAGTAACATGTTCATTCAACTTTATAATTACACCTAGCAAGTATAAGCTAATATAGATAAAACTCTTTTATCTGGATCATTATTAAACCAAATTTGCCACAAAATACACCATCCTAAAATCATAAAAAAATACAAATCACCAAAGAAACTCGGGAAAAGTCCAACGCAATGCAATAATAACCCCCTGTAAGGAAACAAAACTACAGGTCAGCCACTACATCTACCGCCGACTCCAGCCTCCTCCCATTCCCCAACGACCGATACACTCGCACAGTACAGCAGCCGCGGACAAAACTAATTAGTAAGGATTATTAAAGACAACGTATTGGGCGCTCGCGCGGGCACGGGCGCTAACTCACGAAGTGCAGTGAGATCGTGAGCCACGATAGCTCGACACGTCGGTGGAGCGTCGGTATACACGATTCAATTCATTAATTATACCGCAATCGCGAGCGAGGGATTGCCTTTAATTGCGCCGCGCGCGATTGCGCAATCGGTGGCGCGCGCACGATCGGTATTATATATGTCTCGGTGCCGATTGCGCGCGCCCCATGCCCTTATCGAGATTTGGAGCTTGTAAGGACAAACTGATTCGGAATGACGAGAATAGGAGGGAGTGAGTCGTCGGAGATGTGTAATGTCTATGCGAGGAAAGAATTAGAACTGTTATGGCGAAGAGGATAAAAGGAAAGTCGGTTAGCGGAAAGTAGCATTGATGGGATCGAAATGTTTATTGATTTGGAAGCTTTGTGTTGTCACTCTTATTAAAAACACTGTACAGTTAACTGAATATATTTTTTAAATTCGTAAAATAAACTTATGTTAGTAATATGTTTAAACAAACTATTGCAAAACTAAGATTTTAGCGACACTGGAAACCACTTGAAATAGATTCCATTCATACGTAGAGTTGCTTTGTCCCATTGATGTACGAAAGGATTAATAGTTTTTACTGGGCTTGACGTCCACTCATCTCTATCACATCAGCTCCGCTTGTTGAAATGTTAATTTTGACTGGGATTGACCTAATATTTTAAATAAGATTTTAAAATTAACTTATGTTAAAATTAAAAATAATTTTAACATGAATTTCTTTATGAATATTGATCAAATATACTTAAAATTAATTACGTACCTCATTGATAACATTATTAAATATGTTAATTTAACTGACTGTGTTTTCACACTTTAGGAGTGGGTGTTTAGGGGGAATTTATAAATTACGTTACGTTTTGAAGGGGGAGGAGAGGGGATGGGCTCGTTGTAACTGTGACGATGTGTACTAAGGACATAGGCAAATCAGTGAAAATGCGTTATTTAAGGGGAGGGGGGGGGTGATCAAGAATTCTTAAAAACAGTGTGACGTAATTTGTGAATGACCCCTTATATCAATTTAAAATTTTCACTCGAAAAAAATTTAGAGATCTTCGTCGTGGAATTAAACGATTATAGTCTATTTTAGAGAATTCTTCCTTACGTAGAATTAAGAATTATTACCGTGTAGATGTGTACACAGATCTAAAACAGCAGTCTTACTCTCTATAATCACGTTACGCGCATGCTCTCAACCTACTGCCTAAATAAACACATTCGATTTCGAAGTAACAAGGAAATGCGCATATCAGATCCCCAATAGTACTTCTCTCCGTGCCAAAAAGATGAAAAAAAAAGAACCGGAGTCAAGACCTCCGCTAAAGTGTTGTTTCGCGAGGGATTCGAATGTTTTCACAGTTGCGGTACCAGAAACACCCGCAGAAGAATAAAGAAGTAAGCAAAGAGAGAAAGAACGAAAGAGCATACGAAATGTAGTGTCTGTGTATACACAGGCTCTCGCGCAACGCAGGCTCACTCCCGAATCGCTTAACATTATAATGACGAAGCTCGGTGCTTGCTTTCTTCTGCGGATCTAAAGGACGTTCATCGGCTTACAGTAAGGTTAGAGAATTCATTTTGATTAAATGTGTCATTTAATGTAGGTGGCAATGTTTATAATAGCAAGTCTTTAATTTATAATGTACAGCATGAAAAACTTAGTAACGAATGTAATGAAGTAATGAAATAAGGCAGAAAACTGAAGTGCGGTGTCAAGTTTTACGTACACTGTACCACGATATAACGTTGGACCACAACTTTAGGTAGGTAAACCTTTGAAAAAAAATACCGTTAGCTACTTCAAGAATATTCTACATTATATACATTGTTTTCCATTGAAATTCTAAGCAAACCTTCTTCATAATTCATTAAAATAACCTGTAATAGGTACTTGCCAGTATTGCACTGACGATGGCTCACTGGCAAAGTACTGGAGCCGAAACGCTATTATATAAGTTTATCATTATATCTTAAAAGAAACCTTTATTCTCAACTTTTATTTACATTCAAAATATATTTGTTTTTGCTCGAACTCTCCTCTCTTTCGGATGTTATTTTCGCATTAATTCTCTTTCCGAGAGTAAAAGACTGTTATAATGCAGTCACCTATACGAATTGAAGAAAGCGGAATGATAAAAGTCCGTTTGAGTTGTATATGGGTTTATAGCTCGTAGTGTCCATTACATTCTCTTTAAAATGATTCAAATAACCATTTTGTAGAAGCTCGTGTCAGAGATTCCATGTTAAAAGTTGAAATATTTGAAACTGAATTTCTAAATTTTTGATACTGCAAAAGGTATTGAAATTTGAACTGCACTTAAAACACACCTAAATCAACTTATAATCACAGTTTGAAGAAAATTAAAAAATTCCTATTTTCCAGTGAACATCATCTACAGTAACACACTCGTAACAGGTAGACAGAGAGATCCACGTAACGAAATATCCGCTCATAAACGAGAAAGAGAAAGAGAGAGAAAGAGAGGCAGACCCCCGCGGGAGAGCGGAGAGTTCGCGCACGTAAGATGTTATCTTCATCCTCCATACCAGAGCGATGCTAGACTTGACTGCAGCAGCAGCAGCGGCTATAATACGTAATCGCCGTATACGTGAACACACAACGACTCTCTGGCCCACTCCCACACCATACAGCCTACACGTATACATGCACTCACACTCGCAGACGGAAAAATCTCCTAGGAGTCTCTCGGTCTCGTTATCGGACCACTCTATATCGGTGTGGTGCTCTGCGCGACTTTCCTCGGTGTAGTGGATTTTCTCCTGCGCTGCATGGACGTCTTTATAAAGTGAGATGAGGATCTAATTCGGAGCTGAGCGTGGATCTTTTGTCAGATGTGGTTGTAGTATGGAGTGTGCATGAGGTGAAGAGGCTAGATGCTCTTGATGATTTTTGTGGTGGATCATGGCGATGATGGGGTGGTAGATATGAGATGACGGTGATGTGATAGGTCGAAATAGGATTTAACTTAGTTTTCTTTTTGATGAGTAGATGCATGTTTCTATAATTTCTTGTAGAAATTGTGGATTTTGAGTCGTGCAAAAGAATGACATGAGTGGAAATAAATGAAAATAGCTAGAAAAAATGAGGAGATGCGTCGAAGAACGACGTAACTTGATTTTGTACACTTTTAAGTTATCTTATAAAATGAATCAGCAACACCATATACACATAATATGTTGACTACATCGTGCTATACATATATTTAAGCAGAGTATCTAAAGCGCATCTATGGAATATCGGTATAACTCAAAGTATACTAAAGAAGAAAAAAACTAATTTAGTAAATCAAACAAGTCGTTAGTATAAAAACAAATAATAAGAGAGCTAAATCATTGGCACAACCGAAAGAAAAAAATAAGAATACGTCTACTAAAATGCAAAAGCAAAATGTTAAAATTAATGCAAAAAACTGAAAAACCTGTATGAATTAAGAAAAAAAATAAAAGAAATAGAAACCGAGTGCCTACGTGTAGTATACATTCAATAATATATTAACAAATAGTTTTTTTGTTAAATTAAATGTTAATTATTCGTATAAAAAAATAGACCCGATCTATGAAGAAACGGTGTAACTCGAAAATATCATTTTTTAATAAACCGTTTTTTAATTTATATTATATTCTTTTCTCTTTTTTCTCAAAAGACCATTTAATGAGTTATACCGTTATTCGTCACAAATACCCTCAAATATTTTTTCTCAACGCTTCGAACAAACACGCTCGAAATGCGTAATTTTTCATCCTACTTTCAGGCATCAAAAAAGACCTATTTCATTCCCGCATTCAAACAACGTTATATAATTGTATAATAAGATATGGCTATTAAATCTAAAATTATCCGATTTTTAAAAGTTTGATAATAAAATATGGGTTTTAAAGACTATAACTTTGATCAATCAATTTTTTCTCAAATTCTTACATTGATCAGCGACCCATATTGAGATGGATATTTCCTAAACACAATTAAGTCTTGAAATGTCGAATCAAATTATTTTGAAAGCAAGTTTCCATTATTGTCATTCCATCATAGGGGACCTAACAACCTTTCCACTTAAAGAAATATTTTTTTCTGTATAAAATATATTTAAACTTTTTTGTTTTACTAACTTTCATCGAAAAGTATGCCATTTATTTTTTTTTCTATAAAGTAATAGATGATTTTTTCAAACATCGTTTTAAAAATAATAGTTTTTAGTTTGAATGTTCTAAATCATCATCTTTTAAATTTTATTAATCAAATTTTATTATTCTTTACAGAACTTAGAAACAAAGCTTTATTTTCTTAAATATACCTTTTTCATCATAACTCAATAACTGTTGAATCCTTGACTATACATAATTTTCAGAGATAATTCTTGGAAGTAGATTTCACAAGCTTTAAACCGAACAGAGCTTTGTTCAAATGCGTCAATTTTTAGCTGTGTTACAGCATTTTAATTATTTTAAGTAAACATTTTTTAATAAGTTAATAAAAATTACATGTGAATATACTCTAAAAAAATATATCTTGAATCTTATGTTCAGACCATATTATCCTAAATCGGTAAAAAATCGACATTTTAGCCGGAAACAATGAATTAATCGAAATCATAAAATACGGGCAATTTTTTGCAAATAAATGCAATAAAACTAAATGCGCATGGAAGAATATTTTTTTTACGAGAAAATAACGTTTTTGTACATAATTTTTATTTTTATGGGTTAAAATTCATCTAACTTAAATTGGCATAATTCGTTTCTTACACATAAGAATCGTACACGTAATTATTGTGCACAATTTAGCATTGGTCAAATATATCTATATATAATTTGACCAATGCTAAATTGTGTACAATAATTACGTGTATAATTCTTATGCCCTTAAATTTCGGGTACTATTCCTCCTTTATTCGAAATATATATATATATAATAGAAATCTATAAACACTATGCGTAAACTCATTAGATAAATTTTTACTTATTATAATTAAAAAATTATGTAAATTATTTTACAAGTTTTAAATAACCATATAAAATAAATGTTTATTTTATTTATTTTTATTTTAAATTATCTAAAGACGTACTTGTCGCGACATCTACTGACTCTATTTGAAACTCATTCCTTTTATAGCCAGTATGTTGATAAACACTTTCATTACTTCTGCATAGCTTCAGATGGTAAAACAGAACATTAGCTCATCGACTGCTGCATCGATATTTCCAACGAATATAGACGCATGCGATTATATTCACTGATGTTACCGTTGTAATATTATTTTCGTGTGGTCTAAAATTTGTATAAATAATTAATACATTTTCAAGCTATTTATTTTTATGCATTAATCTTAAATCGTATTAAATTTATAAAAATGTAGTGTTTATTTTGTAGTTATAATTGGTTCATAAAATAATGACACAGAAGAAATTGAAAATTTGTATAGTATTTATATAAAAATTTCAATAAATATTACGTACATATATTAATAACATTTTATACATTAAAATCTATGTATTTTATATAAAACTTTAGTAGAATCTTAATAATATTATAAAATAAAATAGGTTGATATCTCACGTATTTACAATATCTTTGACGAAGTTTAAAAAGGTAATTGCACTTAGTCCTTATATATTATCTTAGAATAAGTCTTCGTCGTTTAGTAGTAGAAACATATGCCAAATTGTTGTTAAAATATCTTATAAAACTACGAAACTAAATTATACATTGTGAAATTCTATAAAGCTTGCCAAATGTTGTAGGAACATTATTGCTGTTTTCGCACAGTGACAAAGCTAGATAAATCACAAACGGTAAATTAATTTAAATATCAAAATATGTAGTACATGTGGAAATTACAGTTATTTTTTTCATATGTCTGATGATGTTCATATTTACAATCACAGCCTTATAAATCGTCGATTGCAGCTCTTCCGTAAGGATAATTTTACCAGATAAACTAATAAATGTATTTTTATATCTTAACTATATATAGGATAACGGAGATGCAATCAATCTTGTGGAATCCACTAATATTATTTTGTTGTACTGTTTTATGTTACCTACAATAAATATTTTCTATTTCTTTGTGCAATCAATTTAATAAAGCTTTTCTTATTTGCATTTTGATAACTAATTACTATTCAATTCGCTTCCGACACAGGCAAACAGTATAAAATAGATAAGAAAATATTTACTCCATCGTTAAAGTAGTAAACTGTTCATAAAGATTTCTGTGATGAAATATAAACATGTCTTTTCTATTGACATTAAAAGCGGATTTTAAAAGAAATGGATACTCAATCGAGATAAACTATACTCAATGAAAATATGAAATATATAATATATAGCATTTGTCATGGATACTTAAATTGACTACGATTACTTGACGAAATTAAACAAAATCAGTTCTACAATCCAACGGCACGTTAATCTTTTAAATCGTCTCAGCGTAGTGCACAAATATGTCTTCCGCATTCATATGCATTCCGCGTACATTACTATTCAATTATGTTCCCTTATGCTCAGTCTCAAAAATAAAGCAATGAGTAAGACGGCTCTGTACGAGTAACGTGATGTTCGTTCGTAAACAACGCATTCAATATAAATTCTCATTGATAAGCAGTATTTTTCTCTCGAAGAGTATCGATCATGTTGATGTACATAGTCATAATCAGCGCTATTTCATTAAGTATCGATCGCAGATACCCGTAAAGAGGAATATTTCTTTCACTCACGCTGTACAAATTAAAAGATTTACCTTTTTTCGTTTGCCTATACACTGATAAAAAGGATTCTTAACTATTAGGAAGTACAACTTTGAATACGGCGAAAGATGCAGTACTTAATAATTAAAGCACAATTAACAGTTAAGCTTAAGACATATCTTAACAGTTAAGTTCAAGACTCAGCTCTTCACAGTTAAGTTCAAGACACATATCTTAACAGTTAAGCTCAAGACACGCTTCTCAACAGTTAAGCTTAAGACACATTTCTCAATCCTGACGCATTCTATCATTTCATACAATCCGACAACTCGACACTCGAAAATTCGTGCTTCACAATGAAATGTCCTCGCTACAACCACAAACACCACGAATTCTCAACCACAACTAGTCCATCTTCATCCCGCAATCCAGTTTCGAATCACTTCTCGGATCGATGCCAATTCTCGGAAAGCTAAAACCGAGTCTCTACAAAAGCGGCACATTGTTGCGATTGTTCGTCGCCGAGAGCCGCGAGTCTCTGCGTTCGCTCATAGCAATGCCACAGCTATCGGCATCCATCTCCCCTGACACGTCCAAGAACGCACTCGCAACTGTGCCCGGCTGTATGTTGACGTAGCGCGCACCGGTGGAATTTCGCGAGCTGCCACTGGGCGCCGAATCGGTCGTGTCGGCGCCCAGTAGCGGCTTCGTGCTCTCCAGTTCGGCAGCACCGCGACTGCCGCCGCCCAGTATGGAGTCGATGTTTTGATGCTTCGAACCGCCGGTGGAGTCGTTGATGTCGACGAGTGGCATGTCGATCGTCGCCGGCTGGGAGGACTTCGTGCTGCCGGTGCTGGTGCCCTGCTTGTTGTTGGTCTGGCTGCCCGGCCAGGGAAAGGAGAACTTCCGGTCGGCCGAGGTGGTGAGCTGCATCTCCATTTGACCGGTGTGCTCGAGTTGCACGCTGGCCAGGGGTACGTCCAGGCAGGGCGCGATGATTCGTTGATTGGTGGCGAGTAAGTCGACGATTTCCGGAGCTGTGGGCCGCTTTGTGTGCTCTACCGACCAGCACGAGCGAATCAAGCCTTCCCTGTGGGAATTGTGGTGGATTATTAGTTTGGTGACAGATTTTGATTTAGAGTGTCAGGGATTCACTGCCGTTCTGATAAAGAAAGTACTTGTCTGGATTTTTGGTCAATAACTAGTTTGCGAAAAAACAGATGAAAAGCCGAATTTACTTGTGTAGGTTAAGATTGAAAATACTATTTATCATCAAGAAGAGCGTGTTCTAATAAGGTGTATCTACGGCCTTTTGAAAATGATATTGACATTAAAAAGTATACGTGCAAAAGACAAATCGTGTCTACATCATTCTCAGAACGATCAGTCAATGTATAAGCATAAAATCCTGAAATCTTCAAGCGGATCTGCACATTCCCTTTTTTTTATCAGAAAATCAATCATTTTTTCGGTTGTTGTGTTACATATAAGGTAAATACGGGGAACCACTTTTTTCATTCATTTTTCAATTTTAAGAAAATATCTCTATGGAAAGTTGTTCTTTTTAATTAGAACAACAACTTTCCATAGAGATAATTATTCAAAATTGAAAATGAAATAAGAAAAGTGGATCCTCGTATTTGTCGGTGACAGGTGGCTTTAGCATCACTATAAGTACCGTTATCACCTCGAAAAAATTCTCATTTTATTCAATTATCCAGTCTAAAATATCTATCTACCGGATACGCTTATAAATACGTAATATTCCATAAAATTAAATTATTTTATAATTGTATATACTACCCTATAACCACTTGATGTAAATAGTTTTTGATAATTTTCTGGGTATAAGTTTTTAAGCAGATAAGTAATATTTTCATTGGGACAAAAAAGCAGGTCCTGGAATCTCTAATTAGGCTCTTGTTATTAAAATATAAACTGTTCTCCTTCAAGCATGCATTATTTTGTTGAAAATAGTACCTCTGGTTTTGATCATAAATATGTAAGGATTTTATTCTAGAAACTAGAAACTAGAGAAATCTGAGCTCTGTTTTATATAATAATATTAATTTGGTCTAAAGATATAAACAATTGAAAATAACGACAGAGAATGTATGAAAATTAAAAAAAAATTTTAACTGATTTAAATTTAAATTACTCTGTATATTATTTAATTTACCTTTATTTTAATTTGAATCGTGTATCAAGGGTAAAAACATGCAGAATATAATCAGAAGTAGATATATAATTTTTCACTGTAACAATGCATAATTTAATTGGAGAAGATAGTATTTTGAAAAAATAGATTCATTTAGAAAAATGATAAAGCCTGAATCTCATATTTTATGAAAACAGTCCTGATACTTCCTTTGTTAGTACAATATTTATTTAGAGCAATTACTCACAATTGTGGTTTAACACCCTTTGGTACAGTCAGAGAATTTCCAGATTTTACGTGAGTAAGAACTTGATTGTTACTCATGCCTTGGAAAGGAAAACTTCCAAATGTAATAATCTCGTATAATAAAACGCCGTAAGACCAGACGTCCGATGCTGGTGTGAATATTCCTAATCCTAATGACTCGGGGGCCATCCATCGAACCGGAAGCATTCCTATTGCATAAAATAAATATATTAGTGAAATTTTTATTATTCTTATAAACTAAAAAATAATTTTTATTTTTATTTTTGACCTACCCTTTCTATTGAACTTATAGTAGTCGTTTTCATACATTGGCCTCGTCATGCCAAAATCGCCCAATTTGACAATTCGTTGTGCATTAACAAGACAGTTTCGAGAAGCCACATCTCTGTAATTTATGTATTATTTACTATTTTTATTTATACGAAAAGAAAATTGTGTTAATTAATATATTTTTAGTTCCATACCTATGCACATATTTAAGTTGTGCTAAGTAACTCAGAGCTCTTGCGACGTCGAGAGCCATGGCTGTTAATTTTTTATTTGATATTTCATCAGAATCTTCGTAATGTTGATCATTTACTAAATGCCGCCTGGCAAGCAAATAAGTCTTCAAATCTCCGTAAAGCATAAATTCCATAACAGTGAGCACGGGCTCACATTTAATACACACTGCCAGCAATTTGATTATGTTTTTATGTTCAAATCGCTTCATCACTTCTACTTCGCTCAAGAAATTGAGTTTTTCTTCAGTACTGCTTCCAACTTTTAAAGTCTTGACAGCAACAGCGAGCCATCCCTTTTCGGGGAAAAACGCTTCACCTCCGTAAACCATTCCGAAGGCTCCTTCACCCAATTTACGATTGATAACTACACGGTCCCTTGGTATTTCCCATTTATCGAGACTCGATGTATCAGGTTGAAGAAGATCGAGACCTAGAGATTTCATGTATTTTTCGTGCAGACGCACTTTTTGGTCGTACCTGAGAAACATGACAAGTGTATTCAATGAAAAATGTATAATTTTAAATATTGTTTACATTAGATTGATATATTAGATTGATAGTATTGATAGTAGTACATTAGATTGATAGTACTCACTTTCTTTTGATTATAATGACTACAATGACAAGGAATATTCCTAAGAATCCAAATCCAATGATATTAACAATCACAATTGCACCTTCGCAAGAGACGTTTAATAATTCAGCGAATCCTGAAAATACGCATTTCTTTGGCGGTTCCGATCCGTCGTCGGGTTTTTTCCCAGACAGCCAAACAATAGCTGACATATTTAAATCTAACGTTCCTCCATTGACTTGAGTTGGCTGTTCCTCTGAAATATTTGGATGAAAATTTCCAACTAAACGGGATTCTCCGTTCACGTGCTGATAAATATTAATTACTGGAAATCGAGATGGTCCTCCTACAAACTTAATTCTACCCGATACCTGTAAATAAAATTATACATTGAAATACAAGAAAGAATTTGTAAAATAATCGTATTTGCTAATTTTAGTCTTACCCCATTAAAATCAGTCTTAGATATTATATCAGTAAATCGAGTAACGGTGTGCTCAGAGTGCAGGTCAAAAATATAACTTTGGTTCTCTTTAAGTAATTTATCTATCGCGAAGGCGTAAGTCCACATGGCATCGTAAGTGTACCCCGCGTAACTTGACGTGATTTCATTCTGTGCCGAACAGTATTCCTCATATTTATCTCGCCATTGACGAACTGTTATCCCCTCTTGCATGATGCTGTCGTCAGGCGCAAAAGTCGCGTGCGAAATTCCCAAATGACCGTTTATGGCTTTCCTCATTTCAACAGTGCTGCAAGGTGTATTTTCACCTTGTTGATTGTAAAGATCAGTATCGAACCAGCCCGGTCGTAGCCAAAGTGGAAGAAACCAGACGTAGCCCTTAATTAGTAAAATACATGTGTTTAATGATATGCTTAATGCGTTTAACAAATTAAAATTAAATGAGAAATTTTAAATAATTAATTCTTAAAGAAGCAAATAAACATAATTTTACTAGCCAATTACCTGAGCACCTGTCATTTCCAATCTGTAAGCCTCGCACATAACCAGTCGAGCAACTTGATCGTACACATCTGATATTATGATTCTTGCTCGTTTTTGCTTGAGATCTTCCAAGTACTGTAAACATATTGAAAAACGTATTATATTTCATGATAAGTGTATGACACAAGTTCATGTTTAAATATTATGTTTATGAAAATTACTTTTGTGAGTACTTCGGGCTGCCACTCTCTTGGAAACTTGATATTAGCAACAAAGTTTATCCCGTTTTCTCTAAGCATTTCTTGCATGTAAGAAATATATTCCGTATATTTTAAACCGTCTTCAGAAAACGCAGCAACTCTATGCCAATTGAGCTTCTTTAATAGCTGTAGATATACGTGTTTATATTGTCGATTCTCTCCAATCGTTCTAAAAAAATATGGATACCGACTCCTATCACTGAAGCTGGAACCCTCTGCACCGTAACTCATAATTACAGTATAAAAATGTTTTGAAACTCCCGCAAGAGGTTCTATTGTTTCTGAGCAAGCAGGGCCAAGAACTCCAATTAGTTTTCTATAATAATTATGTAAAATATAGTCTATAAATGATTTCATCACAAGATCCGATTTACACTGACCATCGTTGATCAACATTTTTAAATTGTAGTCTCTTAAAATCGTATTATTACGATTTATAGCTTTTTTTGCCATTTGTGCTGCGAGAACAATTGATTTTGCTGTGTAAAATGTACCAGTCATTGGAAAGATTCCTCCAACAATCAAAGTATTTTTATCTTCATCGTTCGGCATCCAATTGAACAGAGTATAATTTAAATTTTCTTTCAACCAATCACAAGCTACTTCTTGTTCAATTAGGGACACCTTATTGTAACTGTTATAACTGTTTATCAGCTTTTCATTGTATTTATTGATTAGATTTTCGTACATACTGTCAGTATACTGCACTCGGTTAATTGCTTCAAAAGCTAACTTTGCTATTGGTTCCAGTCCGTTCCATACAAGTTTCTCCAATTGGCTGGTTTCATATTGGCACCCCATATCGGACCCTCTAGACCCACATCTAGGAAATTCCACGGTCACGAATTCCCTTTCATTTGGTATGATATTACTCGGCGTCCAGTGTAAAATGACTAACGATTTGTCGATTGGCGATGAGTTCTGCGTAAGTTGCAGATACTCCTTCGTCAGTGATTTTATTATTTGCTTTAAATTGGGTCCAACCCATGCTACTCTTACGTATAATTTCCAATTATCAATATGATCTTTTATAAACTTGGTCGGTTCGGAGTAGTCGGCCAGCAGCAACGCACAAGACTGCGATTTGTGCTTCTGAGATTGACATTGAGGAGGAATGTACATTCCCTCTTGGCAAAATGATTCTTGACAGTAATACTCTTTGTCAGTTTTCATTGTGGCGTTTATGATTTTCCTTAGATTAACGTCGTCAACGTCGAAGCGAGCGGCAGTCTCTTGTTTCGCAAACGTTATCCAACTATCGTTTAGTTTGGATAATCTGTCCGGTATGAACCATCCAAAATGTCCTGGGGGCGCGACCATACCAACTTGCAAAACGTCGTGCTTGCTTAATAAAGTTGCAGTGTCTAAGTGGGGTGGGATCCATACTTCCATGTTAACCATCGATTCAGGAATCCTACAATGACAATATATTCGTGATCATTTCAGTTGTTTATAATCTAAACGAATAATAATCATATTATGATAACTTACATGGATTTACGAGAGTTTGTTAAATTTTCAGATAACCTAGCAAAGGTTGCTGTCACGTTAAAGTCATCGTCTTTTTCAACAATGGTAATACCAGGGTATCCCAAGACTTCTTGAAGAAATATCCTCATGACTCTCGTAACTAATCTTTGGGTTACCCTCCTCGATATTTCGAATTGTATATTTAAAGATTGGCCATCTAAACGCACAACTCTTTTTGGAATTACTTCTGTGAATTAATTTTTTTACTTAATTATCTGCTTTTTTAATTATAACATTCTGTCACAAAAACGACTATACAAACCTTCTAACATAGTTAGACATTGGTTTGAATTTACTGCCTTGATGACGAACGCAAGGATTATTAAGACCACCAATGATTGTGTCCTCCACATCTTGAGTTTTATCTGCAAACAAACAAAAAATAAACATTTGATTAAATGAAATATACTGTAAAATATATAACATATATATATTTTAATGTATAGCGGTTTTGCGTGATTCTTTGTTTTGATTAGAAATTTGTTTTTCTAGTTTCTATTGAATAACCTATCACTTACAGTTGTCTAATCAGATTGAAAGAAAAACTAAACTCTTAGATATTGGACTATGCGCGTATTTTCATAACGTAAAGAACTGCACGTGGGCCACAAGATAGTTACCCGATGTAGATATGATAAAACAAAAAATAGAAAAGCCAAAAAATGGTTCGTTCAAAACGAGAATATGAAATTTTGACACCGACAGAGATCTTATCGCGAGAGAAATTCCGAAACGATAAAGGATTACACACTTGAATGTAACGGTACGAAAGGCCATGTGAGTTTCGCGTTGATGTTATCGCCCGCATTTGCGTCTGGTTGATTGTTTACTAGAGCGCATTTGAGATGGCAGAGAACTAATCTTATATGTACATCGCCGCGCGCGGAAACCGAATGGATGACTGCGGAAGATTTTTAGCGAGATAGTTCGTTTTTTCATTTGCTCGAGCCTTGATTTGGTGGGAAAATATAAAAAGATATTTCACGTAACTTCCAGCTCGACGGATATGCACTTTCTTTTTGGACTTTTCGCAGCAATTACACTCCGTGATTTTCTTATTGACAGATTTAGTTTGGCCGGGAAGAGAAATCCGACTTGGACGAATTTTTCCGCAGATTGAAAGGATTTGATTTATTTAAGACTTTGAGCAAGTGACCTTCAAGTGTTCTCTCGTTCAATCAAGAGCCGAAAAACTACTGCTGTGTTACCGGAAAGCTTTCGCGAAGAAATTTAAAATACGTTATCACTAATCACATATTGAAATTTATATTATCTAATCTCTTTCAGTTGTTGAATTATAGTAATGTGTATCAACTATGTAGAAATGCATTATCATTCAATATATTAATTGACATATATTAATTAATATAACAAATATGTATAATATTCTTTTTATTGTTACCTTGAAATAGAAATTGTTTGTAATATTTTAAATTATATAATGTAATAATCAACAAAAATTATCAAGAACAAATGGAAAATATACTAGTCAACATATTGCACACAAACTTTTTAAACATACATGGATTGACGACAGGCGTAGATGAAATCAATCGTAATGCACAACTGAAAAATTTAACCATTACGAATCATTCTGTTTGAGATAGCAAAAAGTAAAGTATCATGCTTAAATTTAAACTTGAACGCAATCATCGTGACGTGAAGCATCTATTCTTAAACTTGTTTATCGAGCTTCATTGTCGTTGAGTAAACGCGCAAGTGTAAAATGTTCCGTTTAACACGTATTCTGTAAATTGTCAACTTCATTGTTACGATTAATTCATATTATTGGGGAAATTGAAAATGTATAGTCTTGCATAAGCAACTGCTAATTTAGAACAGTGGCTGGTTTGTCATTCAGTTTAAAATTAAGCGTAGAAATTGTAAATATACATGCATATTTCGCGAGAAAAATAATATTTCGAGTATTTTTATTGTATTTCTCTGGACGATATCCTATAAATACATTATTTTTTTTTAATATTACGAAGAAAACGTATGATACAACCTTGAGACGAAGTTAACATATTTTTAAAAACTGACTATCTGGATGGAATAACTCAAGAATATTTTACTATTTAATAAGAAAGTGTTTGCTTATAAAAAACTCTTTAGTGTGCATACAAAACTTTGGCCTAGATTTTTTTACTCCTCAGCAGGTTCTTCGTGAATTGGAATCAAGAAGAAAGGACATTTTTTTAAAATACACAAATAATCAACCAAGAAACTTAATATCTTCGCCAGATATTTACGTAAGCTTTGTAATGAATTAAAAAGAAAAGTATGATCACCAGCATATACTTTTCTTTTTTATTCATGGCATTCGTAACCCTAGAATATTTTCACCTACGTTGCAGTACTAACGTCTATTTCATTAAAATTGTCTATCTATGAAATGCCTGCTGATAAATTCAACGCCCATCGACGATAGTAATACGACTCGCATGACGTCAAATACATATTTCCGACTTGTGTCTCGATTTTACTTGTGTGTCGTTGCCTAACATAGGTCGCAACGCACATGTACATGAATGTAATCACATATGTACACATAATCACTTGATTACTCGTCAAGCGAGCATAAATCCAATTTGGTTCAGCGCCAATAAATAGCGCATATTATTATAGACTATCAAGGAAAAAAATCCTACTATTACTATAATTCTCGTGTAAGTAATTTTATGTACGGGTTTTTAATGCCTCGTAAAAGTAGTTGACAAATGAATTATCGGTCAATCAATTATCAAATCGTTACAAATTCAAGCGACGCTGCAGCAAACTTTCGAACTTTCAAGAATTGTTAAAAAGACAATCGTTTCTCGACGTATTTTTTTTCTATATATATATACAATCGGGAAAATGTGTTTATACTTACACTTTAATAGAGTCCCTCTATAACGTTAAAAATGGAATAAAATAAATACAATCAAAGTGAGATAAATTTTGAAAAATCGAGATAATAGAGAATCTTTTTTCTCTATCTCTACAAATGGTATAATAATTATTTTTTGTAACACATGCACGATTTTCGTGGTCTTTTTTATCTAAAGAGCGAGCCTAAACTCCCTCAGTTTTGTTTCGACTTATAATTTTCAAAGCTCATAATGTTGAGATTACGTTAACGTCGTTAACTATTTCATATAATTATATATTGCAGTTTTTACAACCTCAAGCCATCGTAAACAAAATCCAGCAAAATTTGCTCTGTTGTCATAAACAATCCATCACCTCCGCATACACCCACGGCAAAACAAACTCCCGTGTGCAGCCGATAAAGAAAAAAAAACAGAAGCTTCGCGCGACGAACGATCTCATCAGGCATTTTCAGCCATCGGCTCCGTAGCTCCCGCCGTCACACACCGTCTTATGAAATATCAACTATCATTAATCTTGCCTCCCGCTGCACTTTGCGCGTTCATTGACTCTCGCGTGCGCCGCGAATACGTTGTGAAAATCCAGACGTCGTGCTTCCGAATTCTCTTTTTACGACGTTTCGAAAACGGACGCGGACGCGCGCGCTGACTAATCGCGCGAAAATGCCCAGTGAATCAACAGCGCGCGCGAAAGAGAGTGCGTAGGCGCTAGCGTAATTTCCTACTACGCGGTGAGGCAGCGCGCGAAACTAAATAAAGGCGCTCTACCGGTGTTTAGAGACTTTATTGGAAATGGCTGGGTTGAGCTTGTTAACGAGAATTTTGCGAGTGAGTGGAGAGAGTTTTTAATGCAGTGTGTGTTTTGAAGGAATAGTTTGGTTGGTTTGAGGAGATTTAATGCATTTGAAACGGTATTGAGAATTACATTTAAATTATAATCGGGTTGTGTAATTATTAAACAGCTGTCAATTCATTAGCACTTTGTTTTCTTAAACTTGTTTAATCATTTCAATATACAATTTTTAATTCTTATATATGACTGTAATATTCTACGTTGATGTACTTTATTTTACGTTATTCCACATTGTTTTATGTATTATAATGTTATATTTGGGTTGTTTTATGTTATTTTACGGTATTTCATATTATTTTTCGGTCATCTCATCGGGCCTTCGAGATTTTGAATAATTTCGTAAAAACACATTTTACAGATTTTTACTCCCCAAAAATTGAAAATTTGGAGAACATACCTTTAGGATTTGAATTTTGTAAAATCTCTTATTATTCGTTGCTTCCAACATAAAGACAATATACCATCCAAATTTCGAGTCAGTAGGTTTAATGGTTTCGGTTCGGCGTTGATGAGTCAGTCAGTCAGCCAGAACATGTCCTTTTAAATATGTAAATTTTAACAAGGGACTCCATCAGCACCTTTGTAGACGATATATTTTGAAAAAGTGAACTTATATTAAAGAATGATTTGAAAATTTAAAGAAAAAGCTAAAGTAGAAGAATTTAATAAACATTAAAAATTATTCAACCTACTGTATTTAAAAATATTTAAATATAATGTATATAATGTATTATAATGTATATAAATTTTTAATATTTTTTAATATTATATTCAAGCTTTACTCTTCAATGTTTCATTCTTTTAAGATTTAGAAAAGGCACAATGCCCGTGTAGTAGCTGATCGTGCCAGAACTATGTATAATTCAAAAATGTTTGTCTAGATCTCTAAAATTAAGTATGTTTAAAAGTGGTCAGATATGTTACGGTGTACTAACAAAGGAAGACTATATAAATAACTAAACATTACAAAAAGAAAGAGAATACAAATAATAATAGAACCCTGGAAGTACAAACAAGAGAGCGAGCAAAAATTCTCTAAATGCGGATGGCGCAAGTGGGATAGGACTCCAACCAATCATAGCGTAGGTATCGCCGCTTCTGAATAGGTGGAGTCTCATTTCACCGTGCTGCCATCTGGTAAAAATTTGCTAGGTTGCCATCTTCATAACAGCACCGACAATATTGGCGAAAAAGAAGATATTGGACAGATAGAATAATTGGGATAGAACATGTTATTTCTTGAAAAATGTACGTTATTTACTTTAATAAAAATTAATTTTTTAACTAAATCATTTTATTGATTAATTGTTTCAAATAAATGTTTAACAATATATTATAAATATAATTATTTTAATATATCACTATTAGATAATAATTGATTCAATTAAATATAGGTATTACTTCCGTTATAAACTTTTTAATTTCTGAAATATTTCAAATTAAAGAATGTTTAGCACTTAAAAGTTGTTTTGATGTTATGCTCATAACACTGGCATCTTTTGAAGTCTTAGAGTTTCATTGTAGTGTCGTCATTCAAACAAACTTCGATATACTTCAACTTGGATAAATAATAATATTACGAGTATTTTCAAAAATACTCATTGATTCACAAATTTGCTCAGCTTCTCTACTAGTTTTTCAAATCTTAATCAGAATTAATCCTTCTGGAAAAAATCTGCAGAAACAGCATATATTACTGCAAACAGATCTGCAGGCAAAAAAAGCCTTATGAAGAAACATGCAAAAAAAACGGTTAAAAATCTGAAAGTTTGAAAACTTCTGCCGAAAATCGTATAACAATTCTACAGAAAATCGTGCAACAATTCTGCAGAAAATATTACAACAGTTTTGCAGAAAATAGTGCAACCGTTCTGCAGAAAATAGTACAACAGCCTTGCAGAAAATCGTGAGACATTTCTGCAGAAAATTATGCAACATTTCCAAAAACAATCGTGTAACAATTCTGCAGAAATTATTTTGCAAAAGCTTACAGACATTCCTACAAATTTTTTGCTTAGGCGAAAATATCGCCTCTCAGCCTATTATAAAATCCGCATTCGCTAATCTAGTTTCAACATTCCCCGCCTGATTCACCAAAGTAAACATTGCACTAAAGGCTAATTAATTATCGTCCTCGAACGCATATACAGCACTGTGCCACCAGACGCTCTTTCGCGGATGCAGCGCAACGATCTATATAATATCGCGAGCGCGCGAGCTCTGGGCGTTTGTTTACGATTCCGACAAACGACGAGAGCGTCGGCGCTGTCGTCGTCCTCGCATCATACAAGTTGCTCGAGGAGACTATTCTTGGCCGCCGCGGTGCAGCCTGCAATACGCGCGTTGCAACACAGTCGCAGTCTCTCGATCCGCAGCTTCTCTATGATGACTATTTACATCGAGAATCGCGCGTGTGAGTATAGACAAACCAACTGCGGTTCGGCGTGCGTGCGCGTGTTTTTCAGGGACGCGCACGCACACGCTACCCTATACTTATATCGGATGTGTATAGATGCGTGACGCTGAGTGCTATGTATTTTATTGTACAAGAATATTTTGAAAGTTTTATGTAGGATAGTTTAGGTATTTTGAAATCCTACGAGGATTTGGACTAGTGGAAAATAGACGAACTTTAGATGAGATTGAATAAAAAAGAAAATATATTTTTCATTGGCATCTGAAAAAACGTTAAATTGTCATGGGTAAAAATGATCATTTTCATCCTAGATACATATACAAGATGCTAAAGTATCTAAGAAACCAGATGCAAGTATCTTTTTTGATTATTGGAATGATTGTAAGATGTTTATATGAACATTCGTTTCTTAAAAAGGATTTGAACGTCCACCTTTGATAAATTTAAATGATTGCTTCAATCTTTTTTAAGATACTGAAGTATCGAAAATACCAGATACAAGTATCTTTTTTAAAATGATGCATACAACAAGGAATGCTTTTTCCATAACGGTAACTTGTTGGTACGGAAGCGATATCAATGCCACCGTTTTTTTAAAAAAGCTACCGTATCTGAAAAGATCGAGACAAAAAGTATCTAAAAAAGTATCTAGATACTTTTTGTCTCGATCGTTTCAGATGCGGTAGCTTTTTTAAAAAGACTGTGGCATTGATATCGCTTACTGTATCTACAAATGAGTAACTAAAAGATAAAGATAAAAAGTATCTGAAAAATTAAGACATAAATTAAGACATAAGTATAAAGTATCTAAATTATTCAGATAACAAATATCTAAATAATCCAGATAAAAAGTATCTAAAAAGTCTCTATAAAAAAATGCATCTAGATACTTTTGGCAACAGATGCCTTTATATCTTTTCGTATTTATTTGACGTAAATGCTTTTGAAAGTTTTTTTGTACGCTGCAAAGATATGTGTAAGATTTTATACATGGCAGCAACAGTTTTGGTATTTTTGGAATCTGGATAAATGTATCTTAGATTTGCCCATGATTGCTACTAAAGTACCTAAACTTATTCATGGAATCAAAATAATAAGTATCTTAAAAAATGTAGCTAGTTACATTTATTGTATCTAAAAAATGTATTCTCTCTCACTAAAAGAGCCATCTACCTTATTATTTTAATCACTATAAAAATGTTATACTTTTTTCAAATAAAAAATCCAACAGACAGTAATTGATGCAGAGTATAGTATTTTACTATATTCCTATTTAAAGTAGCTTATTCAGACTACATTGCAAAACAATCCGTCAAAAATTTTATCATTATGAGTATTTTGCTTCGTTGCCAATTTCTTCGAGTTTTGGTATTATTTTGAGGATTCTTCGGTTCAAAAGCTTATAATAGGTGCATAAAGAGCATATATAAAGAGTATATATAAGGATAAGGTGCATATATATAATTTTTCTACATTTCTATGTATCATACATCTAATTGTCCATTTTATCACTGATCCATGCCTATAAATAGCCTACATCATTCACAAGAACGTACGGAAAGAATTCGAAAGTTCCCTAAAGATCGATCCCATAGTTACCACTCGAATGGGAAAACAAACAAAGCTACAAACTTTCACGTTACATAAGCCAAGAATCACAGGTTTATCTACATACGTCATCCTTCATTAGCGCCATATTTTTTCAAACATTCATACAAACATTCGCTCAAACTACACGTTTTTCCCCAGCATAAATCCGTTCATTCTCTCCCATCTTTTTTAAATTCCCGTCAATACCCGCCTCTCGATCCTCCTCACACAGCATTAATATCACTGACTGACGCAGTTAGCAATGCGTCGCGTTCCATATGCCAGCTCTCGCACACACACACACGCGTCACTCTTTTTCTCTTATTTGCGAGCGGAAAACTTGATTGATATATTCGCCTCGCGCATCTAAAGAATCTCCAGGAGGAGAGGGAAAGTCGCGCGTTTTGTTTCCCGCTCGCGCGAGCTTAGGAGAGATCAATCAGAGCCTCGCGCATGCATGCATGCACTCGGAAAGACGTACAAACAAGCAAGCGCGGCGCTCGAGTGGTGTAACTCAAGGACAAAACAACAAGCATCCGAGAGAGACCGTACCGCGTTTGTCTTGACATTTAAACCAGTGCGTGTGTGGATGTGTGTATATAGTTATGGCGTCAAAGTGGAGCCGACCCGTGACCTTTGTTATCGCGGCTGAATAAAACATCGGTACTGCCACGGGCAATCGCAAGTGCAGTGTGTATAATATGCTTCTTTTCCACTCTTTTTTTATCCGGTCGCGACAGCGGGTCGGTAGTGTGTACAACTGCGTATACTCCCAATGAACGAATAATAATGATGTACGGTCTAAGCAAATTTTAGCGTATTTGGGTACGGCCACAGCTTTATCAATAATAGCATTGTAAAGCTATAAAATATTCATTTATATATTATATGTATCAATGTGTTTTTAACAATGTGTTTGTATATTGATAAATTGTATGACTTCTCTGAATACTCATAATAAAATATATAACGCTGTATTTTTGCTCTCGTCTCTTATCGCTTTAAGGTGGAGCGCTGTCTTTTTTTGTCAAAAAAATCGATTTCTTTTATTGACTTTTCTTAAAGGTTGTAATGAAAGGAATATTTTAATACCAGGTATCTAAAGATACAGATGTAACAATTAAAAAATGAACGATTTTATGATAATTTAAATAAATGAATAAAATTAAAGAATAGTATGTAAAATAAAAATTTTAAAGCATTTTTCTCGAAATAAATTTTTATAGTTTCAACGTCTACTACAAGTCTTGAAACATATTTTTTTTCAATTCTTTGTACACTAAATGAAAAAGAATCACTGGATTTTCTTGTCATTCAAAAAATCTGTTCATATAGCTACCAATATAATGCAGAATACGATTTTCCTGACCTTTTTATGGCTTTTTGGTTAATTGAATTACATTGTATTTTCTTAAAGAAGAATAGATTTAGGATATAAAAATAAAGAAACGATTAGGTATAATAATATATGATTTTTCAGAAGAGCCATTTAAAGTAAAGATTTTTAATTTAATTACTTTAAATTAATAAATATTTTTTTGAATATTGGTTCAAGCTCTAAAAACAAATAATAAAATTCAAAAAAAATTTAATGAAAAACAGCTTTACTTAATTTGTAGTACATGGTAAAAGGAATCCAATAACCGTCGAAAAACAGATATTCGTTTAACATGTCACCTAGAATCGTGTGAGGAACAAAGTTCCTACCACTTTTTTACCAAAAAATAAATTTGTTTTCATTCAATTTCATAAAATTGTCAGTTTGAACTTCATTAAGGTAAGTGTGCTTTTTTAAACAAAAATAGCTTTCTCTGCAGTTTATGTTCTTCTTTATTCAAAATATTCCTGGTGCATTAGCTTTTGTTGAAACTTTTTGAAACTAATAGAACATATTCTTGTTAGCATTATGAAGAAATGTGTACATCGCCAAGATGCTATGTATTGCTCTAGATCAAATGAAAAATAATTATTTATAAAAAAGGCTATAAATTACGGAAATATACTGTATTTTTTATTTAAATAAAATGATCTCATTTTAAATTATCATTACGTGTATTCAATTTTGATAATAACGCACAATTCTTCTCAAAGTGGTATAACGAGTAAGTAGAAATTATTCTAAACTGTATAAAGAATTCTACATGCACCAGGAAAGTTGGAAATCTATCTCAGTTTGATTAATAAAATCATGAATTTTTCGTTGTACATCAATGTATATACGGTAAAATAGGCAGAAATTTTTCAAAAAACTTTCATTATTGGTTATATAAATATATGTGGAAATTAAAAAAATTTTTAAAATAAGGGACAATATTAAGAAAAATGATGGGGTCCCTCTTAATAAATACGGTATTGAAATAAGAAACTTAAAGAATTAATTTATTCGACAATTTTTACTAGAAAGCAATTCGGTGCACCAAACAAATATATACTCACTTTTTTATGTCTATTAACTATATTCTATTATCTATAATGATAGGTACTTTGATATTCATGAATATAAAATATATTGTTACAAGTCCAATCAAATAATTCATATCTTGTATAAAAAGAGTATTTGTTTTAAATATTTACATAATATACTTATTTACGAAAATACGGTTAAAACATTTAATTTTTAATTCTGGTCTTCAGGCTAAAGAGAACAGTCTTATATTTAGAATTAAAGTTTCCTTTCCGTTAACCATACCGAGTGACAGAAAACCGGATTTAAATGAACACAGAGCGCTTTACCCTATATCTGTTAAATTCTATTTGGACGAATATTTGTCCAGCGTAACATACTCCACAGTCAACAGTAAATTATGTGGGGGATAAAGATATAGAAACTGCTGAATATTTGCATTAGACTCGATATAAGCGCATCACGAGAAAAAAAAGAAAAACGAAAAATAAGATTTCGGCACACACACACCTCCTGTATTTTTGCGAGCATTGTCAAGACAAACAAACAAGTTGTGCGCGAGGATATTTTGAAATTCTTCTATATTCGCGCGTCTGTTAGAACTGCGAAAATGATTGTGAGTACGCGGCGATGTGCTGTTTTTATTGTTGTCAACCTCATTCTAGAAACTTTATTCATCTGTCAATAATAAAGCCGCAGGAATACACCGCAATAAATCAAAGTCATAGGATAGCGGGAATAAACAATTATGGAGAAAAAAGCTTTCTATTAACCGTTATGTACAAGTAAACACTGAATTCTCTCTCTCTCTCTCTCTCTCTCTCTCTCTCTCTCTCTCTCTCTCTTGCTCGGTAATCATGCACTGTTATTCTCAAATCAGTCTGAATGATCGGCTTATAATGACTCGCAGTATTCCCTATGTATCGGGCAGAACAATATATATATATATATATATATATATATATATATATTGCTCTGCCCGATACATAGGGAATACCGTGAGTATATATATATATATATATATATATATATATATATATATATATATATATATATATATATATATATATATATATATATATATATATATATATATATATATATATTTATACGCGATCGCAAAAAATAAATCGTGAGAGTAGACATACAATCATTTCCTTTAAGGTAGCTTTCTGGTGATTTTCCAAAGTTTTTGTTTAGTCCACGATAAAAAGCAGAAAAAATTACCTAATATTTGTAATATAAAAAGTATGTTTTCCAGATTTTTTCAGATTTTTTACCCTCCTAGATTCCAAAATATGGACACATTAGTCATTTTTAGACCAGAATAAGGTAGGTTTTGTAAAGTTGGTTTGCGTCAAAATATTCATCGAACAGATTTAGGAAAATTTATCATCATTCTAGACATAAAAAAGAAGATAAGATAGCACTTATTATACTTTTAAGTCTATTAATTTATTTTTAGAAATATAATCTATTGAAATCATAAATGAATATCACTTTTTTTTATGATTTTTTAAAGGTTAATATCATTATATGTCATTAGTAATTCATTAAATAAAGTTTAGGCATTATGGGCAGATACAATCATCTTTGTCGGTCGTAGTAAGATCTAAGTGTATTTTTGAGAGTATAAATAACGTATAAAACGCAAAAATTAATTAAACACATGTTATTCATATCTTTTATACAAATTAATTAACAGTTTAAGTATCTTTTGTAACAAATATATATTTCTTATCCTTGAAAAGACTGAAATAATCATAAGGGTGGCTATTAGATACAAATTTTGTATTCTTCCCCACGTGGACCATATTGGGTAGAATGAGTCTGATAACATTAACTATGCTACAGAAAAGCTGACGATACGTGGTAACATTGTATTCAGGGCAGCGTCGACTTGAACCAACTTCTTTATTTAGTATCACAATGAATAAAATGACTTGCTCAAAATTACAGTCGTGACAAATTCAGTTAAGCGACTATAAAACAAAATACACTACAGGTTGGTTCCCTTTTACATCTATGAGAAATTTTTTCCATGAAATAGCTGCTACTGACATCATATACATAATGCATCAGCTTTTTACTTTATACTAAAATAATATATAATTACAGTATAATTAATATCACTTTGAGAAAGCATACTACCGAAGCACCTGGCAATGTTCTTTAGAAAAGGATTTTAAGAATACAAGAATCCTCTCGTTTTAAGGTAGCTTTCAGGTAATTTTTGACCGAAAAATAGAAAAAAATTTATTGCAGAAAAGTGCTTTTTACTTGTAAATGGAAAACATACAAGTAGTCCCAGCACAAGAAAACATTACTTTATAGTGGAAGTAATACATTAAAAATAAAGTTTTATCGTTTTTACGCTTCTTTACCAAATAGCATGAAGACTTGAATGATATAGTTACCTGATGTAGTACCAAATGTATTTGATACATGAAAGATTTAAAGAATTCCAATAAAAATGATACAAGGATGCAATACTTAATATATCAGAATTATAGTCTTGTTTTTACAAAAGCTCGATTTTCTCAGCTTCAAGTTTTTCAGTATGCTAAAGTTGATTTGCGTCAACAAATTCAGTGAATCATTTTGAATCTTTTTTTCAAATATTGTTTGATGTATTTCGAACAAAAGTTTACGAAGTAACTTTTTCAATATTTTAATTTAGCACGCTATAGTGCCGATCGCTCGGCGGCCAATGGAGAGTTTCCGCAGTATCACTGAAGGTCGCAGCTGCTTTCAAAAGAATTTGTATAAATCGAACCAATTCAGATAAAATTGAAAATATTGTAATAATTGAAGAAAAATCTTAAAACATTAAAGAAAATTCTGAAAAAATTTAAGAAAATTCTGATAAAATTGAAGAAAATTCTGAAAAAATTGAAGAAAATCCTGAAGAAATTGAAGAAAATTCTGAAAAAATTGAAGAAAATTCTGAAAAATTGAAGAAAATTATGAAAAAATTGAAGAAAAATCTGAAAAAATTTAAGAAAATGTGGAAGAAATTAAATTAAATTTGAAAAAATTGAAGAAAATTTTCAAAAAATTGTAAAATTTGGAAAAATATAGGAAAGTAAATAATTTATTTTTAATTATTCTTTTTCAAATTTTGATATAATTTTTTTAATTTATTATTTTAATGATTTATAAGTATTTTTTTACTGGGGGGAGGGGGGGAGGGCGCCATCCCCTGTGCCCCCACCATGAGCTCTGCCCTGGATCCCATCCCTTCCGCCTCATCCTTCCCCCCTCCAACCCTTCACCCCTAGCACTTCAGCCCCTTCATACCGTCCGTTCCCCGTACTGTATCTCAAACTAAATATAATACATCTAATGGTCGAGGAGGTACATACTGTATGCAGTACTTTAGTAACGCATTTTACGCACTCTATTGCAAAAAATATCGTATGTAACTCGTGCATACGTTTTACTCACTCGTGCGATCCATATTATTACTGTTCCGTTTGAACTTTACCCACGCGAATCACAAAAAACTCGTGTGTAAAAGTGATCCAACAAAAATCAGAAGTTAATTTTACGCCCTTGTCGCTTAATATAATATTAAATTATTGAAATGTATTACTTTTAACATTAATCTATATTATTCAATTATTTTTAACCCTTTCGACACATAAATTTGCTTTTTATTAGTGATTAAGGAATAAAAAATAATGGCGGGCCATATTAAATATATGTGAATTGAAACAAAAAATTTTGTTACAATAAAGCTTAAAGGCAAATTGATGTAGATATCGTGATATATAAGTTAAAAATAAATTTTTTTAATTGAATAACCTTTTAATATCTCTCATGGATTAAATCAGCTCAAACATTTTTAGCCGACCTATAACTTAACATCTAACAAATATTCAATGAAATTTTCAAGGTATTATATCCAGAACTACTAATGAAGAAACTACTACTACTTCTATTACTACTAGTACTACTACTACTACTACTACTATTACTACTACTACTACTAGTAGTAGTACTACTACTACTACTATTACTATTACTACTACTACTACTACTACTACTACTACTACTACTACTACTACTGCTGCTATTACTACTACTAGTCCTACGAACTACTACTGACGTCAATAATTCATTACATTGCATTATTTCTTATAGTTTTTGATTTATAGGGGTTTAAAAAAATCTTAGTATCGCTCTCTAAAACAATGAATGACAAAATCTAAGTGTGTAAATATTCGCTTCCGAAAAAACTAAAATAAAATTTTTTTTAACTTAAAAATAAGGCGATAAATTAGAAGAATCGACTAATTTCAAAGTTTGAGAGATGTATACCAAAGAATTAAGGAATTGAGATATGTCGCATATACCCTTACATTTTTAAAACCAGTGTATTCTGACTTCTTAAGTCACAAAACGTATTTATTTATTCTTTAAGAAAAAACAATTGAAGGACGTCCTAATTCAATGCAGTATTTCGCGGTTTTATGTAAAAGAGTCTTCCTCTATATTGCAAAAACGCGACTGAAATTATTCAAAAGAAACGAGCGCGATTCGGTTATTGTGACGCCACCGCTGTTTGCTTTAAACTTGTGTACACACGCACGCGATACGCGAGCACACAGTTAAAAAGGAACCGCGCCGCCCGCTGAGAATATAATATACGCATGCAGCGAGGCAGTAACCGTTCAAGTAGGCGTATCTTCTTCTAATTAATAATCAATAACAGTTTTTCGGGTTTTGGAAGCAGACGCGCAAAGGCAATTTAATGTGACATTATCATTCGAAATGATAAGCGTATATATTATGTAGCTCGAAGAATATTATTTTCGTTTGAGCTTACAAAAAATATTTTATGTTTATGGTTTGTTTACTGCAGAAAATGTAGAAAAATCTATTATAAAGATAATATAATAATAAGATAATAGATTTGACTAATTTGAATAGCAATAATGAAACAGTGTTTATGTAAAAATGCAATATTCATGTACAACTCATAGGATACATTCTCAAAAATAAATTTATTGTACTTCTTAATGACGTCATTTAAGGAAAAGTGTTATTTATTAGTATTATTTTTCCTGTTATTACATTTTTATTTTCCTGTTTTTACAATTTTACTAAAGGCGGTAATTGTATGCGTAAATAGAGAACTAAGAGAGACCGTTCAAATTTTCTGTAACTTCTTTATGCACATTGTTAATTGAAGATAATTGATCGACGATTGTTAAATGTATTTTATAGGTGTGTACGTACATTGTTACAAAACAAGTTTTCAATTGATTATAAATTATAAAGTCTTAGTTATCACAATTATACTATCATCTATAATCTTATCTATAAACATTTGATTGTTAATTATAAAACTAGACATCACAAAACAAACGGTTAGCTAAAAGAGAGAATATTATTTCATATCCGGTATTATAAGACAAATAATCACCAAATCTCTATTTCATTCACAATTTCCCAATTTTAAATTTTACTATGAATATAACAATTCGAGTATGTTTGCAACGTACACATTGTATATCAGGAATAGCCATAGAGAATTTCCGCCTTCTAAAAACAAACCTGAGAACTTACATAAACAGCTAATGGGGTAAAGGGAGTACTACATGTTGTAATCTCTTTGAACGAGACTCTTCATATAATTGCAATCAAACTTCACTTACATGTAAGTTCGTTTGATCGTTCACTTATATTTCATTCGATTTATAATTTTCAATTATATTTCATTTTTAAAATGGATATATCTGGATACAAGAATAGTACAACGCTTACTGTGAGCGTTTTTGAATCTAGCTTATTCAACTTTCCTCAAAGCTAAGTGGGTCGAATTATTTATTTGAAGGGCTTTTTTTCACTTTTCATAATGGCGTAAGCCATATGGTTGCTTTCAAGCATAGAATAAACTGCAAACTGTGTACATCTTTGTTATAACTTCGATAGATTCTGCACGCGTCTTTTCTTTCTATTTTTTCCTTGTTCTTATTTAAGTCAAAATTTATAATTATAACGGATATTGAATTTTGATGTAAGAAATATGAATATAATGAATATAATGATAACTTAATTATATTAATAATACTCCGAACATAATAATTAAAATTAAAAATATCTATACAAATAAATTATTTTATTTATTAAATGTTCAATATTTTCTAAACAGCTGTCATTTTCATACCATTATATCAAACCTCCAATCATATCAAATTTAAAGATGCTTGACCTCTTCATAATATTCCCCACACATCATTTCTCTCAGTCCCCAATTACCTCGAAAAACCTGCAGCTACATTGTATCCACACAATACGATAAGAAATCAGTGTAATTTAATGCACAAACGCATGCGACACATTGTGTGTGTTGACGACGATCGCCCGTGTAACGAGATTGCAGCGCGCGCACGAGCGCTCTGTGACGTCGGCAAAGCTCTTTTTGCGCGTCTCCGCGCGCTGCGGCAAGTTTTTCCGCATTTTAGCGAATAACAACTAGGTATACTATATACTAGTAGGTATATACAAGGCGAGCGATGCCCCGCGCGCAATTTAATAATAGACGTAATGGCTTGCAAGGCAACGATCGCGCGCGCGCAAGCAGACGAAACTCGAACTCGCGCGGAGGATTTGCGTCGGCGATGATGATCACTAGTGGCGCTAGCGCTGGTGCCACTGCTTGTATAGTTGGCGGTGGTGGAGGTGAAGTGCGTCACGTATACGTGACACGTGTGCCATTTCTTTTTGCTGTTTACGGGCGCGCGAGGACTCGGCGAGTGTTGCTTAGGCGTTCTTCTTTTTTGTTGAGCTAATGCCGTGGGCACTTGTAGTGTATCTGTATCGATTTTTTCGTAAAAACCGAAATTTTTTTGACATACAAACATATTTTTCATTAATGTCGAAACCTCACCTTAAATTGAGTGTACAAATAGTTTTGAGAATTCTGAGTTTTGTTCATTTTAAGTTAAATACTATTTCAAATAAACAGTTTAGTCAATCGAATTGCATAAAGAAATCATTTTAAATAAAAGCCCTCATTCTTATAATACAAATTTTAATATCATTGGATGAAACTATGATTTTTTTTAAAACCTATGCAGGTCTACTTCATGTTCTTAAAGTAAATGCTCAACTTTAAGAGGAGGCCGTACTGAGATACGAAGCAACATGCACTGTTCTGAACTTTATTAATTGAATTTTTAATTTAATACAAATTTCTAAAAGATGTTGACACTTCTATATAGAACAAAGAACTGTGGGAACAACTTTTAGAAATTTGTAAAATTAAAAATTCTTACGAATGAATTTTGAGTTGATGAAAAGGTGGATTTTTAATGAAAAACTGGTTAAAGTAAAAGATTATTCTTTCGCAAGTTAGATATTCATTCTGTCAGAGTTAGATGGAAGAAATATTTTGAGGAATCTCCAACTATTTTAAAGAAACTCCAAACTAGCCTTTAATTTTTACAGGATTTCATGTAGGATCCACAGGTTAGTTTGAGGTTTCACTCGAGTTTCCCGAGTTACAGTTAATTCTAAACATTTTTATCTTAAGTTAAGAGTATCTGAACCACTCATAATAGAGTAAAAATGAATGTTTTGGGTGACGTGTAAGCTTTAAGAGAAAATCAACTTGGTGGAAGTTTCTACGTGATAAAGAGGTCTAATTCTTATGACACTGTTTGGAGCAGAATAGTACATTACGATACGTGTGACCAAAGTAGTTCTTTACAGCACGGCGTGCTATGAAGGATGACTTTTGACACGAGTAGTGTATACTATTTTATAGCACTGCTTGCCTAAATCCGCTGTCACGCCTAGCCGTGCCTTAAGCAGTCCAGTATTGCACCGTCAGGTTAGCGCCCGAGCGAAGCGAGGGCGATAAGGACGGTGCAATAATGGACTACTTAAGTCACGGATAGGTATGACTTAAGTGCAGATTTAGGCCACACAGTGCTATAAAATTATATTTTATCGAGTGAAATTTTGACTACTGTAAAATTGTTGTCACTCAAATATGAGGGAAAGTCACTATAAAGAGGATTTATTTTCACTCTCATTCATAATATATTTTTTAAAAGTAGCCCCTTAATTGTATTGTGGAGTAGTCACTACACTTCTATATATGTCGATATAAACAATATGTTAATTAAATGATGAGAATAATGCAAATTTAAGAAGGGTCTTTCGCTAGATATAGGGTACAAAACAAAGAACTATGTGAAAAAAATAATTGTTAAAAAAAACCGTGAAGTCACAAGTGTAAATATTGTCAATTTAAGAAATGTTTAGTTAAACCTCAATTTGTTTTTTTTTTCTTAACCAATCTTAATGTTTTGGGGCTTATTTTTTCCTTAAACATTTCTCTACATAGTTAACGAAAGGAAATTTTAAAATAATATATCTGTATTAAGAGAAAGCTAATTATTTATAATTAAATGTGTAAAATTTTATAAACAATTGACTTTCTCTAATAACAGATACATTATTTTTAAATTTTCTTTCGTTAATTTTGTAGAGAAATGTTTAAACGTTAAAATTGGTTAAGAAATAAAAAAAATTTTTTTCATTTAGTTATGGACTATTATTAAGTACATTTCATTAGTTTTATCATAGGACCTTTATAAACTCTCATACGATTTTTTGACCTATATCTAGCGACGGACCCTCCTTAAATTATCATATTTAAAAAATTGTACAATCAATCATTTTATGATTGATCATGAAATTTAGTGTTCATACATTAATGACACTTGATTTTACTTTATCATTTTGTAGCTTTGTTATTATCTACGTCGGACTTCATTCTAATGGAACTGATCAAAATTGTGAGTCTCTTCCTGTTGAGAATGTATAAAAATTGGGGTTCTTTAAATTACCCAACAGCAATCATTGAAACATACTCATTTCTGTACGTATAATAAAGAACAAATAAGAAACAATAATTTGCTTTGATGCCATGAATAATTTAATCTTAATTATATATCTTAATTATATAAAATTATTTTAATTCTAGATATGCATACAATGACATTAAAGCGCGTCTTTAAAAGATCATTATTAAAATTCATTAGCATCATACATTAATGTTTTACGAGCTCCCAAAAATTAAATTTTGCATACAATATTCACTATATTTACTGTAAGTTTCAAGAAATTCTGTATTATCTTAGTTTTTGAACATATCACCTTAAAATATTGCACCGCTATATGCCATGAGTCGTATTTCGTCTATGTATGAATATAAGTCACATGCGGTGTCTTTTTTAATTTTATTGTTTGTGTTGGGATGATAGTTTACTCGAAACTTGGGTGAATGACACTTGATTTTACTTTATCATTTTGTCGCTTTGTTTTTGTCTATATCGGATTTCATTCTAATGGAACTCTGCAAAAATGTAAATCTCTTCCTGTTGAGAATGAGTAAAGATAGGGGCTCTTTAAATTACTCGACAGCGATCATTGAAGCGTAATTATTTCTGTACGTATAATAAAGGAAAAATAAACAAAAAGTTTGTTTTGTTGTCATTAATCATTTAATCTTAATTATAAATCTTAATTATAGAAAATTATTTTAATTCTATATACGTATACAATGACATTAAAACGCGTCTTTAAAAGACCATTATTAAAATGCATTAGCATCATACATTAAAGTTTTACAAGCTTCTAAAAATTAAAGTTGACATACATTTTAAAAGTCCCACAGTTATGACATTAGAACGCAGAAAAAGCGCAAAAATACATTGTCGTAAAATATACACATTTAATTTCCCGCTATCTTTCTCACATTTAAATAATTTTAGACGAGCGAAAAAAACAGTTACTTACGATTAACAATTTACGTCTTCGCGCAACTGGTATTACGTTTCACTTACGAAACCGAGTGTTTGCATTTTTCGTTCAATATAGTCGCAAGTCACTGAAAAATCCGTCTAGTGTAATACTAGGGCCGATTGACGCCATGCCCATGCAATATATATATAAATATAGAAGTGAAAACTCGGGCTCCCCAAAAAAGAACTTCGAAGACCAGATCTTACCCAATTTCGATTGGAACATATGAAATGGCGACGTTTTTACTTCAATAAGAGCCGAACTGCATTCTCTCTCTCTCTCTCTCTCTCTCTCTCTCTCTCTCTCTCTCTCTCTCTCTCTCTCTCTCTCTCTCCACTCTCTCAGCAGCTGGCATGTGCACTGGTACTGCCTCACTTAGACTACTGCTCAGTGGTTCTTCTTGACGTGTCAGGGGAGCTTCACACACGACTACAACGTTTACAGAATTCATGTGTGAGATACATATGTGGTGTTAGGCGTGATGAGCATATCACCTCCTACAGGGAAGGACTGGGCTGGCTGGATCTAAAGGCAAGAAGGGAGTGTTTTATGGGGCTGTTGCTTTACAAAGCCATTGTCATGCGGCAGCCACCATATCTTATTGCCCTTTTTGAGAAAAACCAGGTCAGGACTTCAAGTAGGGGTGGTACGAAGGAGCTGTAGGTTCCGGGGTCGCGCACCGATAAGGGCCTTTTCTCGTTTAGAGTTCAAGGTGCGCACCTCTGGAATTCGCTCCCAAGCAGTGTGAGGTGTCTGCCATCTTTTGTAAATTTAAAACGGCGTTTGGCAGGCACCTTAAACAATTACATGGTGACGGGAATACACTGAGGTGAACTTTTCGGATACTGATAAATAAATTGTTTTCGGTCATTTCTGTGTATTCCCAATCTAAACTATTTATTTCTCTCTGTCTGTCTGTCTGTCTGTTTTCCCGTGTTTTATGTCTCAGTCGTGAAATATGTCGTAAAAATGTATTTATTAGTATAGTGAGTGTATTTATGTGCGTGCGTGATGATTGTATGTATCTGCTGAATTGTTTTTAAATTGTGACCTGATGGATGTACGGGTAAGCAAGAATAAGTGAGTCTCCAGAAATTGTTATGAAAACTGTGATATTTATTGACATACTGTGATATTAGATAATGACAAATTGTGAAACAATCATACTTATATGCTGACGACCTGTGATAGCGATCAAAGATTTTAATGTAATGACGAAATAACAATTCATGTAATGTATTTTTGCCAAATGACAAAATAAATCGTATATCTATCTATCTATCTATCTCTCTTTCTTTCTTACACAGGTGTTCCCCTTCTTCCTCGCATGAGAGCGCACGCGAGGTCGTAGGCAGACAAAATGCAAATATATATAACACGTTGACGTAGTCCTTCCGATGTGGCGACGGCAATATCGTGGATTGGCCGTACGTACTCGTGCAGTTAGCGCATTCGAAACGTCAAAGCGATCGGTTTTGATCACACTTTCTACTTCTCTATGTGCGTGTGTGGGTGATTCCACGTCAAGCGAGCAAGGGATAAAACTTTTAATTGCTATAGCTGTGAATAACTGGTCCACTTTGTGACTAAAATTTGGATCATACAATTCCAGTGCAATATCTGTATTATTTCAAAGATCTGCTAGCTTAAAAAATAAATTTTTTACACTTTTTAATATTTTTCAAATTCAATTTCATAAAAAAATTGCAGGAACATTTTTTGTTCTGAATAATTGTCAAAGGTTCATATAAAGAAGTACTCGAACTTTTCTTAATATAAAATATTTGTTTCAATCTATACTAATTAGAAAATGGTTAAAGGAAGTTCAAACTTTTCAATAATTTAGTTCTGTTTTTGACTTAAATTTATCTACAGTGACATATATTATTGACTAAAGAATAATAAGTATTTCTTCTTTTTTCCACCAAATGTTTAATTATGAGTATAATAATAAAAATGAATAAAGCTTTATCATAGTGTTTTTAAACATGTTTTCGATTTAATTTATTTTATATGTCACTTTTTTTTATGCACTTAAAAATGAAGAATCTCCAAACAAAACATCAATTACTTTTTTACTTTATTGTTGTTATAAACTATCAATAAGTGCTGTCTCTTACCGATAACAATTATTTTAAACTATCATTGAGTGTTGTCATTTACTACTAAAATTTTGTTGTAAAGCAAACATCACGTCCCCCGTCCTAAAAGGCTTAGCGAATTTTTCAACTCGACGTGGAATTATTCATATATATACACCAATGCCGTGCACCGGGCATTCCAGAGATGCCAATTGCTCAAGACAGCCGCACGAGCCACAAACCATTGGCCGCAGGATCTCTCGACCCGAAGCAGATAGAGACGCAGGATAAAAGGTATTTTCCATCGGCCACATATATACACACACAGGTGTCTATATACCCGCAAGAAGCTACCTTTCGTCTGGGCGAAAAGAGAAAGAGGTTACGAAGCTGGAGCTGGAGGCTCGGCTATATAATGTCTATACCAGGAATAGCTCGCTCCTTGCGCGAGATCTCTCCTTCTAAGCTAGAGTCGAGAGAATGTGTATATATATGCAGTGGTGCGCGATCCGGATTCCGGGTGTAATCTTCATTTATTCGCGGGCAATCTCTGGATCTCTAATTATGGAGAAGAAGGCGACTGCTATTGGGATATATGTGTGTCTAACTGTAGAGAGGGAAAGAGATAGGTTTGTATGGGATGGAGGTTTCTTTTTCAAGAGTTGTTTTGATCGAGGAGTTCGCTGCACCGAAAATATTCTGCAACTTCCGTTCGATGTTTTTCTTTCGAGGGAAATCTTGGGGATTGAGGGTTTGGAGCTGATTGAAATCTAGTGCGAATACAATTTATTACCTCGTTATGAAAATGATTGACTTGAGGTCGTGTTGACTGTGTAAGACAACATAACATGATAAATGGCTCAGACTTTGTCAGTTAGTAGGTGTATTCGTGAAACTGTGTTGACACTATGTGAAATTTCAATAAGTTTACGAGCTCGATTAAAACGTTATTGCGATTTTAACTTGACTCTGTAAGTCTCAAAATCTTTTTATTCGATCGAAGCAAATATGATGGGAGTGGTTTGTTATCTCAAAAATGAACCGTGAGGTAGTTTACAAATATTTTATTAAAGAAAAAGACAGTATGATTTTTATAAGTTGATTTAAAAAACTGGTATCTGACACTCATTCTTTTATATTGATATTATGTCAATGCATAACTAGCATATTAATTAGTAAGCGTAAGTATTTTTATACAAGTATGTATCAAAAGGAAGAAATAATCTATCGCGCCATGTACAATGCCTTTTTCAATGCTCTCTTCTACTTATGAGCATAACTTCACAAATTTTTGTGGTACAATAATGACTCAAAAGAAAATAAATGTAAGCATAAAGAGCTTTAATTTAAGCTTCATTTCGTATGACAATATAAAACTATTCTACAGTTGTTACCAAGATAGAATAGAATTTTCATTGAAATTGGTTGATTTTTCATGTTGATTTTTCACAGCTGTTTTAAATTTAATATTTTCGTATACATATAATATTGCAAATTCTAGTCAAAGTTTAAAAAGATTCCTAAGTAAAGCAAACTTCACTACAATTAGCTTAAATTTTACTTAATTTATAATTAGGCAAAAGAAAGTTTTCATGTGAATAAAAAAAAATACTTTATTTACTCTTGAGCATTTTTTAAAGAATATTCCAATTATACTTTATTATAGATTTAAGCGTCAAATAAACAAACAGGTTTATATTATCGTAACCTTCGACTTGACGGATATCAAAATAAAAAAAATATGCATCCTGTCGAGTCACTTACAAGGAATGTCGTAAACATTTTAATTTTACTCAAGAGGCAATATGGTGTTCAGCTTTTGAAGGAAACATAAAACTTAAATTGCTCGTTATAATTTAATTGCTGACCAAGCCGATGCTCATACCAATTTTTCGTCTACATTTATAGTTATTGACAAATAAATTTGATGTAAGGTGTCGATATCATATTAGGCTGTTATTTGACAGCATGAGGGTAAGTTGTTTCTTATAATCTTCCGTGAAATGTTTTATTAGGTTTTGTATTTTCTTACACATGCTATACGAGTTACCAACTGATCTGAATAACCAAATCAGCTACCACTATTTTACAGGTTAAATTTGTATACAATTTTAGCTCAGAACAAGAACATCACATATTTGAAAAAGATTTTAATTTATGAAACATAGTGCTTAACGCCCTTTTCAATTTTTCTCAGTTCACTATAGTATAGACTTATTCGAAATCAAAACTTTAATCTTAAAAAAGAAATTTAAGCCTTTTTATTCATGCATATACCTACGAACGATAAATTCACTTCCAAACGAAATAAATCAATAAATTTAAGTTAAAATTTTATTAGTTCAAGAGTATTGTAATATAGAATGTTCGATATATATTAAAAATAAAATAAAAAAAATTATATTAAGTAATAGTCATACTTTACTTTCATTCAATAATTTATTTTATATTTACACAATAATAAAAACAAACTCTTTTATCCGAAACATTCACGATCTCATATTTAAATATCGGCATCATTACCGATGCAATTTAAGCCCAATAATCGGTAAACAGTAAAACAAAAGAATACGTCAATACAAACAAAATAATAAACCGAAATGCGCAAATACATTATCCTAATCTTATCTCATCCACGAGTTCGCTTGCTCGTCTCGCGCGACCTCTCGAAAAGTCAAAAAAATTTCCTTGTCCGTTATTTTATGTATCTCAAAAAGCACGAGATCATTATCGGGATGCGGCACGCGTGCGATGCGGGCCTATATAACCCATCTATATATACACCTCCAACGGCGCACCGTATTGTGTACACTGATAGTGCTTTCATAGTAGCGAGTTCCCGAGGGAATTTTAAACTTTAATCTGCATGTCTTGAGTTACGCACGAATAAGTAAAAATTATGCAGTTTGCACTTGAATCCTATGAGTATATGTTATATTTGAGTCTTGAGACACAGTTGAGAATGGCTAAATTTAATTCTCGAATGCAATAAAGACAGTGTGGTTGCCCTAATGCACAGAAATGCTATTGGGATTCGATCTCGCTATTCGAGGATATGCCAGATACGTAATGAAACTTGCACGTATGCAAATAAATGCTATAGTATAATGTAGCCACACTTTTCGAAATGAGTGCCCATCTAAGTCCCCGTTCAAATACTTGCGTAAACTATAAGTGTTGACTACAGCGTCCTGAAATGCTGAATTATATCTAGCGATACCTTTGAACGTGCACGCACACTGAATGTGAGTGCAAGCATTACAAGAATAGTATAGGACACTCGCAGAAGCCTCTTTGTTCTGCGCTATAATTAGAGAGGCTCCAGAAGCATCGGCTATGACTCCAAATTTTGACTCGGAGAGGGACCAAGTAATGTATTACTTGCAAGGATCCTCAAAGCAGGCCTCTTATAACACAAGTTGCATCAAGTATCTTAAAGTTTTTGAATGTACGCGCAGTTCCGCTGCGTACGCATCGAAAACTATAATATACTTATTGGCACTTCTGTTGCGAAGATAGCCGTACGTTTAACACGCGCACGAAGAGAGACCGTGCGTATACCCGCGCGCAAGAGGAAATCCAAAAATCATATCGAGCGCCGACATTTGCGCTTCAGGTGAGCCGAAGCGCTGAGCGACACCTTGAGGCGATTGACTGAATTTCCGAGGAGAGAACAGCGTCGCCGCGAACGTTCTACGGCAACCTTCATGCTCGATAGCAGAACCGCGTCGCCGCGAGCGCTCTAGGCTACCTTCATGCTCGAGGGCAGGCTGGGGTCTACCTGTGGGTCTACCTTCATGCCCGAGGGTAGCTACAGTAACCTGACGTAACCTGCGGTAACCTGCGGTAGACTTCATGCACCTGGGCTTGCTTTCATGATCGATGGTACATCGGGTAAATCGATGGCTAACTTCATGCCTCAGACCTGTCGCCGATCACGAAGATAGCTCTTAGACGTGTAGCTGAGTTGCTTTTGTCACTTTTGAACTTGCACACTCACAGTTCTTTTTATTTAAAGTATATTAAATATAGTAAATGAGTAGACAATAGTACATGCGTAGAAGTAGTACATGTTTTGATACTTTTTTTTCAAGAAGATATTTTTTTTTATATCACAGAGATCCAAAATGAGTGCAAGATTGAAATTATTATTGATAATTCGCAGCTTACTTCTATCAGCTGATAAATGTTTTGTTTTGACATTATAAAGAGTGTACGGAATACGGTGTATTATTATAAATAATAATAATATATTATTATTATTTCATAATCATAACTTCAATATGATTATTCGGCTTCCGTGGTATAAAATACGGTTCGAAAAAATGTCTTTCTATGTAAAATTTATTTTGGAAAAAGGTATTATTTACTCTTAACATGTACCTTATTTATGATAGTTATTCTGAAAATAAAAATAGATACATAGAAATTAAATCTTTTGAACACTCAGATTAGTAATTACACTTTCATACTTATCTTATTTATAGTATATTTCGACATGGGTGCGGACGGTGATTCTTTAGCTCATGTGACGTTTTTCGTATGAGCGAAGCGAGTGAGAAAAGTCACATGAGGTAAAAATCTTCTTACGAACCAGTTTCGTTAGGGTAATATTAAGCGAATGATTGGAATAATAATAAAAGTAACATAAGGGCATTTCATAATTAATGAACAAAGTCGCATATTTCTGCATATTTTGTTAAATTCTATTAAATAATTACCTTAATGTAAGAACTAATCGTTCTTCCGGGTGGATTGGCTGTGTGTGAAGATTACACCAATTCTTGGTTAGATTGGCTGCTATTTTAGATAATAAATAATTAAAAGTTTCAACATTCATCCTCAAATATTGTTCAAATTTATCTGGATATCTTCTCAATACTGGAAATAGATGATGGTATTCGCCATAACACTGTCTGCCTTTATTTATTTCATGTGCTTGGAAGTCTCTTATATTATTTACAACTAGCTGCATAGAAATAGTATCATTAAGTAACCATAATAGTTTCAATCTTGCACTCATTTTGGATCTCTGTGATATAAAAAAAAATATCTTCTTGAAAAAAAAGTATCAAAACATGTACTACTTCTACGCATGTACTATTGTCTACTCATTTACTATATTTAATATACTTTAAATAAAAAGAACTGTGAGTGTGCAAGTTCAAAAGTGACAAAAGCAACTCAGCTACACGTCTAAGAGCTATCTTCGTGATCGGCGACAGGTCTGAGGCATGAAGTTAGCCATCGATTTACCCGATGTACCATCGATCATGAAAGCAAGCCCAGGTGCATGAAGTCTACCGCAGGTTACCGCAGGTTACGTCAGGTTACTGTAGCTACCCTCGGGCATGAAGGTAGACCCACAGGTAGACCCCAGCCTGCCCTCGAGCATGAAGGTAGCCTAGAGCGCTCGCGGCGACGCGGTTCTGCTATCGAGCATGAAGGTTGCCGTAGAACGTTCGCGGCGACGCTGTTCTCTCCTCGGAAATTCAGTCAATCGCCTCAAGGTGTCGCTCAGCGCTTCGGCTCACCTGAAGCGCAAATGTCGGCGCTCGATATGATTTTTGGATTTCCTCTTGCGCGCGGGTATACGCACGGTCTCTCTTCGTGCGCGTGTTAAACGTACGGCTATCTTCGCAACAGAAGTGCCAATAAGTATATTATAGTTTTCGATGCGTACGCAGCGGAACTGCGCGTACATTCAAAAACTTTAAGATACTTGATGCAACTTGTGTTATAAGAGGCCTGCTTTGAGGATCCTTGCAAGTAATACATTACTTGGTCCCTCTCCGAGTCAAAATTTGGAGTCATAGCCGATGCTTCTGGAGCCTCTCTAATTATAGCGCAGAACAAAGAGGCTTCTGCGAGTGTCCTATACTATTCTTGTAATGCTTGCACTCACATTCAGTGTGCGTGCACGTTCAAAGGTATCGCTAGATATAATTCAGCATTTCAGGACGCTGTAGTCAACACTTATAGTTTACGCAAGTATTTGAACGGGGACTTAGATGGGCACTCATTTCGAAAAGTGTGGCTACATTATACTATAGCATTTATTTGCATACGTGCAAGTTTCATTACGTATCTGGCATATCCTCGAATAGCGAGATCGAATCCCAATAGCATTTCTGTGCATTAGGGAAACCACACTGTCTTTATTGCATTCGAGAATTAAATTTAGCCATTCTCAACTGTGTCTCAAGACTCAAATATAACATATACTCATAGGATTCAAGTGCAAACTGCATAATTTTTACTTATTCGTGCGTAACTCAAGACATGCAGATTAAAGTTTAAAATTCCCTCGGGAACTCGCTACTATGAAAGCACTATGACGTCTTGTGCGCAGGTGCGCGTGCAAAAGAAACGAAAAAGCGACGAAAGGTAAAAGCTGAGAGCTCATCGACCAGACAACCTTGTTACGCGGTCGACGTCGAACACAACAACAGCTGAGCTTCATCGCACGTATACGTTTTTATTGGAGAAGAGCGAGGCGAATCGAATAGTTTTGGAGATACTTGGATATTTTTTATTTAAGAGGATGCACCACTAAAAATAGTGTTGTATTTTAGCTATACTGACAAGAAAAGAAGTGGGAAGTTACATGAAAAAAATTCCAAACCATTAGGTAGTTTGATAGAATATTGAAATACAATCGACACGTATTTTTTCTATTTTGAATTAGGCGATAATTATTAACCGAGGTACAGAGGGTTGTAAATCCATGCGACGTCATGATCTGTGCATAATCGTGATGTCATACAGCTTTTTAATCTGCTGTATCTTGTTTAATAATCGTCTAGTTCAGAAAAGAAAAAAATACTCCTTGAATACTTTTCTATATTCTATCAAACGGACTGAATGGTTTGGAAATTTTTTTCATGCATCGTCCCAATGAGCAACAATTATTAAACACTCTAGGAAAACTCATTTTAGTTGGGGTTACCAATTTGTTAATAAAGTTTACTATTTGTTTGTTATATGAAATAAATGCGCTTAGTAAAAACAATTATTTTTTTAAGTCACTTTAATTTTTCATGAACTGAACTTTACTAAACTTAAGCTATGATAAAGGATATCAATAAGTAAAGTAATACATTTAGTACGTATTACTGAATTTTTCTGGTTACAGTTACTAGAAACATTAGATCGTATATTTTTGCATTAGAAATTCTAGCACATTTTTTGTAACCGATACCATAAACTTCTATCAGGCCACTTATAATTTTTATCTTTGAATGTACATCTAACTGCAATGGATTCTTTCAGTAATTAATATAATTTTGACACAATGAAGTTATACATAGGTGTGCTTTTATCCCACGTGCAGTTTCAGAAGACAAAAGTTAAGATAGACCCAACTAAATTCTGCAAAAAGTTAAAATGCGCAATACTTCATAGTGACACAATTATCAAAATTTAAATAAATTTTGTTCTAATGAAATTGTGTATAGGTGCTTTTTATCTCATATGCAGTTTCACGAGATAAAAGTTGAGATGGACAAGTTCATTGTGCGAAAAGTTGATATGCGCACAACTTCATACCGTCAAATATATCAAGAATTAAACAAATTTTGACGCAATGAAGTTGTACATGGGTGCGTTCCTATCCCATGTGCAGTTTTATGAGACAAAATTTGAGATGGGCTAAAGTTCTTTGAGCGAAAAGTTGATATGTGAACAACTTCATAGCGCCGAAAATTTTAAACTTCTCGAGGCAATCCAATGCAGTTGAGTATATAGTAGATTATGCCAAACTTGTAGAAAAAGTTTGTTTAAATCATCGAAAAAACGTGTTAAAAGGTTTCAACAGGATATGTTAAATATTCTTTGTTGAAACTTTTTATATGATATTAAATGATTTGAAAAACTTCTCGAATGTCTTGGAATAACCTTTTGTAGACCCAAAGGTAAGAAACATAAAAAACTCACAAATTTTCTGTAGCACATTTCCTCAAAATATGAATCCCATTTCAAACCCAATTAATACTTCTTAAGTATACAATAAAGTCTATTATATTTATCTATAGTTTAGAACCATCACATAAAGTGTAAAATATTAAAAATTCTTTATACAAAAATGTGAAAGAATACAATTCGAAATGTGACAAATGATCGGTTAAATATGTACAGGTAACTTATACATCAATGTACAACACAAATGTGATAATACGAGTAATGTGGATCCATAATATCACTTTACTTTTTAACGTAAATATATTTTCTACAAAAATATAGGCTTTCAAATATCCCCGCTCTCCCCTAGAAGCAATAGCGATTGTTATATATAAAAGTAGATACGTATAGTATACAGACAGCGCTGCCATACAGCAAATAACTGCTGGGAGTTTAATCATTCGTCAATCGGCAATGCTAATTTAATCGGGGAAATGATCGAACTGCGTACTACTTACTTTGGACTTATATTTATTATAAGTTTGTTATTTTCTTACGTCAAATACATTAGTATTGATGAATGAAGCGCGGTCGTATCATAAAAATAACATTGATCTTGCTTTCGTAGATAGAAGTGCAATTTCTAAAGAATTTCCGACGTCGGTACACAATGTTCTACTTTTTGTAGATAATGTTACAAATTGATTTCGAACTTTCTCCATGGATGTGCCCATTATAGACACGAATCACTTAGATTCTATTATAAAAACATGAAAATGATAACTGAGGAGTGTCCGAATGAAACCGGATAATTTCATTATCGTTTTTTATAAGAAGTGGAACTAACAAGATTTTTCTTTTCAAATATTGACGTTTTTTATGGCTAGCTTATCATAAAATAATAATAAGAAGCAATATACTACGTTGCATAAAAAATGTATACAATTAAATTCTGACATAAATGGAATTATCCGGTTTTCTTCAGTCATTCCTCAAGTCATTACTTTGATAAGAATGGCTCTGTTAATTTTAAACGAAAATAACAACAATAGTCAATAAGGAAATAGTCAATACGGAACAGACGCTTTTTTTTAAATTAAATTTAAAGATTAGTTATACATAAAAAATACCAATACCCAGTGTATTTATGACTAGATTTTCGTGTTCAACGTCATCTGGGCAATATTTTTTATAAACAAAAGAATAGAAGTCTGTTCTCAAATATAATTCTTATAAATAATAGCTTAACACATTTTGGAATATTACATGCCCTACTCTGATCAATACCTAATTAAAATTGGTGCAGTAGTTTTGCTTTCTCAAAGAGTAAGCTTTTTTTAGATTAGCCCAAATAAACAATCAAACCGGTGAATAGACGATGCGGTTACGTATAGTATATATAGAAATTATATTATAGAGATACATTTATATTTATTTTCTATGTTCTGTTATATTTTGTATTATATTTTGTATTTTGTATTATATTTTCAATTATATTTTGTATTATATTTTGTATTATATTTTGTATTTTTTATTATATTTTATATTTTATTTACAGCCAAACAAATAAATCTTACGGAATTATACATGCTTTATTTACATGTTGATTTTATTTTATTATTATTATATTTATTTAGTTTCATGTATTGATTTTACAATTATTTTACATTTTCCCCCCTCTTACAGTCTTTTCGTTTCCTGTCGCATGTACAATAGTCTCTTATATGTTAGACTTAAATTTTATTTACAAACTCATTTACAAGCTATTTTACATATATTTTACATATCTAAGCCTCTCTTTATACAACATAATATTCATTTTCCTAGCTCTACTTTCCCCTCTTTCTTACCTTAGTGCTTTCGGTTCACCCGGATCCTCCTCATGAAAGAATTTGCCAGCAGTGATAGTTCGGGCCGATTCTGGCTGAATATTGTATGCCAGTAAATTATTTTCCGGTGATGAAACAATAAAAGGATTATATCGTTTTGAAAAACGTCTCAGAGTCGGTGCAATACTTTTTGCCGATATTGAAAGAAAACAAAACATCGCGAAATCGTCAAGCGTAACTTAACGTACTTTTTAGGCTAGTTTTTAACATTACGTGAAATTTTCGGCCGCGCGATAGTAATCTGTAGTTATGATTATTACACTAAACTTTGAGTGAAGTGTCTCGCTTGTGTCTAAAACTGTATATTTCTTGTACAATTTTGAATATATCAAGAAGAAAAGTGTCGTACTGGCCCGTTATTATCATCCCCGCTACATCTCAGTTCTGGCCCTCTAATGCTTCCAAGTACTGGTAGTGTCGGAAACTAATACTCGAACAGTATTCTGCCGAGAGTAAATTCTTTCACGGGTCCTCAGTGCATGCCCTCGCTATTTCTTCAAACTTTCTACTATACTAACACATTCTCACGTTAAGTTCCCCTCTCAACAGTTCCTTCATCCTGTTCTTTACCCTTTCCTCATTTCCCCATAACCCCATTTCTTCTACTTCCTTCCCCCAATCTTGCTTTATGATCTCCTTCGCCTTCTCGCAAACCCATTTGTGCTCTAATACCTCTTTTTCCTTCTTACATACTCTGCATATGACTTCTTTATAACCTCGTCCCTCTATTTTTCCCATACTCCCGCATCTCAGCCTTGCCCATCCCACCTTTTACTATTCCAGTAGCTTTCACATCCTAATCCTAGCTTCCATTCTCTATACCCTTCACAATAACTAGACTTGTCCAGCTTGCTCTACAGTACTTGAGTTTTCTGCTCTGCCCTTATTTTCCTCCCTTTCTCTAATCTTTCCCTGCTCTACCCTATTTCTCTCCCCTCCTGCATCCACTTTATACCTTTTCTGTCCCCTGTCTCCTCAAAGACTTTTCTTATCTTTTTCCCCCACTCCGACGGGTACCCATTTAATATATTTCTAATTTCTTCTTTCAGGCATACTTTCGGCCATCTGTTATCCTCCATCTTTAATATTTCTAACAAGCAGTTCCCCGCCCTTCTTATGGACTCTAACACAAGGCTGCCCCTTCCTGCTTCCATTTTCCAAATATAATCCGGCGTGTTTCCATTTACTCCCAAGACCATTTTCACATATCTGCTTTGTATCCTCTCTATGTTCTCCTATCTTTCCCATCCCCAAATTTCTGTACCGTACATACCTCCCGTTTTTTCTATAGAGTCCATGAGATATAGTCTCCCTCTTAAGTTGTTTAGTTTCGCCCTTTATTTACATGTTGATTAAAATTCCATAAAAATCGGTTCAGTAATTTTTAAGATTAGCCCAAACAAACAGAAAACATATGGACTTTATATATAAATATAATCAGAAAGAAAAAGTAAAATCATCCGTCTAGTTTGATATCGCACCCCCAAAATAAGAGTATGACAACAAAATAGTACATTATGTTACAAGGGCAAAAAGTCAAATATTTTTCCCGCGGGTGAGTCTGCTGCCCGAGCGAGCGAAGTGAAGGGAGGGCAGTATCACCTGAGGGAAAAATCGACTTTTTTCTCGAGTAACATATAGTACTTTATGCCCATCTCAACTGTGGTCACTTTTTGACTTGGAAAGCGGGGCTAATGGACAGTTAAAAGACAATATTGTTAAAAGACAATCCAAAATCAGGGTTATTGGTGGAACTTGATGAAATAAAAGAATTTGTACTAGTTTCTAGTGAAGTCACTTTTTTCCTGCTAATCATTTATGCGGGCAAAAAGTGTAATTTTGGTCTCGCATTTCAGGGAATAAAGTAACCATTTTCGTTGAGATGAGCATAAAATTCTTTTAGCTTGATTATTGTACACAAAACAGCTTATACCCGAAAGTTAAAACCCATAATACACTTCGAAAATTAGTTGAAAAGGTTTGAGAAATTATAATGCAATAATAAAATTCAAGTAAAAAGGTTTTATTTTAGGGACATTTTACATCACTTGCTTAATTTCACAAAAACGCAAGGATCAATATTATTCTCTTTCCTAGTTTATGACATTCGTTTGAACAAATTTACATTCTATCTACCAAAATAGTTATTCAACGTCTATTCAGTTCGATTTTTTATCCGCTTTTTCCAATTCTTCTCCAGACGCCGCCGGCGACCTAAATCGCGAGTATTATTTCACCTCGCGCATATAGGTGCGACCGCGACGCGTCGCGTTACGCTCGACTATATTTGCGTTCACGACGATGCGACACGACGTTGTATCGCATTTGTTACGGACGTCGCCCGTGGATTTGCCGATCGCATCGCACATATAAGGATAGAACAAAATGAAGTAGATGGAGATGGAAAATCGACGAGTGCATCGAGCCTCTGTTGACGCGCAGATTGCCGACGTTGCGAAACGTCTCTCTTTATTTTCTTTATCTGCGCGCTTCCGCGAACGCAGCAGATCCGCGAGCACGATTGTGTTTGATGGTGTGGATTAATTAGGCGTGAAGCATTAGTAGAAGTTGCTTTGTTGTCGTTGTCGAGGCTTAACGGGCTGCTACACAGGTGTACTATTTGTTATGGATTTAAGTTATCCTCTATTTATTAATTTATATATATATATATATATATATATATATATATATATATATATATATATATATATATATATATATATATATATATATATATATATATATATATATATATATATATATATATATATATATATATATATATATATATATATATATATATATATATATATATATATATATATATATATATATATATATATATATATATATATATATATATATATATATATATATATATATATATATATATATATATATATATATATATATATATATATATATATATATATATATATATATATATATATACAGAGAAGAAACGCATACATAACCTCGAAATTTTGTCAAAGGAAAATAAACAGAGGTATGCGCGCTCAGTGTGCTTGAATGTAGCTAGTTGGATAGAAAAAAAAATATATTTTTAACTCCGAAAGTTTAGTATTTTTTTAAAAATGACGCATCATAATGTTATTTCTTCGTGCGGAGCGATTGAGTTGATACGTAAATTAAAAATGAACATTTTTTTAAAAGTACCCACTGTCATGAATTCTTGGCTTTGAAACTAATTTTCAATAAAATAGCATTCTGATGCAGATTTTTACAAAAAAAATCAAATTAACATTGTTTTAGCTGATTAATGACATCTTTGCGCCCTTCATTTATCGAAAACATCTTTTGATGCATAGCTTTTATATAAAAAAACTTTCGATGGTATCGCTCTGGTCGATAACGTAAAACTAAAATATAAGACCCTTGACCACTAGACGCGCCCATTCCCACTAATTAGAAGAGCAAAAAATGAGCAGCAGTGAAATTCTGTGCATACAGAAAGTAAAGATTATTACTAGTAAGGCGGGGAGCAAAGCAAATAAATTTTTATTAATGATAAACTGATGTTTGTAATCTTCAAAGGAAAAGAAGAATTATTAATGCATTGGAAAAGTACTTTGGCTAAACTGGTTCTATTTTTAGATAGTCGATATTCAACAAAACAAACTTTTTTTCGTTTCCTTCCTTCAAATATTTATTCTCGGGAGTCGACGAGTAGAATACACGTTTATTGATATCGTTTGAAATGAATTTCAGCGGATCTAATCTCGGTTTTACTTTATTTTTCTTTTGTACTTTTATACTTGAGAAATTTTATAAGCCTAAGTAATTTAGCGTCTTAAACTTTTTACACTCATTTAGCAGTTATAACTTTCAAAATACGTAAATGAGACAAATAAGATCCAACTAACGTCGCCAAATCGACTAATGCTTCATAGTTTGTTAAAAACAAAAAAAATGAAAGACAAAGAGATTATTTTTATTGCTGCGTAGTTGTTGCTTGTACTGCGCATTAATCTCGATTTCACAATGCTCGCATAAAATGAAATAAGAAATTGCAGACCACAAATAAAATATTTAATTAAAATACATAATTTAAAAAGTTTTAAAACATTGATTACATCGTACATGTTTATTAAATACTTTTAAATATAAAAAATGACGTAATAAATTATCGACAAAATCAAACTATGGAGTTTTGAATTATCAACAAGAATAATTAAAAAGTCAAACCATTAATCCAAAATCATGAAAAATTCGAATTAGCGAAAACTTTAATTCTCACAAAATTAATTTAAATTTTCAGAGGCTAACTACGAATTAACACGAGTAAAATTCATGAAATTCGAATTAATGGGATATTTCTGGCATTGCTTAACATAGTTATACGTCAAAGCAAGACTGACCAAAACTATCTCGATAAAACCAAAACGAATTCTCGAAAATATGCTTCGAACTACTTCTCAAATAGGGTAGAGGACCCAATTACCGGATACTTAGTTGCGAACTCGCAGTTTTCAAACGTATTTAAAAGTTTCTATGAACTAATTCTGTAATCTGACCAATGGAACTCGAGTTTTATCTATTTATCTACACTGATGAATTTTTCTGAGATGAAATACTGATAAAATAAATAAATATAAATCAAAAACCAAAACAAACTTTTTGCTCCTATTACCGGATACGATAAAAGTTCGAGAATCAAATACCGTGCCCCAATTACCGGATACTAAACCCAATACCCTACCCTAGTTAGCGGATATTTGTAAAATAAAAATATAAACAAAATATGTATTTTTCATTTAAACTTGTTGGAATATCGCTATGCTTTAGCATACGTATGTGTGTAACTGTAGTTATACACTACTACATGCTTGTACAAAAAAGAATCGACTTACTAAGAAATGTCCCAAAGACATAAACTGAAATGCGAGATATAGAAAAGAGTGGGGAACTATATGCGTCAGCCCCGATATTCTCTTATGCCCTTTTGTCAAGTGTTTCTAGTCGTACTAGAGCATCTAGCTAGAGCAGTCGCACATTACTGACGTTATTACTTCCTTGTGCGAGTTTGAATAAACGAAAGTTATTTTATTTGAAATGTACATGGTGTATTGTCATTTATTTAACACACATTTTCAATAAACCTTTTGTTATCAATAACAATTCATCAAGCTAAATAAATAATAAATGCATGAAAACGGCCCGTGGATTACTGATTCCGTGTTCCGATGGTTCCGGTAATTGCGGAAAATGTTCACCGGATTTACTTTAAATGCACAAAATCTACAGATTTTCTAGTATTTCTGTTTTTTTTTAATTTAAACTAAAAACCAACTTCTACTAGTACCATTAAATGCTTATAACTTTAACAAATAAAAATATTATTTTGGAAGCATATAAGTAGTTGCTAATTTTTTAACGTTTTGAGTTATAAAAACGATGAAAATCATGTTATCTCAATTTACTTAACGTGGTGTTTCAGAAAATCGACAAATTAATATACTGTCCGGTAATTGGGTCCCCTACTCTAGTTGTTAAAATATGAACAGAGATCGGGAAAATACTGAATTATCGGTGATCGAATTATTAAGTGCGTGACTGTGTACATACAGATATTCAATACCCAATATAACTCAATGCAACATTAAAAATTTAAATATATTACACAGGAAATATCCGTTTCCTCCAAGCAAACCAAGTAATAGATGCAACTTTAAATCAGCTCGCGCAACAAAATTACATCCGCGAAGCGACGCTCGACTTGCATATAATCTCGCATAATCCGTCCGAGAAATACTGCTCTCTACTCGGGGTCTTGCAAATTTTTGGTCACCCCCGCACATACGAATTGGCACTTATTATTTAAACTATTTTTCTATAGTCATAAAATAATTTTATATACCAACGTTGAGCATTTATTACTCATCTGTCACAGATTAATTGCATGAAATGTACTTTTTTAATGAAAATACAGGTTGACTAAACCGGTTTAGTCAATTCTCACATACTTTAAGATCCATATCAAACAAAATTTATTGATTTTTGATTCACTCAACATTTTTATTAACCTATCCTTTCATCACTAATCTTTTTTAAATAGCAATGTTATACAAAAGACATATTTTAGCATGAATATTTAATAAGTAAAATTTTTGTCGTTTACCTTATAAAACATCAAGTTCTTGAAAAATACATCATTATCGGTCAGCGTAAATTTACGTCAGAACTATAAAACATTTAAGTATCTACTTGATTGAATAAAACTTTATTTATCATGACACAAACGGTATTAAACTAAATTAAGAATAATACAAAAGATCATATTTTTCGGTCGAAAATGGTTGGAAAACCACCTTAACTTTCTCTCTCTCTCTCTCTCTCTCTCTCTCTCTCTCTCTCTATATATATATATATATATATATATATATATATATATATATATATATATGTAGTAGTAGACGAAAAAGGTACATCAAACAGCGACGGACGCGCGCGCCTACGCTCGTCGCATTCATCATCGCCTAAGTAAAAGCTACGGCGGGCCACCCGCAAAGACAACTGCACCCTGGCATACCTAGTCGGCCGCAAAGTAATTAATAGAGCGTGTCCGCGGCTCTGCATTCAGTGTGCAGAGTTTGCGGCGAGCGTAAAGCTATAAGGAATATTTTGAACTACTGGGTGTTGCTTTTTTACAGTCATGGGTAAGGATTAAGATGAATTTGTCTGGATACGAATTTAGATCTAAGGTACCTTTGTTGGGAAAATATTTGTACCACATGAGGATAGATTTTGCTGGAATAAAGCTTGGGAAATAATTTAATAGTAAGATTACAAATTTATTTAGATAAATGGGTATAATGAGAATAAGATCTTTGGGTCACATTATTTAGATACATGATTATTTAGATAAATTATCTAATTATAGTGCAAAACAATAATATCTCATCATTTGAATGTGTTGTTTAAATATAAAATATAAAAACATTTTGTTCAACATTGGAATTAGATAATGTATCTGAATATTGTATTGCACACGTGACACATTATTAAGATAAATGATCATTTTGTATGTATTCTTCGATAAAGACTTCATAAAAATTATTATTAGAAAATGTTTTTGAAAATGTTACCTTTTTTCACAGATAATAATTATTTTTACATAAAAGTTTCAAACGGTGGATTTAGTTCTTAATTATTGTTATTAGTTTAATAAAATAAAAATCTCCATCCGAAAGAGTGATATCGACAAGATCTAGCGCGATACTCGTTCTTTTGATTACCTTAGAATTTGAGCGTGAGATTAAAATTTAGTATCCAAGTGTATTATAAATGAAGCTCGCAAACTGCGCTATGGGTTATTATAAAATGAACGAAAAAATATACAAATTTAAACTTCATTAATAGACGTATAATTACATGTCCGTAGTGTCTCATATTTTTCTTCACAGTGCATGCTCGTTTACGTAATGAGCCATATCAATAAGTTACAACTGCGTCGCGCGCTCGGCTCGTCTTTGCTGGTGCACGCGCGGGCACTACAAGGCCTATGGTTATATTGGTACTGACCGTTACCACCCACGCATCTCAGGCAAACAGAAAAGTTGCTCTTAATTTAGTGGCGTGAATATTCGCGCATAAGAGGCCCGGCAAGTTAGGGAACGACGCAGTTTCTGCGAGTGGACATGATACGCGATATTATACCGAAGGTTAATATGGACTTTTTTCTAATATATAATATTTAGATGTGATTTTCTATGTATTGCGTAGGTACTATTTTTTCCAGGAATAGCATGTAAGTAGTAAGTAATTAAGGGCGAGCACTGTGTCATTTGAGTTCATGTTGCAATCAAGCACAGATATTTACGAAATTACCTTCCACAAATAGATACGATAAGAATAATCCATCAACGTTGTTTTCTCAATGTTGTGCATCGATATGTACAGAAAAATTGTAACATTGAATGTAAATAAAAAGTAAAAAGTCAATTTTCAGTTAAAATATAGTTTTTTAAAATAAGATATTATAATTAGATTTAAATTTACTAAGAAATAAATAATTTTCTTTGAAAATAACAGTGGCCTCCTGTTATAATGCCCTTATTATATCGAGACCAATGTACGTAACCCTAAGTAACTATTAAGGTGGGTCTTATTTTGTGGACACCTCGAAAACTTCTAAACAGTTTTATTATTTTTAAGATTTTTTACTGCACGAAAAAATTAATAAAAATTATTAATAAAGTTTAATTTTAAAAGTTTATACATAAACTATATAAATCTTTGTAGAAACAATCAGCAAACTACGGTTAACAATTTTGACGATTTTTTCCGATTTTTTCTCACAAAATGTCACTATTCTATGTATTAAAAAACAACATTGTATACCTAGGGTTGAAATATTGCATACATTTTCCCGCAGTACAAAAACAACGAAAGTCCATGAATCTGTAGCTTATCACTAATGAATTACGAAATATTCTTCCAACCTAGGAAAACAGATTTCTCAGCAACGTCCGATGTATACAAAAGCAAATATGCGTTGCAGTCGGTATTAAAGGAAACTCGGGTACAATAAACTTAGTAAATCTTGAAACAAAAATATGCTTTTTTCGGACTTGAAATACTACTTTATAAGTCATGCAAGAAGCTACTTATCTTTTAATAAATATACTAGTAAATTAGAAAGTCATTTATTATTACTTTTAATGATATTTAACTCCCTGTGAAAAAAAAAATATAAATACAATATTTTTATGATACGAGGGTAGTTCAATAAGTCTTTAGAATGACCAACAGATGGCGCGCGAATCGCTCCAAATCATCTGTTTTCAGTCAGCACCACTCCCGACTAGATATATGGTGCAGTCACAGTCCACATCTTCTGAGTTTACGTGTTTTTATAACCAATTGAAAAAAAAAAATTGCTTGTTAAGAAAAATGGAAAAAACGAGTTCAGAGCGGTAATTAAACATTTTCATTTAAAGGGTTTAACTCCATATGAGATAAAAAATGAATTGGACTCAGTTCATGGCACATCTGCCCCTGCCTTAGCAACGGTTTATAACTGGGTAAATGAATTTAAGCGTGGTCGTACATCAATAAGTGACGAACCACGTTCAGGAAGGCCCGTAGAAGCAACTACTCCCGAAATCATCAATAAAATCCACGATATGGTGTTGAAGGATAGAAGATTAAAAGTGCGTGAGTTAGCTGAGGCCACAAGGATATCTATAGGTGCAGTTGTTTCAATTCTACATGAAAAATTAGGCATGAAAAAGCTATCGGCAAGATGGGTGCCGCGTTTGCTCTCAGCTGAGAATAAATGCAATAGAGTGGTCGCCTCTGAGGCTCTTTTGGCGCGCATAAGTCGGAATCCTGAGGAATTTCTTCGTCGATTTGTGACTGTGGATGAAACATGGATACACCACTACACTCCTGAGACAAAGGAACAATCCAAACAGTGGATTTCCACAGGCGAACCAGCTCCAAAGAAGGCAAAGACCGTAAAGTCAGCTGGTAAGGTTATGGCTACAGTTTTTTGGGATGCACGTGGAATTATACTTATTGACTACTTGTAAAAGGGTAAAACAATTACTGGTGAGTATTATGCATCATTATTAGAGCAGCTGAAAGAAGAAATTAAAAAACAACGACCACATTTGGCGAGAAAAAAATTCTCTTTCATCACGACAACGCCCGAGTTCACACATGCTTCGTTTCAATGGCTAAAATTGAAGAACTAAAATTCGAATTGGTCGAACACCCACCGTATTCACCAGATTTAGCCCCCAGTGACTTTTTCTTATTTCCAAACTTGAAAAAATGGCTCGGTGGACAGAGATTTACGGACAACGAAGACGTCATTGCCTCTGTAAGTGCTTATTTTGAGGAACTTCCGAAAACGCACTTTTCTGAAGGATTAAAAAAACTTAAAAAGCGATTGACCAAGTGTATAGAGCTCCAAGGAGATTATGTTGAAAAATAAAAAAAAATTTACCCAAAAAAATTGTTTATATACTTTATTCTAAAGACTTATTGAACTACCCTCGTATTTTTCAATTTTTTTTACTACGAGAATAAATAAAATTCTTGATTTTGAAAATAATGAAATAGGGGAATAACTACGTACTGTTGACCTTTTTTGGTAATAATAGTACATTATATAACTAGGGAATAAAGTTGACTTTGTTCCCGTTTTGTATATAGAACTTTATTTCCGACTTAAAACTGTGCCAACTTTATTGACTTTTATTGAAAATTTATATTAATATTAATATAAATATTGAAAAAAGAGAAAAAGACAGAGAAATTGAGATTTTACTTTATTCCCGCATGTGCGGGAATATTCATTTTTTGACCCGTTTTTTAGGTCAATAAAGTGGCCATTATAGTTAAAACGTGAATAAATAAATTTAGAATTGATAGATGTTTTGAATAAAACTTTTTGAATTTTCGATGTACAAAGATATACTACAATATTACATGTCGTAACGATATTATATTATCGTGACCAGTGACATCACGGAAATTTCAAACTGCTATATCAAGTTTAGTTTTTATCTAATTAGAAATAAAATACTTATATGACCATACACATTTTCCCATAATCAACCAAAATATGAAAGAAAAATAATCACTCAACAACCTAATTATCCTTCACAAGAATTGAAATCAGGCATAAATAACAATTTATTGTAAAAATCATCAGCATCATGATTCACATCACTCGTGTGTTTACTCTACCCTGAGCTTTCCCTGCAAGAAACACACACACACACATCCACACCTGTGTCCACACTTTATACCACTGTCTCCGTATACCAGCGAGCAAATGGAGCGCAGCTCATGGAAAGTGAATCTTGCGTCTCTCCTGTACGACGACGTCTTCGTGATGACGGCAGTGGCAACGCGAGATAAACCCGCTATAAATTTCCCTTCATCCAGCGGTAAATCTCCGCGATACTCGGTGGTGTGCGTACCTTAATACCCGCTGATACAAATCTCACGTGCGTCTATGTGCTTCCCCCCGCGTGCCTCGGCAATGATTCGCGCTCGCGAGCGCTGCCATTCCTTCGCTATTACGGCTACGAAGTATCTACGATATCGATGGGATTTCATAAAGAGCGCGGCGTGTCTTCCTCGTGAAGTCATCTTTGTAGAATAGTGAATTAATACAAATCGATTGCAGGGAGATGATTTCTAAGTTTAGAAAAGAAACGTTGGTAATAGCTATAGAGGTTTGCGTTCTTCAAGTATTGTATAAAATAATTGCTTTACAGTATGATGTGAATATATATAAGTCAAATGGAAAACGTGTATACTTTCAGAATATACATGCATATTTTTCGCCTACAAAGTGGCAAAAAAGAGTTTTTGGTTTGCTAACAGTCAGTTTATATCGAAAAATGTGTATCTAAAATTAAAAATCGTACTTATTTCTTAAAAACCACCTAAATGTATTTTTTATCTCATTATTTTAAAGTAATTTTTAGATCTATAAAAGAGATATACCGAATGTTCATACATCTAACATAAAAATTTTTAAAAATGTCTCTTAGATTTTTTGCTTGCTAAATGTCAAAGATAAATACGAAAGCATTCTAGAATTAGCGTAGCCGTAAACTTAAGTTATATACATATGCATACATTTTTTAAAAGTTCTACATATTCTGATTCACCAACCTCAAAGAATGATATCGAAATTCATCAAGGTCTCAGATTCCAAAATTCACACCGTTACGAAGCTTTCTCTTCGAGAACGCCAAAAGAAAGAATTTTGAAAAAATAAATATAAATAATAAAATGCGCATCGAATTTCATCCTGATATAATAACCACAACAATAATAATACTGAAAATAAAAAAACGCAAAAAAGAGAGCGCCCGCAATCTTCTCGCAAACGACGAACGCTTAAAAAAAGATCGCTTAAAAAAGAAATAAAAAAAAATAAGAGAAAGGCCACAAAGATAAACATGTTTTTTACTTTAGGAGCAAACGCTCTTATCTCCGATCTCTCTCTCTTCTCTCCCATCTCGCCAAAAATAGGAATAACTCTTCTCGTTCCCTCGCACACAAACCCACATGCGCGCGGTTACATGACTTGTCTTTCGCACTTGACGCTGACGCCGTTATCAATTGCATTCCTTCCGCTTCCTCCCTCGCAACAGGTTTTTTTTCTCCTCGCCTCTCGCGGAAGAAACCCGCACCAACACCAATACAATTTAAAAAAGAAAAAAAGAAGCAATTCGCTAATGTCTTGTGTACAGTCGCGGCTGTTATCTGTCATTTTACTCGGGTCACGCGGCGTGTGCAATTGCAGCAGTCGCTCCGCCGATAAAGACGCGTTATTTTTGTAACGCGCGGCGAGTCCCTTGACCCGGTCGAACGAGGCTCCATAATGCTCTCCGCGGCCGACCTACAACTCGATATTTCAAGGTTCCCGCTGCCAAAGAAGAAGAAGAGAAGGAGAAGGAGGAGAAGATGAGAAGGAAGAACCGCAGTCTACGGCGCAGCGACAGGTGGCACAGACGACCAACGCGATGCTTTCTATATATATATATATATATACATATACGGTTTTTTGCGCCTCTCACTCTGTGGTGCTGCTGCTTGTTATTGGTGCTTTCTTAGGTTTGTAAGAGAAGGTGGGACCATATGGGTTCTTGCAATGTTGAATAAATGATGAATTTTCGGACTGTTTCTTTTTTCTCGGTTGCTCGGAAGGCTCGAAATTTAAGTGAAGGAACTCCATGGATGTGACGATATAGACAGTTATTTACACGTATTTGTTACTAAAATAGTAATAGATTATCTAGTGCACAATAGTTCTCCTAACATTGTGTGAAGCTCACAGATTAGCTTATATACTAAGGTTCTTGGTATAATACAGTGAAACTGTTGACGCTAAAAAGCTAGATCTTTTCTCGCTTTGTATAATAAATAAATGTTTTAAGTAAAAGTATTTATTTAAACCGCAGCAAGAGCTGAGGTGTAAATTCGCAACCAGATACTTTTAAATTCAGGGTATTTAGAAAGAAGTAGGGGCTAAGACCTACCATAACTACGTTTAATACCTCTATTTCTTATATCATTTGTAATGACAGATAATAAGGCACTAGTTAAAATTTGAGTGTGCCCCCTATTAGTTAACCTTCAATTACCAATTTAGTAAGAATTTTCACCCGAGAATTTTTCTAAAAAATGGCATTTCTTATTAAGTAGATGTCTTCCCTCGTGGAAAATATATGCGAAGGATCTATTATCGAATGACACGATTCCGAGACCCAAATGCCCTCAAGATTACAAAGTTGTAAAGAGATACTTCAAAATTAAAAAAGAATTTTGTAAAAAAAATTATTTCATACTTTTTTCTTTTAACCTTTTATATATTCATCAATATATAGCAAACTAATAGAGAATTTCATAGTAAAGTATGTTATTTGATACATATTTTTTTATTTTTTTGTGCGATAATATTATTTGTTATAATTTGATGAATAAAAAAAGTTACAAACAAAAAGGTAAACATTATTTTTTTCTCAAATATCAGTTTTTTAATTCAACCTTTTCATTAACTAATTAATTTTTTTTCTATATCAACGTTATAAACGGATTTCTCATAAAACTTTACTCAGAAAATAACTAAGGTTATTTTACAGAAACCTCTAATTTCTTTCTAAAATATCTGCAGAATCGCAATTTGCACTAGTGTGGTAACCGAAGTGGTAGCCGTGTAACCAGGAATGAAGTGTGATAACAGAAGGTTAACACTACAATTAAACAGTGAATTTGACTAAAAAATCTAGCAACTCTGAATAAATTGCTGTGCTAAAGTGTCTAGTAATTATCCCCAATCGACCTCTGGCCACTAATATAACTATGCTATCATTATCTTTCAATTATCTACAAATTAAAAACCATCCCATATTGAAGAATCTTAACGCCCGCATCGCATCGTCTCTCCCACTGCAATCATCTCGCGCGCAAGGCGAATATTTGGCACACAGGGCGGGATCCATCGTGCATGTACGAAGGATACACGAGAAAAATGCCCGCGTGGTCGAGCCTTCTTCCCATGCTGCGTGCGGTTAGAGAGAGGAGAAAGGGAGCGCGCGGCAGCAGAGCATTTTTGACGTCGAGGAGAATGGAAATAGGAATCCGGGTGAAACGACGCACAGGCTTCGACGCAAATTAGGCTCTGGCTTGGAGAATGGCTCGTTTTATGATTTCGTTTTCAGGCATTTGATGGGATCGTAAAAGCTGATTGGGTAGGATTATTTTTAAAGATTTTTATAAGGTGAGTGTGGCTTTTACGTGAAAGTAGTGTTTTTGTCGAGTCTTTTGTTGACATATGGAGATGTAATCCATTCTTGTGTTTTGACTTGTAAACAGCCAAATCGAAGAGAGACATTGCTTTTAAGCATTCTTTAAATTAAATTTCGGGTTGAATTATATACCTGCAAAGAATTTGCTCTTGCAAAATGAGAATACATACAGTACAACGATACGTGATTAATGAGATGTGAGACCCATCTGTCTCGCAATGAATGTACAATGCTCTTTCTCCTAAGGGAATGCAAAACCCATCTTTTACCAACGATGGAGATAAATACATTTTTTTATTTACACACACTCAATGATATATAAAGTGTAACACAACCTAAGTCATGACTTTATGAAATGGTTTAAAATAAATTTAAACATAAATTAACAATCAGATTAAACTGTTTTGTTGAAAACACTAATTGATATGAAGCTCTTTGTAGGTTATCAGGCAAAATATTACCCATTTTATTTGAATACCCAATTACAAGTGTGTTGAGTTTTTGATAAGCTACTCGAATTTATAAATTTTCAATTGATATATTTATAATATGCACATACATTGAATCAACAAACTTATTAATACATTTTTATTGTAGAAAAACAATCAGTCATACTTTTAATATCATATCCTATCTTAATTATAGCTTTGTTCAATCTCCCTATATCATAAAGCAAAGTGTGTAGTATTTATATTAAAATGAAGTAGCCTGCACCGAGTACAGTAAACTCTTATGCATATATTATTGTATTCAGTGAAAACCGAGTGCAGTTATTAATCGATTAATCATTGTCGCAATTGACAAAACAATGAGTCAACAAAAGAAAACAAACAACCACACGAACCTTGTAAAAACGTTTGACTCGCACAGCTCCTTCGTACGCATATATTTTCAACAACAACAAAAAACAGCAGGTAAATGAAGCGATCGCAAGGCAACTATATAATAATAAAAAAATCACATTATACGTTATAAACACATGCGCCCGAAAAGCATGATTCGCTAAACAGAAGTACACATATAGAACCAGAAGAAAGAGCGAGGCATCACGCCACGCGATAAAACTGGCGGGGGCCTGAAACAAACCCCCGTATCTCGGCCGACGAGGAGAGCGAGAGAAATATTACCGACTGGATTTTCGGCGGTTCGCAACCGGGAGATGTCCCTTCACATTCTCGACAGCTTTCGCGTTCCTTCATTTTTTTTGTGTTGCTTTCTTTTCCTTTCTAAAACGCGCTCTCATTTTTATTACGTTTGCGCGTTATTTCGTGTCGAAAAATGTTAATGCTGACGGGTGTGTGTTTTATTGTAATTCAATGGGAAGATTGGATAATATTTGATTTTCTCGTCAGATCGAACAGAGGGTGCTTCCTTTTACAATTTGCTTTGTATGCCTTTATCGGGGTATCGATCGAAGAATCTTTATTTGTGGCGTTATTATTTCTATTTCAAATTGTACAAATAATAAGTGTTTTGTGTAATTCAACTAAAAATTGAAGAAAAGAATATGTTCTTTTTTATCGTTTGCCCGACCACTTGGATTGTTATCTTAGATATCTTAGATAACGCTAAGTACAAGTGTGTACAATGCAACATAAAATCCAAACGCAAACATTATATACTTCTTTTATCTATGTCGGCTTATTGAATCATATTGTAACTTTGTTTATTCCGTAATAAAGTAGAGAATTTCATAGAGTTTAATCGACCATTTTGATTGCTGACATAAAATATGACGAAATTCGACGATTCCAGGAAAAATGGAAGTCGAGAGCGTCATCTCTTCATTCAAGCCGCGACAAATTGTAAATAAGCAAGCTTCATTATAGATTTCTCAGCGAGTTATATCGTCGGCATAAAATCACGAGAAATGGCAATAAAATGTCACTGCTAAGCGGCGGTACTGAAGTATTTCACCTCATCGCAGAATAAGAGAAAGAGAGAGAGAGAAAGAGAGAGAGAGAGAGAGAGAGAGAGAGAGAGAGAGAGAGAGAGAGACGGTGTGATCCGTCTTAAATCGTGTAAAAGTGCAGGCACGAGCTGTTTGAATTAAATAAACCACTTTATTGCCTTTTCGTTTACAAGTTAATTTCCGGGAGAAATCGCCAGGAGTCCCGAGGATTGCCTTTTTCCAAGGCAAGCGAGTTAGAGGGATAGTCTATGGTAATGACCTCGATGCTCTGCATGTCACCGTTGTGTTTTCTTCTGCCCAAACTGAAAAAAATAAAAAGTAGGTGTGAAGCTACTTTTGCTCAAATGTTTGGCTCCAAGTAGATTCTGCTTTCTGTGCGACAGCAAGCAGTAATCATTCGACGCACCCAAGCAGATGTTGCTTGACTCTGTGAGTAGCTGCAACTTGAGTACCTCTACTTGACTGACAACAGTAGTCATTGCTTGACTGTCGAGTTAATATAACCTGTTATCTTTGTCAGTGCAGAGAAGAAGCATAAAGTCGCATTTTTAAGTATAAGCACGGACGCAATGATTTCGCTAATTACGTACCTGTGTACATATTGTTACCGTACAAGGAAAATATCGCACACATTTTTTTGCGTACGCTGTATAAAAAACAGTTTGAAATTACTGTATTCAGCGTTGGTAAGAAGCCGAGCTGTTCTAAATGAAGCGAAGAATAGTCTTTCTAAAATAACTAGAATACTAAGTGGTATGAGATAATGTTAATATGTACGAGAAATAGTTAAAGCTTGTAATCTTCCCGCTTTAAAAGAATCGTGTTTTTTCTGTTCAACATTTATCTAATAATAACAATAATTACAACAATTTTGATAATCAATTTGTTGTTTCTCGCCATTTTTAGTGAAATACTTTCTTCGTCTTTATTTCATTTATAAACTAATACCCCGAGCATTAAACATGCTTAGAATTCCACCAGGAAAAATATTTAAAAATTGACAAATTAAAAGTTAATTTAGAAATTGTTTTGTTTCGAGTGCATTGCACTGCGATAGTAACATTGCGATGAAAAAAAATGTATTTCTTCTTTAATCAGCTTGAATACTTTTACTGATGTAACTAGTAACAAATTTTCCGAACATTTCACAGCAAATTTTAATTGCATGACAAACGAAAGCTGCGAATAAATCTCATTCAACGACGTATTTTGTTATTTTTCATACCTACACTCGGCTGAACCTTGTCATTATAAATTAGAGAAAGAAGACTGATGTCTTATTATCATGCAATTATTGAAGGGGCTTCGAAAGCGTCGAGAAAATTTTCGCGAAGTCTTTCGACACCTCGACTCATCTGCATCAGCGTGACTCTTTTCAGCAAACGCAATCGGGAATAATAACGAGAAAGCTCACGCGTGTATGTGTGTGCAATGTTATGGTTCGGGCGGTGCGACTGGAATTGCAATCCCCTTGCCTGCGATGACACACCTGACTGTGGGAAAGTTGTTTTCGGCTTTAATAACCTGTTACTGGCCTCGTTTCGAAAAAATCAACGGTTAAAAAGCCACCACCCGATTCGAAAAGCGATCGCGATTCGGGATGTCGTGGCACCGACGGAGTATGAAAATATTTTCGAAAGGTGCCGCCTTCGAGTCTATCTCTCTCTCTCGCTCTCTTTCTCTCTTTCTTTCTCTCAGCATAACGAAGAAATAAAACGATCTTTTTGGGGAAGTACCTTGATACTGTAGGAATGCCAATAAACGATTAATATCCATTCACATTTATTGGCACAGGTTCGATTAGATAAGATTCAAATAACGAAAAATAATAATAAATATTAAATCACAAGAAGAGCCTTTGGTACGTATACAGTAAAAATAATTTTTGCTTCATCTTAATATTTTTGTTATTCTTAAAATAAGAAATGAATACGCTAATTTTACTTTTTATAAAAAATCTGCCCTAAAAATAAGAACTGAGTAATTTTCTTTAAGAAGCATTTTCACTTAAAATAATCAATATATACAAAATAAGAAACTCTTGATGGAATAAGAGAAAATAATTTATTATTTTAAGATTAAAACTTACATTTAAAATTATCTTTTGACAGGAAAAGAATAAAAAATTCTTAAAATAACAAACTTTGGCTTGCTCTCAATTACAAAAGAATCGTTCTTAGATTTATAACACATGTTTTAAAAAAAATTGTTTTTGTAATTAAAAATCCTGTTTGCTGTGTAGAAATTAAGTACTTGTAGTTCATTATAATAGGTTCTTATTTAAAAAGAAAGAATTAATATACGGAAAGAGCTTTTATTTGAGCTTTGCTTTGTATAAAAATATTGATTTATTCCAAAGTAATAAACAATCGAGCTGAAGATTTTCATGCACTAATATTTTTGTACGAAACAACGCTTTTCTTATCTACTATTTTTCACATTTCCTATTATTGATGTAGCGCAGAAACTTACAGAATTATGACCAGAAGTCATGACGCAATCTTTCACCGAAATAACATAAATGCGGTGTAAAACGGAGCTTATATCTTAAAAACAGCCTCATAAAAATGCCTTCCCCAGAGGAAATACCAGTCCCATTCTCAGTACAGGTGATAATTTACTGTGCAGTGCCATTAAATTATCGACACTTGAGCGATGCTCCCTGGCGACTTTATCGCCGTATGTTTCATCTGTGTACTCTGCGTACGATTCGCGACGACGGCGGAGAAGAAAAACGTCTTTATAGCTCAATAGAAGCCATCATCCTCGGGCAGATAATGCACGCGCGTTTTGTTTTTCTCGTCAGCGCGAGCGAGATGGAGATACAATCGACATGATGCTCCCTGGTTATATATATACCGTGGCAGCACACGATAAAGACGAGGCAAATAATGGATGGAAAAAAGAGAGCTGCTGCTGCAGCTTTTACGGAACGTCGTTGTTGAAGCGAGAAAGAGAGGATAAGAGAGAAAAAAGTGAGCAAAGGGCAACAACTATGGTAGTTAGCTCTTGAAACGAAACATTTGGCCTTGCATGTACCAAACTCATGTAAATCAGGTCTGCGCGACCGGTTGAGCCGGTAGCCAATCGAGTTTCATCACTGCGTCGTCGAGCCCGTGCTTTATCGTGTCTCTCCTGTGCACAGCTGATCCATCGTTTAAGCCGCTGTTGCTGGCAAGATCAAGGGGGTGTCGATGTCAATTTAAAATTAAAATTTTCCGCCTCAAATCTTGCAAGCCAATAAATGAATGATGGCTGTGATTAAATATGCAGAGGAACTGAAGTAAAAAGAGTATAAACTACTGAATATCTCGAAAGAGACCCATTTTTTATGTAAACATTAAATGAGAAAATTCCAAGGTTTTAATACGCTGTCTGATGAGCTGATCGGATTTTTTTGTCTAAGGCCTATTTGCAGGGGCTCTTTATTGTTTATTGATTATTGTTTATACTTATTATTCTCTCATAATAGAATGTTTCAAGTGAATAATGTAATATTTCGACAAATGCCATTAGAACAAAGACTCTAGAGTCTAACATGGAACAGTTCTGTGACATGACATCCGCAGAAGTGCTGAAAGTTTGATTATAACACTTTCCTTTCAAGATATCCAAGGCTTACATACTTGTCAGCCACTTTGTATTAACCGAATCGTGTACAATTAAGACAATATTATCATTATAGTAAATAATGGAAATTTGTGGTAATATTGTCATTAAAACAAAGACTCTAGAATAAAATTTGGAGCACTCCTGTGTATGACATCCGCAGAAGCGTTGAAATTCTGTTGATAACGGCCCTGCATTATTATATAAGACAAGGCGACGTAATACTTTGTATCATTCGATCGACATACTCAAATACAACTTTATTATTTATTATCCTTTGTAAAATTTGAGATGGAAAATATGGAATTTTCAATTGACACCCCTTCAATGCGATCGAATGCTTCATCGTTTAAATAAGTCCTGTTTGCTCACGTGACCCAGAGACCATCATAAATCTCCCCTCGCCAGATGAACTTTCTTTCCGAGTCGTTCGAAAAAGACACCGCCAGCTTCAATTAAATCGAAAAAAAGAAGTGTCTCTTCATTCATGAAACGCCCTCGAAGCGATACACGCGCACGGGCATGAAAAAGAATATATTTCCGAATATTTTTCAGCGCCTCGCTGCCAGCGCCATTATCTCTTATCTCTGCGCGCAAACGCGTCGTTCGGTCGACGCGGTTGTCGTGCGTTATATCGCGCGCAAAAGAGAGAAAGACAGAGAGAGAGAGAGAGAGAGAGAGAGAGAGAGAGACGCACACAAGGTTAAAAGACAGATAAATGGCCGGTATTCATTCAGCTATGTCTAATCAGTTAAATTTGGTAGAGAATTTTTGGAGGTCGCTTTGCGCGACGCACAATTATGTATTTACGCGAGTCTCGAGTTTCGTTTCGTGCGTAGCATCTTTCGTTTATTTATTTTCTCTTTTTCATTCTTCTGCATAACACGCACTTTTCCTCCGAAATCCGAATTCACGTTGTGCCATCGCAGCGATATTATTACGCCTCTCGATAAAATTCCTCTCGCAGGCGGACGAGATAGCGAGTGTCATCGGTATTTTTGACAGCGCAGCTCCACGGCCCCGGGGGAAAAAACTTAATAATCTTCGAAATTAAATGTTAAATAGGACTCTCCGCCCCGCTCGTATCTGTGTGTGTGCGTTTGTATGTGTGCGTGAGTGAGTGTGTGTGTGTATATGTGTATGTGTGTGTGTGTGTGTGTTTAAAATAAGAGCCTCCGCGAGCGTCTTGTTTACGCTGAAAAATGTCCGGCTATTTGTGAACGGACGATGTTTTTAAATGCAAGCTGCGAGCACGCTCGAGCTCGGTGGTATGTTAATTTAATTGACATCTTGCGTTGCCTAAACCAATAAAAGCCTAGATCCTCTGTATATACATATACACCCATATGTGTACACTCGTTTCCGGTCTCGGGGGAGCTGGAGCCGTAGCTCTCCAACATTCCTTTTTTCTTTTTAGGCACGACCGCGACACGGAAGTGCCTTATGTTTTCGTTAGCGAAAAATGTGTGAGATAGGATATCACACGCAATTTTTTACCAATCGGGCTGAAATTTTAGGAGAGATCTCCTCCAGCACAATATGAAATTCTATTTTTTTATCCCGATCCTGTACGTAATTTTTAAATTGCGAGCACTTTTTGCTTATTTTTATGTGTTTTTACGTGTTTTTTTTTAAATTCATGTTACACGATTATCTCCATGAAATCTTAGCGGATCAGGCTCAAATATTTTTTGGGAAGTCTCCTAAGTATAACAACCTGATGGTCCTATTTTGGGATTGATCCTGCAAATATACGCTGAATGCGGCGACTATAAAAAATCGCTAAAAACGGTTTTTGGGCTATGACTTGAAAACAAAGCATTCTACGAAAAAAGTTACATAGAAAAGTTATAGATCTTTGAAAAATACAACCTTTTCCCATTGACATCTATTTATGAAAATACTTTTAACTCGAATTAACAGGCGAAACACGAATTTTAACATCGAAAAAACAGCTTTTTACCATATAATTTTACAGCTATGCATTTTACATGAAAAAGTTAAATGGAAAAGTGGTAGATCTTTGAAAAAAACAACTTTTCTTTCTGGACACCAGGACGCGAAAATGCTTTTAAATCAAGTTAATAGTCCAAAAACGATTTTTGACATCGAAAAATGTAGTTTTTTACTATAAAACTTTGCAGGTATGCATTATACAAAAAAATTTAATGAAAAAGTTGCAGATCTAAAAAAAACACAACTTTTTATGGTAGCAAATATTAAAAAAAATGCTTTTACACAAGAATCAACCTAAAAAACGATTTTTCATACACATCATTTAATAACAATTGCGGTGCAGTACGCCCAATCGATCTTAAATTTTTTTAAAGATGTCCCCTTCTCAATAAAAGTTTTATATTCAAAGTACGACCACTTAAACACGATAGTATTTTTTGTTACTAAATACAAACAGATAATAGTGTCAGCGTTAAATGTAATCTTTAGTTTAGCGCTTCGCGCGAGTGTCAGGTAATGAAGCGAACGCGCGGTGTGAGCAAGGCGAGTGCGCAGCGCGAGCTCCGGTAAGGCAAGCGAGAGCGAAGCGCGAGCTGAGTTCGGTCATGCCTCTAATGCAAAACGCGAAGCGTTTTGCATGCCTTGCATCGCGAAGCTCTGAAGCTCTGGAGCAGGCAAGTCACATGCGGTCGAAGGCCGCGTGTGGCGCGCTAGTTATATATATACAACGTCCGATTTCAGCCGCTTTACGCAACAGTCGTTCCATCGTGACCTTATCGGAATCTTGCGTCCGCCGGTGGCACAAGTCGCTCGATTTTCGCGCATGATTAATAACAAATATTTTTCGATCCGCTTGTTTTTTTGCGCTCCGATTTCAAAACAAGTCTCGCGGCAAGTGCGTGACTCATTTAATGCCTGCGCTCAGATGCAATCTTATCTCGCGCGAGAGCTAATATGGGCTTTTTAACTACATATACATTGTAGGATAATAACTTGTATCGGTTGAATATCGATTAGACACTATCGTGAAGATTTAAAATATGCCAGCAGTCGCAGTGGGTATAATTTACGCTCTCGGTGCATATTTCAAAACAACGGCAGAGAGCTTTTTCTCGCAAACGGGAATATATTGTTTTTTTTTCAATTATAGAGGGAAATTCCCAAGGCGTCCATTTAGCATTTTTATCGGCGCGTTATACCAGCTGACAGCTGCTGAAAACAACAGCCATACGTGCGCGTTAAAGATTCACGAAAATTTACCGCTACACGCCACAGCGCAGTAATAAAGCAAACTCACCTGTGCTATATTATGACAGTTCAAAACTTCACAGACAGCAACAACACAAATTCTTCTTCTTCTTCTTCTTTTGATATATTATCCTGGCAATTCAGTGGGCAGGGACAGTAGAATTTCCTTGCGCAAGTTCATCATGCGGAATCGGTATCGGCAATTCATAAAGAGCGTTCGATCCTCTCTAGCGGCAGCGGCATCAGCATCTCCGCTGATGTAATTCATGCTTACTCTTGTGTCTTACGTAAACAAAGCGCCGCCACGATCGAAACCACACAAACGCACACACAGATATACCGTATATGTAATTACATAAAAATTCAAGTCAGTCTACGTTGAAAGCCACAAACAAGAGCAACGACGACTTCATCGCATTGCACCCAGCCAGAAAAGAAAGTGTCTCATTATTGTTCCGTGGAAATCGGGTTACACGTACGTGTACACGCTCACTGTGTACTGTCACTTTCGCCCTGCGTGCGTTCTTATTTTGGTTATTTTTCTTTTTTTTCCACCTTCTCTCGGTTTCGCAGAAACCCCTCTTTCACGTGTATATCGTAACACGCGCGAGCGCGGGCTCAATGAGTCGTGACTTTTTTTATTTCCTTCTAACGCTCTAGGAAAGTCGACGTGCGCGTCGATTCTCTCACGCGGGCGGCATGCATACGTAGTAAAACGCGTCAGAGAGTCGTAAATTGCGAGCGCGAGACTCGAGACTTGACTGACTGTTACTACTGCGCGTGTTTGGCTCTGGCTAGAGAGAAGCTGATTTCACTACTGTACACTGCTATGGCCCTATGACTAATTCGGAGCGCGCGTGTTAGTTTAAGAGCACTCTGGCAGACCGGAAACACCACTTATAACTGGACCTTTGAACTCTCACATCTGTCATCTTCTTTTTCCTTACAATCTTCACTGATGAGAATGGAAATGAGAATAAAACTGGCTATCACGGCAGTTTGAAGTTTAGAATCTGTGTGTGAATTTGGAGGGCTTTTTTGAATACTTCCAATTACGATTATTCGTCGGTATTTTGCAGTACACACGTGGTCCCTTTTACGACGCAACCTGCTTCTCCTCTAGCATACACTGTACTCTATATTTAACAATACAGAGTATCACTTTTAACCACTGGTCCCGCCACTCGAGGTCGACTTCTACGCAAGTACGTCGCCTCTTCACCTGTACAATAACAAAAACCGTGTATCCGCGCGGATGGGAAGCAAATGTTCGCGAAGCAACGACACGCGCGACGCGCAACACACCACGTACTCGCAGCGCAGAGGTTGGCGCCCAACTGAAGTAGCGGCGGCGCCCCCCCGCTCGTTTACTCTCAACGGAACTCTGACTGAAATGCCTCTCATACAGCCGTTCGAACGCGTGCGCAAGAGAGAGAAAGAGAGAGAGAGAGGGAGAGAGAGAGAGAGAGAGAGAGAGAGAGAGGGAGAGAAAGAGGGAGAGAGACAGAGAGAGTAAAGGTTCATTCGTAGTGAGATACCAGATACGGAACCGGTTGGGACTAAATTTGATAATAATACGCATTATGTTGTATTGTAGTATTACGTTGTTATCATTATATGTATAAGCAGCAATATCTGTAGTAATAGAAATAATAGTATTTTTTAAATAATTCTTAATTTTTTTATTTGCTTCATTATCAATGCATTTATAAATGTTATTACTGTTAATCATAACGTATGCTTTCTTAATTTGGTTACCTTACTGTAAGAACAAGTATTTCTTCTGCTACTGTTAATATTGCTCACATATGTATGTAAATTACACCAATTGGTGAGTGGCACAAAGGTCTAGCTTTTTGTTTGTATTAATATGTACATACAAAAGTATTCGTTATATTCTTACTAGAATGTTTGGCACATAAACTCCTACCCCTTCCCCCTTTTTTACATCATACATATATACAAGTAATCAGCAAAACTATATATTATGGAATATAATGAAACAATGAAAAATTGTATGTTAATCCAACAGTCAAAATATCTTTGAACATATATCCAAGATATTTTATATAGTACCTAATAAGCGACACACTGACATACATGCTCTCACATATATACTGATTTTCACTCACTCCTGATACCTCCTCATATATTTCTCATCACTCTAAACTCTAATGAGTAAAAATCGAAGCAAACAAAAGTATAAATAGAAATGTACGCATTTGAAAGGAGTAAATTGCTAATTCTCTACATTTAAAGCGGAAAAAATGTTCTTCTAAAAGTAGAAATTTAGGAGTTTACTCTTTTCAAAAAAGTAAATTTGTCAATTTTCTCTTTTAAGGGGGCACTCCACTGATTTTTACCTGCTGGATGTCAAAACTCTTTGTTATATCAAAGTTATAGCCTGTTGAGTGAAATAATTTACATTGCGTAGCATATTAAATTAAAACTTCAAATGTAATTTTCTCGAAACTTACTTTTCGAACTACTTGAAAAAGTTCCGTACGCGACCAATATTTTGTTTTGAGGTATTTTGAGGTTAAATGTTTTATTCGTCAATTGTAAGCATTGAAACATGTAGTTTTTTTATATTTTTTCAAGTTCAAGAAACGATCATTTATTTCAGACCATTAATTGAGTTTAAATAATTTAAAAAAAATTAACTTTTGTTCATTTTAAGTTAAAAACTATTCTAGAATATTTTAAAATAGAATTTATTAAATTCGTATATGCAAGGAACTTTTTTAAAACCTTTGTTTTTATTAAAAAATATGTATTTTCTCCAATAACTAGTAAAAAAATTTTAGTAAAAAATTCTCAATTTTTTAAAAATTTCTTTAATTATGATAAATAAGTTACCGTAGTTTATCAGTGGAGTTCTCTCTTAAAAGGTTACAATGACATTTTTTCCTCGATTTTGCATCGATTTTTACTCTGTATGGTTTAGACTTTTGAGTATATACTTGTACAGGGTTAGCCGTAAAAAAGGTGAAAATAATAACTCAACTAATATCCCAACAACCCAACAACCCAACTTTATTTCTTGGATTATTGTATCCTGTTACAGAGTAGTGTTTGATTATGTCTAGTCCAGTCTGGTTAAGTTTAGCCTTACTGGGTCAAGTATCTCATTATGAACGGACCCTAAGACGATGGATTGTACGGTCTCGATTGTATACGTCTATTCGGCCGCGACATGCGAGAACGAGCGAGAGAAGAAAGAAGAGAGATAGATGACTTGTATTGATTGTACAAACAATGACTGCGAGGAAAACATATTTTTTTGCTGAAATAAATGTGTGTACGTATCCTTATCCGTTGGCGCTGCAATATGCAATTTACGTAAGCTTCTGTGTTGGTACGAAGTAAGCTTGTTTGTACATACTTCCTGATCGCTTATAATCCTTGCGGAATATATGGTAATTTTGCTGGTGTGTGCTCTGTATAATGCATTTTTTAGTGGAAGATTTGGTATTTGGAGTGAGTTTGGTTTATTAAACGAGATTTAGTCGAGCGAAAAAATGTTTGCCTTGGAGTTGGTGGTGGTGATAGCGACTATAAGGTTATGAGCCGCTGCGTCATTGGCGATTCCATGAATGAAGTTCAGTGACTAGATAAATCAAATGGTCGTCGTAAAATTGAATTGCATTTTATCTCCATTCTTGCGCAAGTCTAAGTGAATTGTATACTATTCAATCCCTTCGTGATACATCAGTCCTATCTTTGCTTGACAGCTATTTATTATATTTTTAAATAATATACTTTTATTCAAAATTATATTAATTTATACATTTAAAAAAAGTTGATTACGCAGCTTGTCAGTTAGTTGATAAGAACTTGCGCATTCGAGTCACTCCATTCATGAAATTATTTTCCTTCATTTTTCTAGGCAAAAGACAAGGTATTATATTTTATAATTATTTAAATTGTGTACTATTTAAACATAAAATTTACATGGTAGATTATGTAAATGATATTAACGAATCCCCCCCTGCCCTCACATAAGGATCAGTAAGAGTTTGGTACACCTACCCACTTCTCTTATGTAAAATTTCATTTTGTAAAGGGGGGTTAAAAACTTACTATGTCAAAACAATCTATTTTACCTACCAAAGTATTTCCTCGTCTTATTTTATGTCTTAATTTTAAACATTAATTTTATTTTAATTTAACGTAATATATATATATATATATATATTCAATTCATTTCAAGATTTTATATAAATTTAATTATAATGTTTAACGTTTAAATGTTAACTGTAGGTTATTCTTTCAAAATTATTTTATAATTTATGCATCTAAATATTTGATTATGGTATTAATAGAGTATATAAGTTATCGACGTAAGAAAGATACATTTTTACATTTATTCAGTCTTTTTTCTAGAAGTAATGAATCTTATGATTTAAAATTTCTAAAGTTTGTATCCCAATTATTAATATCCCGATTCCATTTATTGACGTTAGAATGTTTTGCAATGTAATAATTATATTTTAATTATCATATAATTTATTGTTTCAATTTAAAGAGGAAAAATAAAATTGTAAAATTGTGAAAAAGAAGTTATAAGAAAGAAGATATAAATGAAGTAATATAATAAATAAGATATAAGTTATAAGAAAGATTCTTTAGAAAAACATTAGTTTTTATTAATAAAAACATTTTTATTTATAACCCCCGCATCCATCCGTCTTACTATACACTTCAAACCTCCCACCCACGTATCCTTTCATTGATCTTTACATTTCAAACCCTCCTCCCATGCATCCGTCCATCCATGCACCCACACATTCATTCTATTTCTATACATTCCCACAAACGCATCGTCCCATCCACCCACCCATTTATTTATCCACCTTGACACTTCAACCCGTCTACCCACGCAAACATCCATCCACCCACGCATCCCATTCACCCATTCATCTTTTCATTAGAAAAATATTAAGAGTCAGCATCAACTTTAACGTATCCTGATTTAATCCATAATCCTTTCTTTCTACTTTTTGATGTCTTAAAAACATTGTTTAGAATTTGTTTAGCCCCCGCCCCTATGCACATAAGACAAGTATTCGTAAGATTTTCGTACACTCATCCCCCCTATACGTAATTTGTATACGGTCCCTAAGGTAATTGAATAAAAAATAAATACAGATAAATAATGTACCGAAATGTAAATAAAAACAATTCAATTCGTTATCTCATCGAGCCAACAGATATTGAGGAATCCATAAAAGTGCATCATTCCCCTTCTAACCTGCTTAGGGGTTATATAGCGAAAAATTCACCATCTAAGGAGTTGATTGGAATAAATTCGACTTTTCTTTTCAGCATATGCTTTTTATAGTATCTTTATAAAAAGAAATCAACACGATATCTAATTAGACCTAATAGAGATATTGAGTATTATATAAGAATTCAATTTTACCTCTTTGAACTTCCTGATGAGTGAAAAAAATTCATCTCCTATGGGATATGAGACGTAATTTTATTAGGGTGAAATTGTTAAATTGTTTTTTAACCTTGGTAGAAAATAGACCAACCGAGATGGCCTGTTCGTCAACGGTTCGCCAATGACATTCGCCAATGCTTACTGCTGTAATTGACCAACGGTTCACCAACGACTGCTCTATTTGTGATTCTAAAATTCTATTTTCAAATTATAAATTGCATCGTTAAATGTACGTCACTAAATATATATTTTACAATAAATCACTAAATGATAAAAATAATAGCGCATATGCTGTCATAAAGTTGTAAAATATAATTAAATTTTGATTTAATGTAGGGTTATATGGTTACGGATGATTCAATATACATACTAAAAGCGCGCCTTGAGTTGCGGAGCATGCAAATATCTCTCGCAACTACTGGTTTTGGTATAATTTTTTACTATCTATCCAACTTCCCATGTTTTCATATTATACTATAGAATTGATAAAAAGGATTTTTTATTTTATACTTAATTCATAATTATAATAGTAAATTATAATATATTACCCTAGTGGAAATAGTTTTGATGTCAAAAGTTTGCCAAAGTTTGCCAAAGTTTACTAGATTTAGACAAAGTTTGACAGAGTACGCCAAATGTCTTCCAATTGGCTGTTTTGGCACACATATGACCAATTTTGTAATACAAGATTTCCTTGACTAGGGTAGTAAACTAAATCATCAATTTACTACACCTAACCTCAAATTTGAATTAAGTGTACATATATTTAAATGTGAATTTTTTAAGTAAATTATATAACACTTTGCATAGCTTTCTTAAGCAGTATTTAGTGCTTTTCGCCGTTTTCAAATTTTCAGCATTCGTTGGCCAACGATGGGCGGAAAAGCGTTTCAAAATAAGTGGGTGCGTTGGCGAAACTACTGGCCAACCTTAGTAAAATTGGCCAAAGATTGGCGAATCGTTGGTGAACGTTTCTACCAGGGAGGTATTTGTTTTAAGTAACCGTGTAATAACAAATTACAGGTATTGAAGAAACTATAAAGACTACTTTTTCTTCTATTAAGGCGGCAGGCCTGGGTTAAACCAAAACAAATACTTTTTTTACGAGTCCAGAAAACTTTTTATGTTTAAAATCAATCATTCTGACAATTGTTATGCTATCATACGTCACAATAAATCACTGTTTGCAATACCATATTTATTAAAGGAACTTTGATCCTCACACGATTTAGAGTGACACGATAAACCAAAAATTTGTTGACGGTTATGCGATTCCTTTTAACATGTATTACAAAAAGAGCGGAGCATTTTTTCGTTAAATTTTTTTTATTATTTTTTTCGGATCAAAGTTCCTTTAATAAATATGGTATTGAAAATAGTGATTTATTGTGACATGTAGGATCAAGATTTTGAGGTTTTACAACTGCAAACTTTAAGATATTATTGTGTTTTGATAGCATACAAATTTTCAGAATGATTGCTTTTAAACATAATAAGTTTGCTGGACTCGTAAGAAAAAAGTATTTTTTTGGGTTTAACCCAGCCCTGTCCCCTTAAGAGGGTAGTCGTGCTAATTAATTTTCTTACAATATTTTTGAAACTTTGCTCATATGTTAATGATGATATTATCTATCACTGGTCAAAATTTCAGAAAGCCTAGCGTCACGGTAAGCGAGATATATAACCTCAAAGTTTACCATAGCTTTTCATATCTTCTTAAAATTTTATTAAAAAACTAGTATGTTATACAGATTAACTATACTTATTATATAAAAAAAGAAAAAATGTAGCTTGCGTCCTCGTTTGAAAAATATTGTAATCGCAAGTGTGCGCCCAATGTAATCACTATATTATCTATATAGTGATACAATTCCATTTAAAAGTTTATATTATGCTTCAAACTTAGCGTTTTTATAAGATTTTCACATTATTTATGTATACTGTATGCTACAATATAGCATAATTTACAGTTTCAAGTACTTGTAACCCTGATATATGGTGATGTAGAATAAAATTGACTTTTGACTACGATTGTAGCTCGACTACATCCTCAATCTGCTTAGTAAGAAATACGAATTTTTATTTGACTTTCATGCTCCTTTAAGGACGGTTCTTCGCTAGACATATTAGGGTTTATAAAGGTCCTATAGTAAAAATAATGAAATATATTTAATAATAGTCCATAACTGCACGAAAAAAATTGTTCCAAAAGAATCGTGACGTCACAAGTGTAAATATTGTCAGTTTAAGAAACATTTAGTTAAACCCCCCTTTTTTATTTCGTAACCTATTTTAGTGTTTTGGGGATTATCTATTTCTTTAAACATTTCTCTACAAAGTTAACGAAATAAAATTTAAAAATAATATATCTGTGATTATAGAAAGTCAATTGCTTATAAAATTTTACGCTTTTACTTATAAATAATTAGCTCTCGCTTATTACAGATATATTATTTTTAAATTTTCTTTCGTTCACTTTGTAGAGAAATGTTTAAGGAGAAAAATAAGCCCCGAAAGATTAAAATTGGTTAATAAATAAAAAAAGAAGTGGGGTTTAACTAAATATTTTTTAAATTAACAATATTTACACTTGTGACGTCACGATTGTTTTTAAACAATTTTTGTTTTATTTAGTTTTTGACTATTATTGAATACATATCATTAGTTTTATCATAGGACCGTTATAAACTCTCATACGATTATTTGTTTTATGTTCTGTATCTAGCGAAAGACCTTCCTTAACAGTAACATGAACTGCAATGATCTACGTCAATTTTTGTATTATCTTTCATCGTTTGCTCATTTATTATTCTTGAGGTTGATTAACATTTTAGCTATAATTTATTTGTACCCATTAATCTTTAATATCTCTAGCAGCACTTAAGATAATTAAACTAGCACCTCATCTGACATTACAGCTAAATATAAGTAACTATGCGCCTTAGTCCATTAGCAATATTTTGTAATAACATATGCGCTACAATTTTAACAATAGTTAATCATTTTTATTTTGATCTATATATGTGACCTAATATTTTGGTATAATATTATCTGTTATGCAGAACTTCAGATATATGTTCGACCTTTTTAAAATTATTGGACTAGCAACCATGGCTTTATCTGAAGATGCAATAAAAAGTAATGTTAAAACTAGGACAGTTTTTGTATATTCCCATCGTGGTATAATATACAATATTATTTTAATTTGTATTTTAACTATTGGTGGTGTCTATAAGGTACATTATTGTGAATCGAAGTCAGCCAGCCTGTCAAGAATGAGTCAGGCAATTGATGTTTTTGGAAATTTCATAATTTATGCGGTGTCCGTTGTTTTGCTACTGAAATATATTATAAGCCAAAGATTAGCGATCAGAATTGGTAATCAATTACTATCAACTGATTTAGTTTTAGAAAAAATTGAATTAAAATACAAAGAAAAGTTTATGATGATGCATTTAATTTTAATTATACTGCTTGATTTTATCATTTGGTTGGTAGTTATCATTGTCGGATTATTTAGCGATGTCACGCCATTAGAAGCTATTTTAACACATATACCCAATTTTATTATAAATTGCTTAGTAATTCAATATGTAATTATTATAATTTTTATACATGGAACAGCTAAAACCATAAATAATTCATTAAAACAATACGTCAGTATGCCACCATCAAGAATATTACTACAACAACTTCATAGAACAAAAATATCCATGCCACATTTATCAGAAATTAGTGAATTAATTATTTTACGAGAATCATGTCTAAGTACATACGATACTTCTGACGATGTATCTCATTTTTATTCATTTCCGATTTTAATTTGTATAATGAAACTCTTTTTCTCAATAATACTTAATACTTACTTTTTTATTAAACCATCAATAGTTGGAAGAAATATTATTACTACTGTAAGCGATGTATGGTCTATATGTTGGTTGTCTCTTGATGCGTTTTCTCTTCTTATCTTGACGCGATACATTACTATGACTATAAATGAGGTAATACATACTCAATGTTCACTACCATAATTAAGGGGGCATACCACCTTTGAACCCAAAATCAAAACTTATTTGTATGAGTCCATAAAAATTCTTTGTTTCACAAGCGATCGTTTTGAAACTTTTTGTACTATAAATACTTGGTAATACCTTTAAATTCACCTTAAAAAAAAATCTTGATCCAACACATCATATAAAATCACCATATTTATTATTAGTATGTAAAAAATTTTCTACGAAGTTAAAATTAATTTCTTGTATTCATACCATAAATAATTTATTGAAAACTAAAATCCTCAAACCTGGAGAAATTTGGTTGACGAAATAACTTGGAATCCCACGGGCAATGGATTAGGAGCTTAATAACTATGGTGATTTTATATGATGTACTGGATCAAGATTTTGAGTTTTTTACGGTGAAATTAAAGGTATTACCAAGCATTTATAGTAAAAAAAGTTTGAGAACGATTACTTGTGAAAGAAAGAATTTTTATATACTCATACAAATAAGTTTTGTTTTTGAGTTCAAATGTGGTGCGCCCCCTTAAGTAGTATTAAAAATTATTCAAAATTATATTTTTGTAGATCAAGAAAACGGGAGATATTATTCATCAAATATTACAATATTCAACAAGTTCCGAAGTAATTAAACAGGTTACCCTTTAATTTTTATATAGCATGTTTTATATAATGTCTATTGCAATAAAAATAAGTTATTTATTATAGTTAAACAATTTTTCATCACATTTGCTTCATAAGAATCTTCAATTCACAGCAATGGACATGTTCTCTTTGGATTGTACGTTATTACAATCTGTAAGTTTAATTAGAAAATAGGTTTCTTCTAGAAAATTGTAAAGCAATATTTTTATTCGTAGATAATTGGATCCATGACAACGTATTTAGTTATCCTTATTCAATTTCAAGAAGATACTTCACGTGAGGATAAAACTTTCAACTCTTCTACAGCTTAGACAACGTAATTACTTCATGCAAAATTAACATTTAAGATGGTCTTTATGAAAATAATCATAATTGTTATTCACTTACGTAACATTAATAATAAAAAAATGTATAATATTTTATAACCTCAAGTTCATTTGTTTACCAATATTATAAAATATATTTTATTAAGTTAAAGGGGTGCTTGTATATACTATATCGCATGTTGCCTACATATTAAACTGTATATAAAGTAATACTCAACATTTCTTTACCCTTTTTATTAAACTACGTAAATGACGCAAGCTTACTTAAAAAGATTTGTTTCCAATGGGTGAAGGTGTGGAGGCTGTTCTGATCATGTAAAATAAAATAACTAAATCTTATTTTCTTTATCAGAGTTTTCATGGTCATTGGAACAACATAGGTTACAATAAATAGACAATTCTTTTATTAAATATTATGTTTATTATCTTTTTAAATTAATACATTTTGCAGCAAACGTAAGTATTGCTGAATACTACCTATGTATAAATACTACGTACAATGAATGATTACCACGTACAAATCATACTATCGCCTACTTGTAGGCAACCACTTGTACGCATACGTATAGATAAAAGTCGTTGCGAGGCTCACATAATTATCACTCGTACTTTAAATTCATTACGATAAATTCTAAAAGCTTCATCTTTTATTTATTATTAACTAATTTGTTGCTAAAAATTGTATCAATATCAAAATATATGTAAAAATTCCTTTTGCCATCTGAAACATAAAATAATTATACACATTACTTTGAATATGATACAATAAATTTTATTTACTACAAATCATCGCTATTGAATATCTTTACTAATAATATTATACCGCTGTAAGTAGTGTAGCATCTAACTGTACACCTTTTGCTATAAATGTATTGTCAGTGTGCAACAGTTGTAATGAAAATAAATGAACCTAATCATAAAATATTTCTTATATAATCTTTAAAATTATTTTTCTTTTACTATATATATATATATATTTTTTTTTTCTTACTTCTTCCTTAAAAAATTTATTATCAGTATTTATCAATATCTCATTTATTATTGTACGAGTTTTGTAATTTTCGTTATTCGCAAACTGACATGTTAATGTGAGTAATAGTAATTTTGAAGAAAAGTAGATTACTATTGTATAGTAATAAAAATACCAAACTTCTTTGTCTAAACTTCTAACTTTATGTCGTCTTTCTAAAATATAGAAATATAATCCAAATGTTAATTCGGTGAATGTCATTATTACAGTAGCGACGATTTGTAAACTGAAAGTAGAATTTATTTTTCTAATTATTTCGTTGAGTTCATAATGCCATTGTTTTAAATGTCTTAACTTCACAAACAACAAAGGATTGAATTGATTATGATAAACTCTTCTCAAAATATGAGCTCGTTCTTTGGAAGCATTATCTTTCAATCTAATAAGTTCTTCGTTGACATGTTCGAAACAACATGCGATAATAAATACGTAATTACTGTATTGAAAGTCCAATAGATAAATAGTAGTTGAAGCATAGGTCCCAATGATTTTTGAAATTATGATATAAATATTTCCTGCAAATATTTTTGGTACATGCACCAATAATAACAGATACAGAATCAAATCTTTAGAATGAATCCATTTTGCAATTCGAGTAAACTTTTCACTGGGAAGCTTGGAGGTAGTGTTAGCAAGATTTTGTAAAATTTTTATGATCGATGATCCAAATACGTAGTTTGATACTAGTATGAAATTTGCCAATGTATAAAAACAATTGCCTTGTAGCATCCATGTAGTTACTCTATTGATGTATGTCGATACGTTTATTACGTATAAAATAAGAAATGACGCGCAAATGTAGATGAATGTTATTGTTCTACAGTACAAACCTCCGCTTTTCGATTGTTCTATTCTATCATGCACAATTTTGTATGGAATAAGTCCATATAGACGACACATAAAAATTGATGGCTTCATCAATGTGACGAAATCAGTGGCACCGAAAATGTGCCATTTTTTAACATTTGGATACCTAACATACATTGGTTTTAATTTTGGAATTTAATGGATTATACAACTTTATCTATGCAACAAACGTGTAGTTCACTATATACCAATGATCAATATTATGAAAATAAGTGTAAGAAAAGAATGAAAACTAAAAGCATTAATCAAATTGTAATTTCATTTTTAATACCATCGTTATACATTAATTTACTATATTGTATCCTTCTATTTCCTTAATGATAAATATACGTAGAAAAATGACAAGCTTTTAATTATTATGACATTAAAATACATACTATAAATTTTAATCTCAATAAGTAATGTTAGAGAACTTATTTTCTGTTTATACTGAATAAAATTAACAATTCTGTATTCATTAAAATGCGCTCTTCTCTTTATGATTTAAAACCTTAATACCATTTTTATAATAAACCATTAACCGTTAACCATTCTTATATTTATCTCCAGCTCGCGATATACATTCGCCTTCGACTCGTACTACACACTCCACGCTCGGTCTAAAAAAGCCCACTTTATGCCCTTGATACACTATATACTAGTTCTCCAGGCAACCTATTAAGGTGGGTCTACACTGATTTTTTAACAAAAAATAGAAATAATATTTATGACACTTTTTGAAGCTCTACAATTATAAGAACATTTTGAGATCTAATAAAACCATTCAAAGAAAGTAATTAACATTGCTTCTTATGTAGAACTGAATATTTAAATGCGTTTTCCTCGAAGCTTATTTTTCAAACTTTAAAAAGTTGCTAGCGTATTTAGATTCGATGAATGTAGCTGTAACTCGCAGCAAATATTCCTATAAGTACTATTTAAAGAAGTTAGTATTTATTTTCAAGAATTGCGTACATACAAATTTTTGCTAATTAAATATGTGTACAAAAACATGATATCTTTTGTCATATATTTATTTAAAATGGTGATATCTTTTTTTGAAGCTATTTATGGTAGAAAATTATAATAAAAAATACTAACTTTGGTTTGTTAAGGGTTCCAAAGTTAGTGAGAAATTATTAGGTTGATATTGTCAAATTTAAATACGCAAGGAACTTTTTGATTTAACCTTTATTTTGAATGTAAAAAGTGCATTTTGTTCAATCAATTGGAATTAGGAAAGTGAAGCATATATTGCTCTTTTTCGGTTACTAATAATGTATTAAAATTTTGAAATAAAATTCCGGATGTTTTAACGATTTTGAAAAAATCATTGAACACCCACCATGAACATATAAGTATTTTTGGTAATAGTTTGTTATTTATATCATCTAACTTTTTGTAAAATAACACAAAAGTAAATGAAGCTCTAATCATCCATAAGTTTGGAATCTTTTATAAAATTTAATTTGTTCTAACTTCTTTGAATAATTTTGTATATAAAATTAATAAGAGCAGATATAAGTAATATGTAAGAATATTATCTTTCTTCTATCTATTGAATATTATAAAAAATGACTCTAACGTCTAACTGCTATCTTTATTGTGTGTGCAATGCTTATCTTCGTATGTCTTCTCTGCTTTTATATTAAACCTTTTTTTATTCAATTAATTAAAACGAATAAAAACAACGTTCTTTTGTTATACGAGAGCTTACAGATTTTAAATTATTGGTACTAAACACTTATTTTCAACATTATAACTTTCTTTCCCTCTCTTGGAGAAAACTTTTTTAATGTAATTCGTTATTCTTTGGAAAATGTTTCTTTGTCTTTAGAAATTGTATTAATATAAGCAAATTTGTAGTAATTTCACCCAGAATCTTAAAAATTAAATATATTATTTTTAATGAAAGATGAAATTTGTGAACATATAGAAATAGTAGAAGTAAATTGAAGTAAATTTGTTGTTGCATTGTAATAGTTGCAGCGAAAATAGAGTAAGGTGAAACAGTACATAAATTTTAATTTGTTAAATTTCTATTATACAATCATTCTATGTAATTAAATTACTTCTGATTTTAATTATTCACTGTTACTATTAGTATAACATCATGCACAATGATACCAGTTTTCAACTACTCATTTTTGGCTTCTTGACATATCCATACTATCACAGCCATTTTGAGAGAACAATAAGTTATAGGTGTTATAATAGTACATTATGCAACAAGGGAATAAAGTAGATGATTATTCCCGTGGTGCATATAGACCTTTATTTCCGAGTTAACTGTGGCCACTTTATTGATTTGAAGAGTGAGACTCACGGAAAGAGAAAGAAATAGTTCAAAATTGAAAAAAGAAATTGTGGGAAATCATGTAAATTTGCGGGAAATAAAGTACTGTATATTCTTATTGTTTCGTTCTTTATACGCTAAATTTATCGACTATCTTTCAACTCTATTTCTGGCCGTAACAATAGCAGTTCGTAGTGAATAAGTATACCCAACGGTAAAAATAAGTTTGAATACTGCGGAGAGTTTTGCTTCGTGTTAAATGGGATTTCGAAATGTTAGATATTATAAATAGTACATTATGCATCAAGGGAGTAAAGAGCGAAGCGAGGTCGGCATTTCACACAGTGCATGCTTGCCTACTGTACTCCAGAGGTGCGTATACTACTTTTCACCACACCCCCGTAAAGAAATGACTGTACGCATCTCAGCAGGCCGTACAGTACCCCATGCTCTGCCTAGAAGTAAAGTGACTTGTGTACGCGCGACGCGCTGTTTTACCGCTCGAGACGCAGTCGAGAGCGGAAAAAGGCGCATCGCGCATGCGCAAGTCACTTTATTCCCTAGGCAGTCCATGCGGTACTGTACGGCCTGCTGAGAGGGCGTACAGTCAGCACTTTACGCGCAGTGTGGTGAAAAAGTATAAATCTTTCATAATTCAGAATAACCCGTAGTAAAATATTCCCGTATATATCTAATATATCTGTTGAAAACTTTCGGGACACTTTATTAGCAATATTATTATGTAAAAAAAATTATTAAATTTAGTTAGTCAAAATACCATTAGTTCAACCCTCGCTTTACCAACGGGGGTAACTCAGGGACCCCAAGAACAATCTTTTATAAATTGAATTGTATTTGAGGTTTTTTAATAAAAATGAGTACGTTAGGGTTGGATCCGCCATTTTTAAATTTTTAAATTTGGACAACGTATTTGGATTCAGCGACCCTTAAGACCCATTTATACCAATTTTTATTGAAAATCCTCAAAAACTGTTCAATTCAGAAAAGTTCGTTCCTGGGGTCCCTGAGTTACGCCCCACAGTGTCACATTTTGGTTTTTCTTGTTTTAAAATCAAATAACTTTTTATCTAATCGATGAATCGTCGTGACTTTTTTTTAATTATTGGAATGTACGAGGGTAGTTCAATAAGTCTTTAGAATGACCAACAGATGGCGCGCGAATCGCTCCAAATCATCTGTTTTCAGTCAGCACCACTCCCGACTAGATATATGGTGCAGTCACAGTCCACATCTTCTGAGTTTACGTGTTTTTATAACCAATTGAAAAAAAAAATTGCTTGTTAAGAAAAATGAAAAAAAAACGAGTTCAGAACGGTAATTAAACATTTTCATTTAAAGGGTTTAACTCCATATGAGATAAAAAATGAATTGGACTCAGTTCATGGCACATCTGCCTCTGCCTTAGCAACGGTTTATAACTGAGTAAATGAATTTAAGCGTGGTCGTACATCAATAAGTGACGAACCACGTTCAGGAAGGCCCGTAGAAGCAACTACTCCCGAAATCATCAATAAAATCCACGATATGGTGTTGAAGGATAGAAGATTAAAAGTGCGTGAGTTAGCTGAGGCCACAAGGACATCTATAGGTGCAGTTGTTTCAATTCTACATGAAAAATTAGGCATGAAAAAGCTATCGGCAAGATGGGTGCCGCGTTTGCTCTCAGCTGAGAATAAACGCAATAGAGTGGTCGCCTCTGAGGCTCTTTTGGCGCGCATAAGTCGGAATCCTGAGGAATTTTTTCGTCGATTCGTGACTGTGGATGAAACATGAATACACCACTACACTCCTGAGACAAAGGAACAATCCAAACAGTGGATTTCCACAGGCGAACCAGCTCCAATGAAGGCAAAGACCGTAAAGTCAGCTGGTAAGGTTATGGCTACAGTTTTTTGGGATGCACGTGGAATTATACTTATTGACTACTTGGAAAAGGGTAAAACAATTACTGGTGAGTATTATGCATCATTATTAGAGCAGCTGAAAGAAGAAATTAAAAAAAAACGACCACATTTGGCGAGAAAAAAAATTCTCTTTCATCACGACAACGCCCGAGTTCACACATGCTTCGTTTCAATGGCTAAAATTGAAGAACTAAAATTCGAATTGGTCGAACACCCACCGTATTCACCAGATTTAGCCCCCAGTGACTTTTTCTTATTTCCAAACTTGAAAAAATGGCTCGGTGGACAGAGATTTACGGACAACGAAGACGTCATTGCCTCTGTAAGTGCTTATTTTGAGGAACTTCCGAAAACGCACTTTTCTGAAGGATTAAAAAAACTTAAAAAGCGATTGACCAAGTGTATAGAGCTCCAAGGAGATTATGTTGAAAAATAAAAAAAAATTTACCCAAAAAAAATTGTTTTTATACTTTATTCTAAAGACTTATTGAACTACCCTCGTATGTAAGATGTTTATACGAATATTCGCTAATTAAAAAATGACTCTAACGTCTATCTTTGATAAATTTTAAATGATTGCTTCTAACAGCAAATTGTAGACGAAATTGTTTTCATTTATATGAATATTTTGACAACATTTTGAGTGTCTCGTACACCCTTCTTCAGGTCAAAGAATAATTAACTCTATAATAAGCTTAAATCTAGGTAATTTATCTAGACAGCTCGCTGCATCCCACACAACGCGGTTGAAAATTTCCGTTGGACGTATTCAGCCATCGAGTGTCGGTGCACGGTCAGGTTGATTTTTTCCCACTCACAATGAGGCACTAACACTTTATAAAATAGCATGCTTTTATATTACACTTATTCACTATTGCTTAAAACCATGCTATTGCATGCTGAGAAATGCTGTTAGTTTAACTATATATTTGATTACGTCGTTACTGTTAATTTGAGTATAAGTAGGAAATTAGGTTGTTATAAAAAACTATTAAGTATACGGATTTTAAGGAATATGGCTTGGGAATCTACTAAGATATTCTTTTCTAAAGGTTTTCTGCGTTAACTTGTAGACGGTCACTGAGATCTCTCTTGGTGCAGTTACAAATGCAGAATGGCAGAGCTTAGTTAAGAAAGAAGCTAAGATTTGAAAGTGTGTGTGTGTGTGTGTGTGTGTGTGTGTGTGTGTGTGTGTGTGTGTGTGTGTGTGTGTGTGTATACAAGGCGGGGACGAGAAACCGTCCGTTTAAAGACCTCCTTTGTTTTGCTCTTGGAGTCCTATTACAAACTCGAGATTTTATATTAATGAAAAGTCAGGATCCGCCTCGTGTACGGAACACGTGGTTACTATCGAGACATCGATAAGTTTACATTGCTGTGCTATGTTTCATTTAAACACCTAAAATAATGTGCCTTAATATTTATAATTAATTAAAATAAAAATCCAATCAATTCTTTAAAAGGAAAATTTTAAAAAGGGGTTTACACTGATGCATATAGTGTCTAAAAATTGAAAAAAAAACTATATATGAAAATTTTAAAAAGGGTTTTACATTAACCTATTTTATAGTATTTTAACTAATATCCTTAATTCAGTTGAGCTGCTGATTACTGATGTTTATCTAGCGCTTTGAAGCCTACTAGATATGTGCAGTAACGTGTATCGTTGAAATAATACGAATTATAGCAATTTTTAATGTTTACAATATTGCATAAAGTAAGAAAAAATGGAAACAAGAATTGTACACTATATAGATCTAGCGCTTTGAAGCCTACTAGACACGTGTATTTAAAATTACATATTTGATTTGACATATTTTATATTATTTTAAACTACTATTCCGAATTCAGTTGAGCTGCTAGTTAGTGTTGAAGGTAGGTATTATTATCTAGCGCTTTGAAGCCTACTAGACATGTGCAGTAACGTGTGAAGTTGAAATAATACGAATAAATGCAAATAATGTATATGGTAACTAAAATGGAAAAATGCATTGTAAACTATATATATATAGCGCTTTGAAGTTTATTAGACATGTGCAGTACCGTGTGCAGTTAAAATAATACGAATTATAGCAATTTTAAATCTTTACAATATTGCATAAAGTAAGAAAAAATGGATACATGAATTGTACACTATATAGATCTAGCGCTTTGAAGCCTACTAGACACGTGTATTTAAATTTATTATTGCATTATGACATATTTTATAGTATTTAAACTACTATTCTGAATTCAGTTTAGCTGCTGATTAGTATTGTAGGTAGTTAATATTATCTAGCGCTTTGAAGCCTACTAGACATGTGCAGAAACGTGTGAAATTGAAATAATACGAATTAATGCAATTTCTAATCTTTACAATATTGCATAAAGTAACAAAAAATGGAGACATGAATTGTACACTATATAGATCTAGCGCTTTGAAGCCTACTAGACACGTGTATTTAAATTTACATATTTTATTGTATTATGACATATTTTAAACTACTATTCTGAATTAAGTTGAGCTGCTGATTAGTGTTGTATGTAGTTATTATTATCTAGCACTTTGAAGCCTACTATACATGTGCAGTAACGTGTGAAGTTGAAATAATACGAATTAATGCCATTTCTAATCTTTACAGTATTGTATATGATAACTAAATTGGAAAAATGAATTGTAAACTATATAGATCTAGCGCTTTGAAGCCTACTAGACATGTGCAGTACCGTGTGTAGTAGAAATAATACGAATGATGCCTTTTTTAATCTTTACACTATTGCATTTCGTAACTAAAAATGGTAGAAAGAATTGTACACTTAATAAATCTAGTGCTTTAGGTCTACTAGACATGTGTATTTGAAATTATATATTTTATTGCATTATTACATATTTTATAGCATCTTTACACTAATGCATATTATAAATAAAAATGTAAAAATCTATGATCATTTATTATTTAAAAAAAAATTTTTTTTTTTAATTATAATGTTTTTTAAAGTTTTTTAATGTACGAAATGAAATTTTTATATGTATATTGAAGTTTATTAGTATCTTCCCTTTTATCAATATTTTTAGGATTCAGATATATATGAAACATCTCTGATAACAATCTCTTTTGTAAATTGGGTTCAAAACAATTTCGTCTACAATTTGCTGTTAGAAGCAATCATTTAAAATTTTTTTTAAATTGAAGCTCAGGTAATCAGGAATCTTGGAAAAATATTTAATAAGGCCTTTTGAAGATATATAGATCAGAAAAAATTGGCGAAGATGATAACTTTTGCAAATATCTAACAAGACTTACTTCATCTTAATGAAATTTGTATTTTTATAATTTGTAAACCTATTTATGTTTATACTGAAACCTGGAAAGAAGAGTTACACGTCTGTGAAGGATTTTAGACCTATTAGCCTTACCTCCTTCATGCTGAAAACGCTGGAGAGGTTGGTGGATAGGTACATAAGGGAAACGATCCTGAGAAGTTCTCCACTACACCAGGAACAGCATGCATATTCGGTGGGCAAATCCACGGAAACGGCTTTACACTCTATTGTAGGATATATTGAAAAGGAAAAAAGCGCCAAGGAAACGGTAATTGGTACCTTTGTGGGCATAGAAGGAGCTTTTAACTGCACCACTAGGAGAACCATTGGCAGAGCCCTGGTGAAGCATGGCGTACCGCGAACCATCAGAAACTGGATAGCGGGGATGCTGATCGGAAGGGACATTTATTGTGAATAGAAGGGAAAACAGTAAGGGGGAGGTCAACGAGGGATGCCCGCAAGGGGGGTCATATCACCGCTCTTGTGGACATTCGTAGCGGACAAACTCCTACGTATACTTCACAGGGTAGGGATCTACGCTGTCAGCTATGCGGATGACTTTGCCATACTTGTCAGGGGTAAGTATGAGGAAGTTTTACCGGATCTTGTTTAAAGAGCACTGAGCAAGGTCAGGGAGTGGTGCTAGACGGTATCTCTGGGGGTAAATCCTGAAAAAACAGAGATTGTAGTCTTCACCACTAAATATAAATGTAAAATCAACAGAAAGGTTAACTTCTATGGGAAAGAAATACCGTATGCAGAAGGGGTTAAATATCTAGGGATATATCTACATAAGAAACTAACCTGGAAGCAGCATGTTAAACAGCAATGCGGAAATGTGCTAAACATATTCATGCAGTGTAGAACGGCTATTGGCACAGGATGGGGGCTAGAAGCCCAGAAAGCCTTATGGATATATGAGGCAATACTGAAACCAAAGCTTACCTATGCTGCAGTAATATGGTGGAAAGCAGTCGAAAATAAAACCACGAAAGCAAGCCTAGACCATGTACAGGCGGTCATATTGAGGGGAATTTTCGGGATGCGAAGAAGTACCTCCACAGCCGCCGTCAGGATGTTGTTGGACATAGAGGGCCTTGACTTAAATATTAAGGAGGTGGCCGCCAGGTCGGCATATAGACTCATGTGCAGTGGATGGTGGTCGGAGAAAGGAAACGGACATACTACAATCCGTAGGAAAATGCTGGTTGAACCAATCTTTGGTAAACCCCAGGATAGAATTAATAAAATCTTCCAATTCGGGCAACGTTACAAAACGAAAATACCGAATACAGAGGAATGGAACAACCAAAACTTTGGACATAGAGACATCTGGTTCACAGATGGATCTAAAACGGACAATGGTATGGAAATTGGAATCTGTGGTCCCAAGCGACGGGAGGACGCAGCCCACAGCCTGGGAAGACACAATACGGTACTACAGGCGGAACTAACCGCCATAGAGATCTGTGCGAGGAACTTAGTGCAAAAAAGGGTCGAAAACAGAGACATCCAAATCTGAACCGACAGCCAAGCAGCTATCCTAGCTCTTGGTAAACTAGCACCACGTCAGCCTTGGACAGGGACACGAAAAACATCCTAAATGAACTGGCCAGAGTAAACAAGATATGCATTACCTGGATTCCTGGACAGATCAGCTTGCAAGGCAGGCAGCAAATAAAAGCGAACAGCCAGAAAGAGAGGTAGGAATACCATACCCGGAAAGCTGTGTCGCGATTAGGAAAAAATTAGTAAAAGATAGCTGGAGTCTATGGAAAAACTCCACAAGATATAGATGGTCCAAAGAACTACTGGGGGAACATATCACCGAATGGGGAAAAGGAATCATCAGCATGGATAAACGCAGGGCACGCATCGTACTGGGTCTATTAAGGGGTCTACCCTAATTGCAATTTTCAAAAAATCGATTTTTTTTTATTCCATTTTTCGAAAGTATAGATATTTGAAAGTATCATATTAAATTTTCATAATGATCCGAGCAGTCTAAGTGTACTTTTGAGGGACTTTTACTTAGTTACCTGAACGCGCTAATAGTGACCGTTCGGAGCGGTATCGTCTACCTGCCTTTGTTTACGTGAGCAGCTGAAACCTTTCGTGTATATACTATCCCTACTCAAATCTATTCATTCGTGATCCCTTATTTTTCGAAAGATACCTGTATATTTGAATTTCAAGCAAGTAGCAACCTATATTAGTCGTGTTTGAAATCTGTAAGCGTAAACATCTGTGCTCGTGATATCATAAAATTTCAACCGACAGCAAGCCACAGCATTCATACTATTCTGAATCCTGGTGTAAATATAAGAAAGCTGTGGAAAACAACACCGTTCGACAGTTTAAACATCCTCCTGCTCTCGCTGAAGATGTTCAAGAAGTTCTCAAACCAATCTACGAGAATTTGACAAAACAAGAACTTCTTGAAAGGTACCTCGGCGGAAACACGCAACATAACAACGAGTCTTTCAACAACTGCGTCTGGTCGATGGTTCCTAAACACATCTTTAGTGGGAAAAAAACTGTTGAAATCGCGTGTCAAACAGCTGCGTGTATTTTCAATGAAGGATTGAAGCCAATATTGAAAATATTGGATGTGATGGGCGTCAAAATCGGCAATATCGCCGAGCAGTTCGTAGCTGAGCGAGATCTAACGCGCGTATGAGTTGCAAACCGCTGCAGTGGAGATGCCTCTAAGGAGGCCAGAATTAATCGAAGGAAGGCTATTTTGGATGAAACGGTACATTATGAAGAAACTGAAGGCATAATGTACGGTGCAGGCATCGCTGATTAAGCGTAGGTAAGAAATTTTCAAGTTTTTTCGTTAAAAAAAATTTTGAACGCGTTTTTCTCGAAATAACATTTTTGTACAGCTTGTTGAAAAAATTTCGGAAACTACTGCATCAATCCTTACCAAATTTTTACCGCATATTCTTTATGATGATAGCTATGTCGCATATCATACGATTTTTGAAATTTTGAGTTTAACTTGGTTTTAAAAAACTGATGAAAAAAAGGTGATTTTTCGTTACTTTTCGAAATATGGCCGCCATTTTGCGAATTTTGAAAAAATCAAAAATCGTATTATATGCGACATAGTCATTACCTTACTGAATCTAAAACCTTTTTTTTTTGTTTCAGATAATCCACTCCGGAGATTTCATCAACAGGGCGCACTCATCTTTTTTTTGGATATTTTTTTGGCCTCCATTTTTATACGATAAAAAACAAAAAAATTAATGAAAAAAAATTTTTTCATGTATTTCAAGATTGTATTTATCAAGCCTCATACTTCACATATTAATCTTTCTAATTTAAAACAATGAAAAAAAATCGTGAAAATAGTCATTTTTTTGCGCGTCTAATTAGGGTAGACCCATTAACTGGACACTGTGACCTACGGTGCTACTTATATAAAACACAGGGAACAAGCAATCTGTGTAGATGGTGCAACGAAGAAGAGGAGACCCCCAGCCACTTCCTCTACAAATGTCCCAATCTAACCGGACATTGACAGAGATGGCTTGGGAACGGGATCTTAGATCCCGAAACTTTCAAGGAGGTAAACACGAGCAAACTGCTTGCTTACTGCAAAGCTGTAGGTTTAGTGGAGCCGCCTTAAATTCAATCTGGGGGGATAGGGATACAATGGTGAAAACTAAGTGTCCCTGAGGTATTAAACACCCCGGCACCTTTTAATACTCGTAAAAAAAAAATTTGTAAACCTAATAACCAATGTAATAGGTCATACTTGACTTGCTTCAGCTTATAAACGTTTCCTGGATCCTTTTTCTTTTCAATGAATGAGCAGAACTGTATAAAAATGCCAAAATTATGATTTTTTTCAATTTCTGAGGATCTATTTTCATTCTGAATACCTATTAAATTAATTATGAATAAAATATTTTTAATTAATACATAGATATATATATATATATATTGAATCCATAAACTCCTATACACTGTAAATTCACAACCTAACCTCGACAAACTTTAATCCCGTGATCCTTTAAATCCACAAATGCTTAAACTTATCAATTGCTATACCCATAAACTCCTAATACCTTGATTCTATAAACACTTGAATCCATACCCTAAACCTCACAAACCCTTAATCCCGTAAATACAGTAAACTTGTAAACTCTTGATTCTATAAACGCTTGAACCTATAATCCCCTAAACCCTTAACCTCGCAAACCCTTAATCCCGTAGTACAGTAAACTTGTAAACTCTTTATTTTATAAACTTTTGAACCCATAATCCCCTAAACCCTTAACCTCGCAAACCCTTAATCCCGTAATACTATAAACTCTTGAACCTATAATCCCCTTAACCCTGAACCTCGCGAACCCTTAGAAATTTAAAATTATAAACTCCTATAGCTATAATCTTTAATTCCTTAATCCCGTTAACCCTTGAATCCATAATTTCCAATATTAATATCCTATATAATATCCGATGTATTTATTAGGTCATACTAGAGTTGATTCATTCTGTGTATAAAATTTTTTTCAATGAATGAGCAGAAATATATAAAAACGCTAGAGTTCGAGTTCTTTTATCTGCTCAGTATTTTATGTAACTCTGAATACCTGTAAAACTCGATTATTTTCATCATCTCGATTATTCATATTTTATTTTCGAATCGCTAATTATGAAGCTGCACTTTACTTTTAACCCTTAAAAAAATCGATATTACCAAAGCATAAACGAGTAAGTTATAGAAATGAAGTGCTAATACTCTATTTTATGTTTTCAAGATTATGTATATTAATTGTATACATACACGCGTGCACACACACAATCCACACAGTATGAAATCTTTCTGGAATATTTCCGGAATATTGGCACAAAAGATTTGAAATCTTCCAGGAATCTTCCAATGAAATATTCCTGGAAGAAGTGTATGTCCTCGAATTACTTCCATGGAAATATTTCACAAAAGACTTCCGAAATATTTCTGAAATCTTTCATGAAATATTTCTTTGAAATATTTTTGGAATATTTCCGAATGATTTCTTGGCCCCTAGTTTACTAAGAATTTTTTTCGAAATTATTCTAAAATATTCCACCAATCTTCCGAAAAATATTTCTTTTAAATATTTCTCAATTATTTATTAATTGTTTCTGTGTTAAATATTTACTGAAAATTTTTAATAAAATTATTCTGAAATATTCCAAAAATCTTTCATAAAATATTTCTTTGGAATATTCGGAAAACATTTCATAATTATTTTAATGTTTGATAATTCACTGTAAATTTTTGGTGAAATAATTCAGAATTATTTTAATTATTATTAGGAAAATGTTGCGATATAATTCAGCAATATTTCAACAATCTATCGTGAAATATTCGTTTTGAATATTCTTGAAATATTTATTTATATAATATCTGAAGTAGTTTAAGAATTAAAAAATCCTTATGTGGCTGGGATTTGAACCAACGACATTCTGCGTGACATTCCAGTATTCTATCCATTCCTCTATGAAAGAACTTGAAATCGCTAAAAAAATTTTTAACTTATATACAGTTACATAACTTCATTGTTAATTAACTGATTACTATGCCCTTGTAATTTTTTTATTTAAGATTAGTTTATTAAAAATATTGATTTCATTATTTTAGAAAGTTTAACATAAAACCGAGAGTCGGTAAAACAGATTTCTGTAGTGTGTTTGACGATTGTTTTTGCAAACTATCTAATGAATTTCTAGTTTCCTTCATGTCTTTATCTCAATTGAGCGTGTTTGAAACAATCTTATAAAGGTTTTAAAAAGTTTGTAACATAAATTAATTAAGATATAATAAAGATTTTCATCAATTTACAGAATAATGATACGTATTAAATAATTATTTTTGAAAATTCTATCATAACGACCCATATAACAGCTATTTTTGTCTTAACATTGTTTTAACAATAACGTTAATTAGTAAGCTTTACCAGATTCACTAATATTATTATGAGAAAGCTTAAATGATACATTATTTGAAACTCGTAAAACATAATTGCACTTAGTAACATAAGTTGACGACTTTGTAGTATATGCAGTTACTTGATAAAAAATAAATATTATTCTAGCTTTTTTATTGAATTTAATTAGGTGTAATTAATTTGGTACATCGAATGATGTTATAGCAATTGGTTAACTATTAATAAATAGTAATGAAATACTTTTAACCCTTTCAGACCCAATGTACATTGGAATGTACATAAAGAAAAAAACGTAAAACTACAAATTTAATACTTGATCGCGCGCTATCCGGCTGAACTTTATTTAAAACTATCAGGCGCGGTATAAGCGTTGAGCGGGTGCAGCGAGACACCAATTTCCGCTGGTAAATTTGCGTACGTAAGGAAGCGGGAGAGTGAGGCGAGTGAATGTGTAGAATGCACTGATTTTATATACAAAACAATTAAATAGCATTTATTGCTTGTCTTAATTATAAATTTAACAATAAAAACTTAACAATGACTCGATGCATGTGTGTAAAAGTGTGGTGTTGAATGTCCTCTAGGCGACACGCGGTGGCAATTTTAGCGTTGCTTACGTGGTCGTAGAATTGCTCAAGGTAGAGCCGCGGGTAGAGCGGGAGAGCGCGAAATCGCGGCGGCCAAGGAGTTTTGTTCTCCTTGCTCCGCCTGAAAAGGGGAGGAAAGTATTAAGCGGAAGGGAGAAGTCGTGCTCGTCGCAATTCACCTTGCGGCTAGGCTTCCCGCAGAGTTGTCACGAACTGGTCACGCATAGAACGAGTGACCAGAGGCGCGCTCCAAGAGTCGTTTGGCGCGAGGATTTAAACCTCGGCCTCAACAATACTAAAAACGTCTTGAACTCTCAGTTTAATGAATTTTAATTATCTTGCACAACATTAGGATTATATTTATGTAATTATTTATGTATGTCCATGTAAATAAACATAATTATGCATAAATATGTTGAAAAAAAATTTTTAGTCACTTAAATTTCATATTTGTGCCATAATAAGTCAAAATATACTTAAAAAAGTGGTATGTCATGGCTAGATTTAAATCAGTTCTGAAAGAGTCAAAAGATTTTAGAAAGTATCTAAATAATGTTCTTAAGCTAAGCAATATGCCATACATATTCCTTTGTTTTCCTGTTTGCTATACTGTGAGACAAAATTTGGATATTTATTTGGACTTTCATATCTCCTTAATAAGAAATCATATAGACTTCTCTCTTTGTTTCAAAAGTTCATATAAAACATTGATGAAACATTGATGTAACATTCCATAAAATATTCAACTACAATATTTCTGTAACAAATATCTGCATGATTCCAAGAAATATTGGTGGAATATTTCATAAATATTTAAAAAAATATTCAAACTTTATTTCAAAAGTTCCAAAGATAGATTAAAGAAAGATTTGATAAATGTTTCACAAAATATTTCAGAGCAATATTACGGAAATAATGTTGTGCAATATTCCATGGAATATTTATGAAATTTTTCATAAATATTTCAAAAAAAAGAATAAGAAATAATTTTGAAGTTTCCAGCAAAATATTTATGGAACATTTCAGAAATATTCCACGAAATATTTCGGTTGAGTCAGCTTATTAATCTTCCGTGGAAGATTGCTGAAATATGTATGAAATATTCCGTTGAAATTTTTATTGAGATATTTCACTGAAATCTTTCTTGCTGTGTGGGAAATACATGTACACATACACAGACATGCACACACGAATATATATATATATAATATTACAAATTTGTAAAAAACGTTTTAAAACTGAAATTTATTATAGCAAAATAATTAATTTAAATGTATTTATGTAAGATGTTGTACGTATGTATATTTATATAAATATATAAATATATTTTTTATGGAAAATTTTCGTTTCTCACAAATATTTCTTACAAATATTTACTATATTTAAATGTACGAAATAAAGACATTGATATTAAACCATATAGTTTCCTGAAAAATCATTAAAACATATATAGTTGTCGTTGCTATGGTAACATGTGTATTGGATGTTGCTATGTTAATCATTATGGTTACAATATTTTTGTTGGATATTGCTGAATGAAAAACTTAGTAAAACAGTTTTGTACAATGAATGTGATTTCTTCATCAGATTCTGAAAATGAAAAGTAAGTTGTTTTTTATATTTTTTATTGATACAACTATATATATATATATGTGTGTATATATATATATATATATATATATATATATATATATATATATATATATATATATATATATATATATATATATATATATATATATATATATATATATATGTGTGTGTATAAATAAATACCTGAGTTTACTTTTCTGTTTCACACATGTTGGGAATAAAATAACTTTATCGGTCTCACGAAAAGGATCAATTCTTTGTATTTTTATTTAAAAACTTTATTTAAGGCAGGTTTGCGGTGGATTTGCTCTATTTATTCAATAATTTTTATTTCATACAAAAAATAATCTTTATTGTTCAAACTTTTTACGTATTAAAATACACATTTTAAAGATATAAAAATTTTTTTTTTTACGGATTTTTCTTGACAAAATGGCCGCCTCAAAATTGTTCTTTTGTTTGACTGTCGACACGATATCGCACCAACGGATCATCTGAAATCAAAAAACTAAAAAGATTCTTAAAACTTATAGTTTTGGCTATTGCATAGTCTAGGATATTTCATTTTTACCGGAAAAAAACAAAATGGCGGACTTTTGAATTTTTTGGCTCTTTTTTTGTAACATAAATTGTTTATAACTTTTTGAAAAATTTATTGATCGTTATAATCCTACATCATACAAAAAGAACATATGTCAGGAGTAAGCTGTTCATATTTCAACTGAATCGGTGCAGTAGTTTTTTTTAAATCGTGTCAATAGAGTTGAAAAGCGTTGTTTCGAGAAAAACGCGTTCAAAGTTTTTTTTTATGAAAATTTGAGAAAAAAGGGTCTTACACTCAATCAGCGATGCCAGCTCCATATATAACTCCTTCAGCTTCCTCGTAAGCATCATTTTCTCGTATTCTAGCGTTTCTGCGGGCCACCCTGCTTTCTTTTGAAGCCTGAGAAGCAACCCGTTCGGCTTTCCGCACGCGCGTTGCATTGACTTTCTCAGCGTATTTTTGAGCCTCACTGCCTATTGTTACGCCCATAACACTCAACCCATAAGTGCATGCTGCTGTATAAGCTACTATTTCAACGATTTTTTTGCCACAAAAAGTGTGTTTTGGAACCATGGCCCAAACACAAGAATTAAAACTTTCATTATTGTTCTGAGTGTTTGCGCCAGTGCATCTTTCTAATAAATCTTCACTAGTGAGATCTTCATAAATTGGTTTAAGTACTCCCTGAGTATCGTTGTCAAAAGCGGGGGGATGCTTAAAAGTACTCAGTGTATTCTGTGCTGCTGCTAAACGATACTTACACCAAGAATCATCTGGGCAGTATTGGTGCTGTGGATTGTCGTCGGTCGAGCTTCTATGGTAGAATGTGGCCCAAAAAGCTTTTCTCATTTCTTCGGGTGAGTCAGGATGATTCAGAACAGCAATGCCATAAAATGCGGATAATTCGGAGATAACTTTACCAGTTAAAGCCAAAGTTTTCGGAGTATCGGCTTTTTTTTGGATGTCGATTTTTTCGCGCCTGATTTTTTCAAGGCAGCTTCTTCTATAGCTTTTTTAGCTTTTTTATCTGAGTTAACTGCTTCTTAGCCTCTTTGGCTCTCCGAAACATCCTTTTTTTCACGTGTAAAACGCATTCTTTCTTCTTTACAATTACTTCATCTCCATAAGGTTTTTCATCGATTACATTTTTGAAGGTTTTGGTGTCACTGTCACCTATATAATATTCATAAATAGCTTTATAAAGTTCAATGGATCTTTTGAACATGTCCAGAATTCCATTCGAATCCATCATTCCAGAACTACCTTCATGATTAGCTGTGCAATCTTGTTCATGATCTTCAAACCAAGCTTCAAATTCAGGAGTATTATGGTCACCATCGTAGGTTTCATACGCTCTGCAAAACTTTGACTTCACTTCGAGATCTAAAACTTTATTTGTATATTTGCCTATCAAACTGACTAAGCCAAGTAACGACGAAAAACCTCTTTTTGGCCATGAACCATCTCCGGAGACTGTGAGCCGATTTTCAATCTTGCCAGCTGCCGCGTTTGCTTTTTTCTCCTCATTTACAGCTTTTTTAAAAGCTAATAATGCTACTGTTTTGGCTGCTATGTGAATGTGATTAACAATATCATAATATCCATTTTCACTAAATCCAGTACACAAATCCATCAATCCACGAAAATGATTCAGACCCTGAATACCTATGCCAAGAAGCCTCATTACGAAAGCAAATCTTCAGTTTATTTTGTAACCAGAGCTAATTTTTGGACTCGATGGAATGCGAACGTCATTTTCATATTTACACGCCACATTTAAATCAAAGCCTAAACCTTTCTGATTCAATTTCGAAAAACGCACTTCACTTTTGCATGTTTTACAAATCACAATGTTCTGTAAGGCCAAGAATACACTATAAGAGACTATACAGTATAGCATAGTTGGATCGACTGCAACTTGAAAATCAGGATCACCACCCTGGTAGAAAATTATCTAGTTTTATCGAGGGCCTCGATTATTCCTATTGCAAACTAGATAGATCTACATAGTTCTAGATTAATTTTCCACCAGGGCATTATGAATTTTTTTTGCAGAAGTACTAGTTAAACTTGAATCAGCATCAGAAGTATGCCGATTCCCGTGAAACGAGCGTTTTCTTGATTGGCCTGGCTTATTTTCGTTCTCTCTGCTACCCTTTCGATCACACATAGTAAAAATACTACTTTTTCACAACGGTTCAATTTCACAACGACGCGACGCTTGGGATGACTGAGCGGGCACTGAATTAGGTAAATGGCCGCTAAAACTGCTATTTCCGAAGGGGGATAGGAGCAGGACTAGGATTAAAGATGGAGAGGGGGGCAGCGGCAGCGCAACGCCGGCCGCTGCAGGAGCAGCCGAGCGCGCGCGCTCAAACGCGGTAGGTGCTGCCTCTTTTCTGCCTGTTCCCGGCCATAGGAACTAATTGTATGAGTTTAAAAATATTTCTAGATAGTATTGCTATCGAATAATGAAATAAAAAAAAAATGATTTTTCCAAAAGAATGATTTTTCCAGAAAAATCCACCGCAAACCTGCCTTAAAAACTAATAAGCTATTTGACAACTGCTGAATATACTACTATTTTCCTAATCGAAATTCTGACAATTAGTCTCAAAACAAACTACCTATATTTACATACCACAATTACTCATTGTTATCTATACTTTTACTAAATTTTACTTTTTGTAATACAATTTATGCACATAAGTGATATATCATCTTTTTATTTTATTATACAATTTATACAATAGTTATATATTATATATTTTATATATTATTTATATATTACATCAGATTTCGCTACATAAATATTTTATATCCAATTAGAATATTTTTTTAATTGCATATTTTTATAATTAATTATCAAATAATTATTCATATTTTCCAAATTTTTGAGTATATATTTTTATATCTTCCAATTTTCTTGGGGATAAATTTTAAGATTAATGATATATTTTTATTAAAATCCAAAACATATTGATATAAATTATCTCAATTAACTCTACAGAAGTACACGTGACAATCAAAAGCAAACCAATAAAAGAATAAAAAGAGGGAGAGGTCGACCAAGAAAACTTAAATGCGCGAAAAATGATAACTGTGGAAGAAAACGCGTCACAAACATGAAAATCGCTTCAAGAAGTACCTGCTTTTTGAAGGCGAAAGAGTTAATTATTGATCTCAATTACGACGAAGAATTTTTGGAATACACCCTTGCACTTTGTCGCAACTTAAGAAACTGAATCATGCAGAAAATAATAATGACCGAGAAGACGACCAAGATTATAATGAAGATGATAATGAAGATGTTGAACATCAAGATACTATACTTGAAGAGCGAATGTTGCAACATACGAATGAGTCTGCTTTAGGTCTTTATATTAAATGTAATTTGAATGTTAAAAGTTATTCAATGCTTGCAACAGACTGCAAGATTAGACGTGCTAAAATTTTTCCATCTTATTCGTTCATTAAAGAAGCAATAACTGAGTGTACACCAACAGATTTAATAGTTTCTGAAGTAGAAGTAAAGGTACCATTTCAAAGTATGCTTAATAAAACAGCAGAAAGATTGTGCGAAGGTATTGCCACTGATTGTGATTGTGAAGTGTTATCTAATATTGAATTACATGTTACTTGTGGATTTGATAGCTCTTCGAGTCATATCAACCCTCATCAAGACTACGCTGACAGGCATCGTGAAAATAAAAGTGCGAACAGTCATTATTAGTTACAAGTTTTATAATTCAGCAACTAAAAGGATCAAATCAGCGTTTATGGATTAATCCTACTCCTCAAAGTATTCGTTTTTGCCGGTCTTTAAGGTACTATACTTACATTACATTTATTCTTAAACAAAATAAATACCAAGAGATAATTGTAATCGTACAATTCAAACTATAAATAAAAAATAATATAATTATAATTTGTTAAAAGCAAATCCCGTATTAAAATAGTAATGTTCACGCCTAGCCTTTTGATAAGAATCATATAATATCAATTTTCTTTCAATATTTCAAGATTTTATCTTTAATGTTTCCTAATAATATTGTGTTTTATATCTAAAGTTTATTACCATAAATTTTCAAAAATTTAATAGTACCTTACTGTTCTAAATTTATGTTTTATTATTTTTGAGCTCGATATTATCATTATCCAGTCCTTCTATTAATTAACCCATCCTATTATTTATTTTCAATCACATATTTTTCCTATTTCTTCTTAAGGCTTTGTTTCGAAAAAGAAGATAATGAAGCTATATTGAAAGAGTATAATCGACTAAATAAAGAAATTAGCGATGAAACCACAAACATTTAAACTTTCCAATGGAAAAACGGTAAAAGTTAATTTTTGTGTTTTTCAAACTTTATTCGATGGAAAATGCGTAAATTGCATTGCTGGGAATAAGGCCACAACTGCATGTCCAATGTGTCATATATCATCATATAAATTTGGCAATTTAACACAAAACTTTTAGCCTAAGGGAGACTCACTTAAAGTAGGGATTGGACTTTTGCATTGTCAAATAAGAGCATTTGAGTATTTGCTACGTCTAGCTTATAGCTCTAAACTATAACATCATGGGATATAAGAAAGCATTTGAAAGGTATCTTAAGAATAACTTGTATAATTATTTACAATATAAATGCTCATTAATTCAAGTACATGACACTACAAACTTAACAAATTCACTTTTACTAATAGTTTCGTATTTTATTCTTATTAAAGTCATATTCTATATGTTTATATTTGCAGAAGAAGCTGATAAACAAATTGAAAAAATTAGAGAGCAAGTAAAGAAAGCTTTTAGCATAAGAGTTGATCAAGTTTTGCAGGGTCATGGAACCACTAACACTGGAAACCTTTCTCGAAAATGTTTTAATGATCCACACAAATTATCTGTGGCATTGAAAATAGATTCCAGGCTAGTTAGTAACATCGCATTAATTATAAATTTACTTCGATATAAACAACATTTGCAGCTTGATGAATTTGAAGACCTTGAGTTACTTATCATAAAAAAATTTTATACGGCAATGAAAAAGAGTTCATTTGAAAGGTCTTATATATAATCTTGTGTAAGATTTCATGTAAGGTCTTGTGTAAAGTCTTGTATAAGGTCTTGTGTAAGATTTTATACAAGATTGTGATTTCACATACCAAAAATATTTTTTGTTAATGGTTTATTTAAGATTGTGATTTCATATACCAAAAATATTTGTTATTAATGGTTTATTTAAGATCTTACACTGAATGTGATACAAGATCTTAAGTAAAGTCTTGCATAATATCTTGCATAAAAGCTTAGATAAGATCTTACGTAAGATCTTAAAACACATCATTATTTTTTTGCTGTAGTCAATATCTTATGTAAGATCTTATGTAAGTTCTTGGTTAAAAATCAATGATAAGATTTTATACATTACATTACATTAGGCAAGATCTAATGCAAGAACTGATACAATATCTAATGCAAGATCTGATACAAGATCTTAAATAAGATTTGACGTAAAATCTTATGTACGATCTTACGTAAAATCTTATGTAAGATCTTACGTAAGATCTTGAGAAAATTTTTCAATAAGACAGAGATTGAAAAAATGATTTTTATTCTATACAATTAGCAATTTGCATTCTATAAAATTAAGATAGACAAAGACAGAATTTAAAAGTTGCCCTATTACTTTTTAGGCAAAACGTTAAATACGAAGAAAATATTAGTACTCAAGATACCATGGATAGTGAAGATCTTCTTGAAGATTCTTGTGAAGAATCTTCAATGTATACATATAGTTAAATTAAAATTTAATTACTTTGTTATTCGATGTTATTAAAAAAAAATTTGTTAAGGTCTTGTGAAAAAAACATTTAGCAAGTTGTAAAATAGGGCCTATACTTGTTATAAAGTAGAATAATTATTTATAAGTATGTTTGAATGTGAAGGGTGAGTGAAAGTCGATTGGTCGATTAGGATCAGGTACTTATAGGTTACAGGGGATAGAGGTTTATGGATTTAAAAATTTAATGATAAAAAGGTCTACGAGTTTTTACTGTATTTACGGGATTAAGGGTTTGTGAGGTTCAGGGTATGGAGGATTATGGATACAAGAGTTTATAGAATGAAGGTTTTAGGAGTTTATGGGTATAGAAATTGATAAGTTTAAGCATTTGTGGATTTAAAGGATCACGGGATTAAAGTTTGTTGAGGTTAAGGTTATGAATTTACAGTGTATAAGAGTTTATGGATTTAATAGTATATATATATATATATATATATATATATATATATATATATATATATATATATATATATATAATTGTTAATTAAAAATATTTTATTTATAATTAATTTAATAGGTATTCAGAATGATAGATCCCCAGAAATTGAAAAAATCAGAATTGGAATTTTTATACAGTTCTGCTCATTCATTGAAAAGAAAAAAGATCCAGGAAACGTTTATAAGCTGAAGCAAGTCAAGTATGACCTATTACACCCCTTGGTAAACTACATTACAAAAATAAGCTGGATAAAACGAGGGTTAAGGGGTAACACCACTCTAGCGTCCCGAAAAAATGCCTAATTTGTACGAGTTTTTACAAGAGAAGGAATAAAGGGATCAAATTTCTTTTTTGAGGGTTTACTATACATATATTGAGGTACAAAAACATATTTTTTTACATTTAAATACAAAATGGCGGCTATACAGCGAATCTCGTGAGAAGCCTTTTTCTCAAGCCTCCAAACGGGAGAACACTTTTTCGGAAAGTATGAGACCTGAAACAAAAAACCAAAGAAATTCTTAATCTATATAACGTTAACTTTGGAAGTACGTAGGGTTTTTTTTTATTCTAAAATTTTGTAGAATGGCGCACTTCTGAAAAAAGTCGATTTTTCTCGAAAAAAAACGATGTAAAAATTTCAATCCAATCCATGCAATAGTTTACGAGTAATCTACTCTCCCAGTTTGAAAAAGGCTTCTCACGAGATTCGCTGTATAGCCGCCATTTTGTATTTAAATCTAAAAAAAATATATTTTTGTACCTGAATATATGTATAGTAAACCATCAAAAAAGAAATTAGGCATTTTTTCGGGCCGCTAGAGTGGCGATACTCCTTATGAAACTATGTGTAATTTTCGAGGTCACTACATAGGAAATTTTGAAAGTTTTGATAACTAACAAAATAACACACAAATAATAAAGATCAGCTGCCAATTCATTGGCACGCTGAGCTTCCTCAAACAAAATCAATTGTTCCATTGTTCTAATATGAAATTCTTTGTTCTAATAATTAATGGAGTATGGTCCCTATAGAGCTTTAAATATGAATCTTAGATGAAAAATAAGAAATGCACGGTTAATAATTATGTGTAAATAACATTTCTCACAAGTATACATTCTGATTTAACGCCGTGACTTTTTTCTTAATGTCTTCTCCATAGTTCTTTAAGTTACTTTAAGTTAATAATTATAGCTTTTCAACACAAAGTATTCAGGATTAAAATTTTGAAGCTCGATAGAAACGATAATAATAATAATAATAATACTAATAATACCTTACTTAAACTTAATAAATAAAAAACAAAATATTTTATGACCTCAATATAAATGCTCTTCAAAATCCAAAGTTTTAATTCGTTTACTGCGAAGAATTTCGTATTTCTTGCAAAGCAACGAATCATTTATGCCAAATAACCTAGCGACATAATAGTTCAAAACTCGGGCTTTAATGTTAAATTGATCAAATTAACTATAAATACAACCGTAGACAAAATTTCGAAAGCACCTATTCCTTAGTACAAATAATCCTTTCTCTCGGTGTACATATACTATTTCAATACGTTTCACCTTAAAAGAGTCCTCTTTGCTATGATATCTCTTAGATAATCGACCAATACCTTTATTTTGTTCGCGCAGCATTCTGGTCATTAAAAATTACAATATGAAGTTTTACAGGTATCTTTATAGGATAGTGCTATACAGACTTCTTATTTTTCTATTGCGCCATTATTTGAAGTAATTCACCATTTCTGAAAACAAAATAAAATGAATATTCACATTTTTTTCCATTAATCTTATAATACTTACACGTTAATCATATTTTAGGGTATTCCAAATAGAATCATCTTATACAAGCATGAATTACAAATTATTTCCATGCTCTTGGCTGATCAGGAGGCTGCATGTAGGATCTGAAAATACAAAGTTGAGTAAGAGCGGATTAAACTTATCATGTATTAATATATGAATACATTTAAATAGCATACCTCATTCATATCTATATATTTAGAAATATATCTGTTTGACTGTCAAAAAGATAGTGTTTTTCAAAATGTCACTTGTACCTTTTGACAACCAAAGGCGCCTCATATGTATATACAAGTACAGTCCAAATATCGCATAGCATATTTATTTATCCATTCATCCGTGTACATATATTTATTTATCGATTCATTCATATACATATATTTATGTATATACATAGACATACATACATTTTTTTTTGAAGGACTAACAGGTAGGGGATTTGAGAGAAAAGAAATAATGCTTCTCCAGTACCGTAGGAGCGCGCGTGATTTTGTTGTGTTGCGCTACCGTGTGTGAAGCTGGCCCGGGCAACCACCCAGCCCTCCGAGCTTTCAGTGCTTACGCACTCACCCGAAAGGCTTACCAGTGACACCCCCCATACATGCACCAATCAATCAGTTCGGGTCCGACTAACTAAAATAAAAACCCCTGATGATAAATGCCTGTGTCCATTGCACGCTTGATGTTACTGGCTGTGATCCCGCCGTTAATTATATGTCATTGCCACACCTATCTCACACCCACTCGGGCTGCCGAGCGACCGTTGAAACATATGTCATTTGGCCCCAGCGGGTCCAATTCATGTAGCTTGGAAATCTCTCGTCGTTATGCCTGCCAAGAGTCTCTTCGTCAGCCCAAGCGCCAGCAGAAAGTCGACGAACTTTACCGACCAGACAACCCTCCACGAAAGAGTGCACGATGAGAATTTTACAGTCTCATAGGACTTGCCACGCCAAGACTTTACGGCGGTGACGAGATCCCGGTTGTCCCTGTACTTCGCCACTTTATTCTCGCTACTCACCTGCGAGTGTAACACGCACATGCGATCATTCTTTGTACGAGTAGCAACCAGATCAGGCTTCCGCAATCCTTCAGATGTTTCAATGCGGGGCTCCTCCGCTACTTCCCACCCTTTCTACCGCAGACTCGAGGCGACGACCCGACACACGGCATCATGTCTCTTGACTCTTCCGCCATGTGTCCGGAAACATTCCTGGATGATATGTGCGGCTGTTTCAGTAGTGTTGCAGCCGACACGACACCTCACATCCCTCTGGTTACTGCGGGGTCCTCTTGATGTTCTTATCTGGGTGGGTAAGCAGTTTATCCGTACGCGATGATAGTGAATATAATCACGCCCGGGTACGTCGAAACTGCCGGCGTCGATCCATGAGTTCGAAATGTTGCTCCTCCCACACTCTCGTAACTCGTTACCATCGACAGAGCTGTAGAGACTCCGAGCCCACCACTTGTCCTTTTTCGACCTGGTATCGATAACGTCGCCATTCAACGTGAGTACTTTCCTAGCCCACTCTAGGCGCATATCAACCCATTTAAAACGGGCGACATCACGTATCGCAGGGGATGAGGATGTTTCCAATGACTTGAGACGTAACATCATCAAGCCAGGGACAGTCGTGGTGAACCAAGGATTACCCAGACCTCTTCTATGACACGGAGTGCGGAAGTATGCCGTGGCAGTGTCGACAGGGAGCCGGAGCCATCTCCTGATAGCCACCCTCACTTGTTTATCCAGCGATCTCAGTTTCCCAAGAAGCGTTCCGGCCAAGACAAATTTGTGATAGCGACGGCTTATGAGAAAGTAGCGCAGTATCAACAAACGTTGTTGTGGCTTCAAGGAGGCTCTCGTAATCCTGTCCAGCTCGATATCGAGCATGCCTCTCACTTTTTATGGTCCAATCGCTCTGAAGTCAACTCCCAGATACCGCCACTCTTCCAAGGGGGTCAGCTGACGAATCAGAGATCCATCAGCGAGCTTGAACCACGATTCTGTCAGAACCTTGTACTTTCTATGCACACGGTCGTGTACTATGGACAAGGCCACATATTTCGCCATATTGAGTGAGAGTCCCTGCTGCGCAGCTTTTCTCTCAGTCGCCTTCAGGAGAAATTCCATGCCTTTACTGGTTGACGAGACTAGGAAGAGATCGTCGGCATATAGTCGATTGAATTTATCCGCGATTCTCCTAGCTCGTATCCTACGTACTGCAGCAATGATCTTAATACCCTATTAACAACAAGGAAGAAGACCGCTGTGGAAAGAGGATCGCCTTGCCTCACCTCTCTATTAACATTGATAGGCTCCGAGCGAGAGCCCTGCACCTCCAAAACTGTTGATCTATTTCTGTACACGTTGGCGATATACCTGATGAAACCAGGTGGCAGGCCAGCTTCCTCCAATACGGAGGCGATGGCCTCGTGACTTATACTGTCGAATATCCGGGCAAAATCGAAGGAAGAAATGTGAATCTCCCTTAAGATTCGCCTTGCGTCATCCAACAATGTAGCCAACGCCGCGATGTTCAGCGCAGCCGTCGTCCATGCACCGCTGTCGAAGATCGACAAGATTCGTCTCAAGCACGCACTTCGCGATTATCTTATGCAAGTGCCGTACGACCACCGAGGCTATGCTGATCTGCCGAAACTCAGCTGGTGTTTCACACGTCTCCTTCTTGGGTATGAAAACCGTCCCGCTAGTCATCAGATCTGGGGGCAATCCACTTCTTGCGAGGAACCTGAAGGTCAACTCGATGCTCAGGTCTAGATTCCCGAGGAACAGCGGTGGACTCCTGCGTCAACACCGGCCTCCAATACTCTGCAATAGCATGCATATCGGGGGGAATGGACTCGTTTTTTCCGTCGACTATGTCCCTAGCAGCTCTTGACATGTCCATTTTAAAGAGCTGCTGTACTCTGGCAAACTCGTGGCGGCGTTCCTGCCTTCGTGGCTCATCTGGTATGTTCCTTCGTGGTTTCCGTGGTTTCGGTGGAGGAGGTGGCGGGAAAATCCCCTCTAGCATATCCGCGGATAATGCCAGCAAACGATCAACATGCTACCCGTCTACCTTCTCGACGACCACCCGAAAGCGAATGATTACCGACGGAATACTGTCAAGCATGTCACTCCACCGCGGAGAACTTGACGCCCTGGATCTTGGGGAAGATTACGATTGCGCAGGTGGAGTTGCACATTCCAGAATTTCCGGCTCAGCGATAACTCTGTTCACTGAGGAAGAAGCATGAGTGTCGCTAACGTCCTCATGTATACGACTTGGTGATACTGAGACAGCCTGCGCCGCCTCTGGGACAGCTTTTAAATCATCAAGTGCTACCTTGACCAGCTCCTTGTATGCTGGTCTTGTGCATATACTTTGATATACCGATAGCGTCATACTTTCTCCCATGAACTTCATGAGGTGCACGTTGATCTTGTGCACTCCTCCATTCACTATCGTTACCGCTTCTTTCCTTGCCATTGTTCTCAGTTCTTCATCAAACCAGCGCGCCTTTGCTCTATCCACATTGACCTCTTCGTTGACCCTTTCCAGATGGGCGCTACGTCGGTGTTCGGAACGTATTTATACGAAGGATTTTGTTAAAATAATTGATACGAAATTTTTATTTAAAGTCGTTATTATTATATATATTGGCCGGGTTCTTATAACGAGTGTTAAAATTGCTGTTCTGTACAAGGGCTAAAGTACATCTGGCCTCTGCGTCATTTTTTTTGGAGCTAGAAATGAGCCGCTCTTCGCGCCGCTGAAAGTCGACGCCGACGACCGCCGCAAATATATACATGTGAAACTCGAGAACGTTATCGCATTTGAACTATACAAAACGTTTTAAAGACCTTTTGCAAAGCGACTTATTATACAGTTACATTTTCTTATTACTAATGAATTCTATCCGTAACAGTCGGTGTACTCCTAACCCTTTCTTGGTGGGAAAGGAGCGATCGCATTCCGAGCACGGAAAGCCCAGATCCGCCTGCGCAGATGTTGATGGTGCTTGCACGGGCGGTGTGCGTTGATGATTATTGGAATCCGTTGGTGCAGGAGGAGCCTGTGAAGTTGGTTGCTCCTTCTGACGGTCGCTTGGTGCGCTAGGTTGCGCTAATTGTTGCCGAGGTTCTGTGGATGGTGTGGTTGGCTGCGCAATGTCGACGCTCCAAGGCAAACGCCGACGGCTTTCTCTTATCTTAGTCAGATCCATGAAATACATACATATATACATACACACACATACACACACATACACACACACACACACTTGCATGCCCATGCACACGCACACGTACACGCACACGCACACGTACACGCACACGCACACATACATACATACATACGTACATACAGTACATACATACATACATACATACATACATACATACATACATACATACATACATACATACATATATACAGACAGACAAACACATATACGAGGTCTGTCCCAAAAGTATCCGACCTACCTCGATTTCTCGGCGCTTGATTTATTCTTCGTCATCCGGGGGGTGGCATCCTTCAAAGTAGTCCCCATTTGATTGAACAAGACGCTCATATCGATGTTTCCACTTATTAAAGCACTCTTGAAAGTCAGACTTCGGAATCGCCTTTAGTGCATTCGTCGCATTAGTTTCAACAGTCTGTTTATTGTCGAATCGATGTCCTTTAAGCGGCATTTTCAATCGAGGAAACAGCCAAAAGTCGCAGGGAGCTATATCAGGACTGTATGGAGGCTGGCGGAGCTGCGCAACACTGTGTTTCAATAAATACTGCTGCACAAGGTTTGATGCGTGCGCTGGAGCATTGTCGTGATGAAGAAGCCAGTCACCGGTTTCCCAAATTCTCGGTTAAAATTCGCCAAACAGTACTTTTTGGTATTCCAAGTTCATCTTCCAGTTCTCTCACAGTCAAACGACGATCTTGTTCAACTGCGACACGCACACGCTCGACATTATCCGACGATGTTCCCGTCGAAGGTCGACCAGCACGAGGATCACTGTCAACAGATGTGCGGCTACTTTTGAACCGTCTATACCACTCTTTTATTTGTGTTTTGCCCATACATCTTTAAAGGCCTTTTGCAACATTTCAATAATTTCCGCACAACTTTTACCGAGATTAAAGCAAAATTTTATGCAAATTCGCTGTTCGGTTCGTTCTGCCATTTTTAGCAATAAGCAAATTGCGACGAACGCAAAAAAGTCGTTGTAAACAAATACACGCTGCGCGGGGACTAAGGCGTTTCATCGGTATCTCAGGCTACTGACGAGAAGGTTAGGACTCTCCGCGCGAAGATATGAACGTAGGTCGGATACTTTTGGGGCAGACCTCGTACATACATGAATATACACATCGATACATACATACATTGAAAGATACAGATAGATACACATAGCACGTACAAATTTACACACATACACACCTACACTTGAACAGACATACTCACACATACGTAAACATATACACAAATGTCTATTTGCTCAAACAGACACGCACACACACGCACGCACATAATCATACGCGCACAGTCATCCACTTACGCATTAACTTTAAATTATACAACCACATACACACACATACACCCTCAAATTCACATAAAAACTCACACACACAATCATGTTACCCACGCACACTCCCATACGTTTACACTTACATACAATCACACACATAATGAGAAGATACGGACTTTCCGGCGGGGCATCACGGGCTTCCGGGTTATATCGATTAATTATTAAATAAAATAAACCTAGATAATACCAAGGAGATTATTATTTATTATAATTTCGAATAGAAAAATTGACTTTTCTGTGTAAAATGTTGGTTTATGAGTGTTTTCTGTGAGTTTCAGTAAACGTAGTTTAGAGGTTAGAAGTACGAGAAGACTATTTGCGGTACCGTCAAATCGTTAAATTTTAAACATTGCCATTTACTATTTTGATAAATGTTTTCATTTCTTTTTTGTAGTAAATAGTAGTAATTAACATTTATTTCTAATTTAATACAAAAAATACCTTAGTAAAACAGTCACATTATACAAATAAAGCGAAGCCCATACCACCCCACTGATCGAGCCCATGTCGCGTCATTCTTTTTTTTTTTGCAGTTAATTAAAATTTTTTTTTTATTTTTTTTTATTTTTTTTTTAACGTCGCCATGTTTGTGCTTCCATGTGGTGCTAATCGACGACGGGGGTCTGCGGTGTGTTTGTAAACAAAGCACATGTAATTTTTACAGTGGTGCTTGTATCAATCGGCAGAGTCTAGGATTCGAACCCGGGTCACCGGCGTGAGAATCCGACACTCTACCGACTGAGCCGCCGCAGGCCCCAATTAAAAAAAAAATTAAATATTAATAATAAAAGCAAACTTATTACAAATACAGATGAATAGTTTAACTTTGAAATACCAGACGTAAAAATACGTAACTATTAGTTTCTCTTAACCCTTTCAGTCACAGAAGCCGATATATCGGCTCCCTATTGTTTTTAGTCACAAAATTTGATTTCTATTGTTATCGCAGTACAAATATACGTTTTCTATGTATTTTTGATCGTAGAATACGAATCTGATATCAATAATTTTATAAATATAAAAACAACCCTTCAAATGGGGTGAAAACCACCCTTTTAGTCATGAAATTGAATTCGTTTGGTTATGAAAGTAAAAAAACCCCCTCCTCATTAGAACACGGGCTTGGGACCGTCTGTGGCAGAGTTATGTTTTTTTCTTTTTTTTTTTGTTTTTCTTTTTTTCTTTTTTTCTTTTTTTTTTCTTTTTCTCTTTTTTCTTTTTTTCTTTTTTATTTTTTTTTTCGTTTTTTTTTCTTTTTTTTTTTATAATTTTTTTGACACTTGATTTGGATTCTTCGTTCAAAAATACATTGGAAACATATATTTGCACTTCCATAACCAAATGAATTGAATTGCGTGACTGAAAGGGTTAAGGGGTAACACCACTCTAGCGGCCCGAAAAAATGCCTAATTTGTACGATTTTTTACAAGAGAAGGAATAAAGGGATCAAATTTCTTTCTTGAGGGTTTACTATACATATATTGAGGTACAAAAACATATTTTTTTACATTTAAATACAAACTGGCGGCTATACAGCGAATCTCGTGAGAAGCCTTTTTCTCAAGCCTCCAAACGGGAGAACACTTTTTCGGAAAGTATGAGACCTGAAACAAAAAACCAAAGAATTTCTTAATCTATATAACGTTAACTTTGGAAGTACGTAGGTTTTTTTTTATTCTCAATCCAATTTATTTTAATTTAATTTTCAATCCAATCCATGCAATAGTTTACAAGTAATCTGTGCTCCCAGTTTGAAAAAGGCTTCTCACGAGATTCGCCGTATAGCCTCCATTTTTTGTTTAAATGTAAAAAAAATATATATTTTTCTACCTCAATATATGTATAGTAAACCCTCAAACAAGAAATTTGATCCCTTCTTTCCTGCTCTTGTAAAAAATCATACAAATTAGGCATTTTTTCGGGCCGCTAGAGTGGTGTTACCCTGTAATTAAATTAGGGTTTAACATATGGCGTATATGTAAGTTCTCAGATCCGTAACATTCATTATTATTATAAAGCGGTTTTGTTTGTATTTATTTTAACTTCCTTTGTGTAAGATAATTACTCTATACCTTCCTGTTCAACATCTTTGAGAAATTTTTATTTTATATAGTTTATTGTCTCATAAATAATAAAGCCCATTTGACCGACCGAGCCCATACTGCCCTGCTCTCCCCTACTAACTTCGGTACTTTCTTCTATAGTTACCTGAGAAAAATACAGCGATAAATTTTAAATTTTATCGATCTATGATGTTACATTGCACTCGAAACTTATGGATCCATATAGATACTGTGAACACTAAAGAGTTAACAAAGTCAAGATATGTTAAAAAATGTGTTTGAAAGGTGCAAGATCGATTGTATATTTAATTAAACCATTATTTAAAATAATACACTGCGAAATTACAATATTCTTACAGAATAATCAGCGCACTAGTGTAATGTTAAAAATAACTATATATATAACACAGTGAGTCTATTTGTCTATTATTCGGTACACTGAAATCACTTATAAGCGCAATAACTATATGTCGTACGTCGTTTGCTACATCTCGGCGATCTACCTCAGAATGTGTCCATTGGTGGTCGGGCTGGTGCAATAAAATTGTAGGCCAGAAAACCCTCTCCCGCTTTTCATCAGCTGAGAGCATGCTGTGCACATCGTTGCATATATATTCCAATAAAAAGGTTAGCGATTTATAATCTAAGATAAACGAAAATTGACGTGTGCATGTGTTGAATCAGTATTGGTCTATCCAACTAGTATGTAAATTAGTGTAAAATACTTTCTTTTTTTTCATTATAGGGACAGGATTTGCCCTTTTTGAGTTGCTGGGCTTGAGAATCGACCTGGGGTCTCCAGCGTGATAGTCCCGTACTCTACCAACTGAGCTACTGAACTCGGCGAAATTATTTTTAATGATTCCTCTTGTTATAACGTCTAAATCAACATATTGAAAATTTTATTTCATAAAAAATAACATTCCTTTTTAGCATGGTACGAAAATTTAGAGTATAGTATTGATCTCAAAAATATATATTAACAAATACTTTTATTCACTGCTGACGCTCCAATTTCTGACATTATTTACCTTAATGATTTATTTATTAATATAAATATTTTCTAGCACTTTGTATTTAATGTTTTACATAAAATCTTACTAAAACGTTGGTATCGAGAAGTTTTTTCAACAGTATGTTTTTAATTAAACTTGTTTTAGTTCAAATTTGACTAGATTTCTTTCGTAGCTCTATTTGGATTTTTTAGTATTATTCATTATTTTTTGGAAAATTCTTCTTTGTTTTTAAGAATTGTATTAATATCAACAAATATGTCGCGATGCCACTGACAAACTAAAAAATTGTTAATATAGTTAATAGATAGTTGAATTTTTGTACATATGGATATAGAGAAATATAGCTTACAGCAGTTATAAGATTTGCATCCATGACAATGCATTTAGAAGTAAATTCGTTGTTGCACTGTAATAATTGTAGCGAAAAAAGACTAAGCTGAAACAGTATATCATTTTTAAACTTTATATATATATCTAAATTTTATACCAATTAGGGTACTCGGGCAGATTAATGTGCCATGAAGTAAATTCTCGTATTTAGGATTAAATTAAAATTTTTGTTGCCGTTAAAATAATCTATTAGAAGTTAATATCTATTTTTCAGATAAATGTTTCTATTATTACATTTTTTTCAATGTGGAAACATTAATATTTTTTATATTTCTCATAAAATTAAAATAATGGAATCTTATCCGTCGTTGCCTCTATCTAGTTACCATAAAAAACCGTTAAATATATTTCTGCTTCTCCTAATACTATATCTAACCCCTGAAAACAATATTTACGACACTTGAGATGAATCGCGTTATACATGCTTCTTTAAGATAAACACAATTCTAAACATTATTTTATTTTTAGGCTTATTCTTTCTAAAATGCTTATTTATGTACAAAAGCACAGTAATCAGGTCTGGCACAGCAATTTAGTCGAGTATCCTATATTAAACTAAATTACTTCTGAATTTAATTGTTCACTGTTACTATTTAGTATAACATCATGCACAATGATACCAGTTTTTAACGATTCATTTTTTGCTTCTCGACATATCCACACCATTACAGCCATTTTGAGAGAATAGTAAGTTACAGATGTTATAAAATAATTATACCAAATCTGCTTATTATGATCGATGCCTTTCTTCCCTTGGGTGTGTAATATAAAAAAATACAAGCCAAATGTCACTTCCGCAAATGTCATAAGAACTGTAGCTATAATTTGAAATGTAAAAACTGAATTTAGCTCCCTTATCACACAACTAACTGTGTGATGTTTATTCTGTAATTTACGTAACTTCATTAAAACTAAATTACTGTACTGCAGTTGGTGAATAACTTTTTTACACGGATGAATCTCTTTATTGTCATAATTTTGTTTTAGAAGCAGTAAATTATTGTTTATATTTTTAAAACAACTTTTCAAAATTAAAACATAGTTACTATATTGAGAATCCATTAAAAATACAATTACAGTTATACACATTGCAAAAGCTTTTGCAATAAGTTCTGCTGTTATTTCTGAAGAAATGTTAGGAATTTGTCCAATTAGAAAAATGTATCCAATTACATCTTTCACGTAAATAATTTTGGCCAAGTAGCAGAATTCCTTTTCAGACAACATTGAAGATATTACAACAAATCTTTCTATAAGAAAAAGTCTATGTTTGCTAGAAAGACATGTATATACGATAATAAATGTGGCTAATATAAAGTATGATGTGAATTGCATAAGTCCTTCAACAGTATCAAATACTATATCGTTTGAATAGTGGCATTGATAAATTACAATAAACAAGTATACTATACAAATGATTGTTGACAAAAGAGTATGGCACAATCCTAATTTAGATATATCAATTCTGTTTTTGTTTATTGAATAAGGAAAGAGGCCATAACATTTATATAAAAAAAAGCATGGCCTCATTAACTCATAAATATTAGTTAATTTAAAAAATTTTTTTTTTTTAATGTAATTGTATTTTAACACCATTGTTCTTCCAAACATTAAAAACTGTTGACAACAATAAAGATGTGATTTTTTTTAATCAAGTAGCTACCAAATACCATAACAATTAAAAAATTAACCTGTGATACTAATTTTTCAATAAAATAAATAATGGTATATACGCAATGCTCAACGTTGTTTTAAGATATAATTATTACTCTCATCCTGAATATATTTACCTTGATAAAATTGTTCTAGTGACAATTTTGCCTCCGTGTCATATTATTCTTCTTTATGCGTGTATCGCTCTTATATCTAATGACAATTTTCAATACATTAGTATATTGCATTACCTTTCAATCACCGAGCACTTAAACAAATTAAAACTGCGAGTTTCTTTCACCCGAGACAAAATAAAAAAGTTTTTATAAGCCTTCAAACTTAAATATTACTCATTAAATATTATTATTTTCACTAATTTTGTATTTAATGATAATACAAATAAACGGGTACACTAAAAGTAATAATGACAGATACAAATACTCTACATCGCGATGAGAGTTTGCAATGTTGGAATATAAAGTTTTAAATTTATTTTTATTGTGTCCAAATATTTAAAAAAAAAATAGTGTATCAGTTTTATTAAATATACGTCAACATCTAAAAATTGTTCACTTTTATTCAAGTCTAATAGAACAAAAGAAATTAACCATTTTAACTTTCACATATTCTAAAGAAAGAGTATAATACATTTTTAATTTGCTATATTATTATTTTGAATTTATTTGGAATAAGAGATGTATACTTCGATGACTATGACATAAATTTGAAAAGATAGACAGGCCCGTGAGGCACTATGGGCACTCGTAAATTCAAAGGCGTTTAGATAATTGATTTTACACTTAATATGGAAAACAAGAAATACTAACGTTCTCTTATTTTAATGGAGAATAAAGTCCGCTATAATAACTTTTTTTTATAAAATGTATCCTGCCAAAAGACGAATTTACATATTTTTCTTAAACTTCCTGTCGTGCCCCACTCGTGGGGCAAAACGAGCACAGAATGGAGCACAATTGGCACGGGCGTGTCAATCATTTTCATTATCAATTATAAGGCAAAAAAAGCACATGAAATGGATAATATTTTGTATAAGTTTCATAAAAATACATTTTTACAGGTTTATAAGTATTATGACAATTAATAGTATTTGATTAAGCACATTGTATTTCCTAATATCACATTTTCTTTTTTTAATAGTGCATGCATGAATCGGCTCTTTTTGATACAACCAAGGCGGATGGAAAATCTGGCATTTTGAATCATCCATAAAAAATTAACCAAGTAAAAATAACCAAGTAAATAACCAAGTAAAAATTAAAAAAAAAATTAGAAACTGAAAATATTTTAAAAATTTGAAAAGTATCAGGGTGCTTTCACATGGAGCGTAAATTTTGCAGCGGAATGGAAACGGAACGTCTATAGCGTAAATTTTTTCCGCTCCGTTAAAAACTTACCATCTGTCGAAAACCCAAAATACATAACCTATAAAAACAACAGGATTTTGTTGCTGTGATGTGCACCTACATACTAATATAAATAAATTTGTGAATAAATATTTACTATGTGAATGAATTATGATTAATAAGGATAAAGATAAGTTACTATGACGCATACTATGTTTCTTTATCTTAAAATAAAATAGTTAAGAAAGAGGATTACTACAATTGCAGAGAATAAGACTAAGAAAATAAATTAACAATTGTTATACTGCATTTATAAGATTTTAAAAGTGGATAATAACCATTACATAGGTGGTGGGTAAAAGATATTTTTCGTGATGACGAAAAAATTTAATCTCATGGGAGAGTTAAAAACTTTTGATGATATCCAAAAAGATTTACAATTATATACGAGTATCTCTTGAAGTATTCAATGAGATACTATATAGAATTAAGCATAAAATAGCAAAGCAATACTGTGTAAGAACACCAATTACAGTTGAGACGATATTGCAAGTGTTATTGCGCTATTTAACAAGTGGAAACAATTTAATGTCAATATCTTATGAGTTTCGCAATATCCACAGTGCAGAAAATCATAGAAGTCTGCGTTGCAATTTGGGAGGAGTTTCAAGACACGTTTATTACACCTTGTGCAGAAGAATGGAATAAAGTTGCTGAAGGTTTTGACAATACATGGCAGATGCCTTACTGCGAACGATCAATCGACGAACGACACATGACAGTTTAGGTATAATTATTTTTTTAGTAGGTATTTTAGTAAATTATGAAATACGATTTAATTTACCTGCTAATTCCTATTATTTACAGAATTCAGAATATACTGGCTCGACCTACTACAACTTCTTCTCCTCTGAGTGTGTGATGCAGAGCGTAGATTCATAATGATAGATATCAGTCTTCCAGGCCGTGCAAGCGATGAAGGAACTTTTCAATGCAGTATTATAGGCCAAAGATTTTCTAACCACAACATGAATCTACCATCATCCAGACGAGTTATAAAATGGAGTAGGCGATGAGACCATTTCCAAGAAGGGATCATTTAAGGGATAAAAATTTAATTTTTAATTACAGACTCTCACGGACAAGGAAGACAATTTAATACGCTTTTGGAATTCTAGTTGAATGATTTCGAATTTTTCGAGGACCAATGCTTGCTTATTAAAAGAGAGCTACTAAAATAGTTAAAGAATCAGTATGTTAGCACAATTACATAATTACTCATGAAAGAGAAGCTGTGAACGAAGTGAAAGAGAAGGCTGTGTATGATTTTTCAGTATTATCGATACTATTTACTACTATCGATAATTTTCTAGTGTGTACCGTCAAGGACCCAGTTCCTGATCAGTTAAGGCATGTCGTCATGTTATTTGTTGTATCAAAGCATAAAAATGAGGTATTCATGGAGAATGAAATTTCTAATAACAAATATAACTGTAAAACTTTAATATAAAATTGAAAAAATACATAAATAATCAAAATTAAGTTAAATATAAAGCCTCAAAGAAAAAAAGCTGTGGGAGCAATTCTTGATCACTTAAAATTTGTATGGGAGTATTTTCTGATCATATCAAGACCCAATTCCTGATAACATATATTATTGACGTACAAGTATTTTATATGATAAATTAAAACTTATTAAGCAATACTAATACGGTAGATATACTAAAATATAACATTTTCGGCTGTGTGATTATAAATGTGAAACTTAGGCGACGTAAAACTATACACGATATAGACTCGCGTACGATCATATATTTATAACCTATAAAACGCACATAGTGTTCTGATTTATTTTCACGGTTTGTGCGACTTTTGCCTGATAAATTATTTACACATGGATAAAAACTACTTATAGAATTGTGTTATTACAAATATTTTAAGATTTTTAAACACACATAAAACATGTTATTAATTCTGATCAGGAATTGGGTAAACGATAAGAATTTGGACCCTATTTCTAATCACACGTTTTTACAAATATCAATAATATTTTATATGAATGTTTTAAGTGATTTATACAAATAAACTGTTGAATAACTTAATTACATAAGTTTTTCTACGGTCCATTAAAAAATTTTGCAGATATGATGTAAATTTCTTTGCATGCTGTAAAATTTGTATTAAATATTTATTTAAATATTAGTAAATATTATTAATTTCAATAATTCGAGGATGTATTGGATGAATAATCACACATGGTTATATCAAATATTATCATTCATTCATAAATTAATTTATTTGTACGGAAACGATTACTTTATTATTCGAATATACATCATTCATTAATTATTATAAACTATCTCTACAGTTCGCTTAATATAATTTTTGCTATATTTCGAGGCACGTGGTATCTAGTGATAAAGAATAATATGAACTATAAGCAATCAAACCAATTTATAATTATAACTGAAAGATCGGACGCAATAAACTCATACAAAATTAAAATGACAGGCCTAATTTTATCAATACAAATCCCGAGGAAATACGGCAATAAGTCTATGTACATATAATTAGTATGCTCGAGATTCAAATTACTTATCTCTTTTATCGGAGAATACGGCAGGATTGTTGGCTCCTCCGCTCAGGATCGTCAGGATTGATGTGCACCACGTCGTAATATTAACCCAAAAGAGTCAGTTATTTCGGTGCAGTTCGTTGTCCTCGTGGCTAGAGATAGGCACAGTAGATGAGGAGAGATGTTATTCCAGCGATAGATCCTGAGCGAAAGAGAGCGAGCTCTTGTCGCTCCTTTCCTCGAGCCCTCGTGTCGATGTGCCTCGCTCTCGCACTTGCGCACACACATATTCGTATAATATTCCGTCCATTTAATATCAAGGCGCGGAATTCAAACTATCGCTCGTTACAATGCTCACTTGTAGCCAAATGCAGTAAGATGGTGTCAATCATGACGTTGCCAACAACGCCCAACTTTAACATTTTTTATCTTAAAAATGTATTTTACTAGTAACTTTTAAAGTTCTTTTAATATGACTGCCAAATAGTTTACTATTAATAATTATTTTTTTAAAACAAATTTTGTATAAATTAATGTGTAAATAGTAATAAATGTAACCAAATGATCAGAAACTGGGTACTGATCAGGAACTGGGTCCGTGACGGTACGTGTACGTGAGCGAGATTATCATCTCGGGCCTGGTCCAGATATCTCGGATTCTGCGTATGATTTTTTACTATTATCGATATTTTTTATTACTATCGAAGATTATTTATAGTGGGTGCACGTGTGCGTATGCGAGATGATCATTTGGAATGTGGTCCAGATATCCAGGATGCTGTGTATGATTTTTCTTTATTATGAATATTATTTACTGGTATCGAAGTTTCATCATAATGGGTGTACGAACACGTGTACGAGATGATTATCTCTGGTGTGGTCCAGATGTACTGGATGCTGCGTATGATTCTTCACTATTATTGATATTTTTACTACTATCAATCATTTTTCAGTGGGTACACGTGCACGTGTGCGAGATGATTATCTCAGGTGTGGTCCAGATGTCCCGGAGGCTGCGTATGATTTTTCAGTAATATCCAAATTATTTACTACTATCGATAATTTCTTATGGTGGGTGAACGTGCACGTGAGTGAAATGATTATCTCGGATGCGGTCCAAATACGTGTGCGAGATAATCATGTCAGTTATTAAATATTAAAAAGTTATCAAACAAAAAAAAAAGATTGTATAATAAAATATTGTTAAAAAATTACGGTAATACAGTTTTATTGCCTCCAAATCGCGAGCGAGCGTCAACGAGCTAGCGATTCTTGCTAGGTTTACAATTTATTAATCGTTGTCAAGCAGTGGAATATGATAGCAACAATGTAATAGCGTAAAATACAATCACGATGAGAATGTATTAGTCAAATATTTTCTAGAAGATGAAGTTTACAGGTAATGGGACAAACTGCATGATTATTAATATATTATAAATAAAAAGTTTATATTGATTGAGAAGAAAAATAATACGAGGATAGTTCAATAAGTCTTTAGAATAAAGTATAAAAACAATTTTTTTTGGGTAAATTTTTTTTTATTTTTCAACATAATCTTCTTGGAGCTCTATACACTTGGTCAATCGCTTTTTAAGTTTTTTTAATCCTTCAGAAAAGTGCGTTTTCGGAAGTTCCTCAAAATAAGCACTTACAGAGGCAATGACGTCTTCGTTGTCCGTAAATCTCTGTCCACCGAGCCATTTTTTCAAGTTTGGAAATAAGAAAAAGTCACTGGGGGCTAAATCTGGTGAATACGGTGGGTGTTCGACCAATTCGAATTTTAGTTCTTCAATTTTAGCCATTGAAACGAAGCATGTGTGAACTCGGGCGTTGTCGTGATGAAAGAGAATTTTTTTTCTCGCGAAATGTGGTCGTTTTTTTTTAATTTCTTCTTTCAGCTGCTCTAATAATGATGCATAATACTCACCAGTAATTGTTTTACCCTTTTCCAATTAGTCAATAAGTATAATTCCACGTGCATCCCAAAAAACTGTAGCCATAACCTTACCAGCTGACTTTACGGTCTTTGCCTTCTTTGGAGCTGGTTCGCCTGTGGAAATCCACTGTTTGGATTGTTCCTTTGTCTCAGGAGTGTAGTGGTGTATCCATGTTTCATCCACAGTCACAAATCGACGAAAAAATTCCTCAGTATTCCGACTTATGCGCGCCAAAAGAGCCTCAGAGGCGACCACTCTATTGCGTTTATTCTCAGCTGAGAGCAAACGCGGCACCCATCTTGCCGATAGCTTTTTCATGCCTAATTTTTCATGTAGAATTGAAACAACTGCACCTATAGATATCCTTGTGGCCTCAGCTAACTCACGCACTTTTAATCTTCTATCCTTCAACACCATATCGTGGATTTTATTGATGATTTCGGGAGTAGTTGCTTCTACGGGCCTTCCTGAACGTGGTTCGTCACTTATTGATGTACGACCACGCTTAAATTCATTTACCCAGTTATAAACCGTTGCTAAGGCAGGGGCAGATGTGCCATGAACTGAGTCTAATTCATTTTTTATCTCATATGGAGTTAAACCCTTTAAATGAAAATGTTTAATTACCGCTCTGAACTCGTTTTTTTCCATTTTTCTTAATAAGCAATTTTTTTTTTTCAATTGGTTATAAAAACACGTAAACTCAGAAGATGTGGACTGTGACTGCACCATATATCTAGTCGGGAGTGGTGCTGACTGAAAACAGATGATTTGGAGCGATTCGCGCGCCATCTGTTGGTCATTCTAAAGACTTATTGAACTACCCTCGTAGATTACATAGAAGTTATGTGTAGAATGTATTTTGAAAAAAGTATATAATTTTATATGTAACTAATTTCGTTTTTTTAAAGGTGTCGATGATGCACCTGCTGAGCTATCAGAAAAACCTCAGTCAATTGGTATAGACTATGACTTTAATATAATTTAATTGGTTGGCTATCTGGGGTTTCGTTTCAGTGCTTTACTAAGAAGATTGATTGGATGTGTAGCTGAAGATGGGATGGTTTTAATTTGTATTATCCGGCATCATGCGAGGAGTATATCCTGGCTCAAGTATACCGAGTACATCTCCACTATGCAGACTCGGTTTCAACCTCTGTAACGTGGTATTTGTTACTCTATTTATTTATTAACTTTGCTCAGCATTTTACCGAATTTATCAAATATAATGGGCGCCAGGTAAATCGCGGCTAGCTCTGCACGAGCCCTTTCCCAGAGGAAGTTCCGTGAAGTGTAAAATCAGGAATAAATAATTATATAATAACTACACAAAAATCTCACTCTTTAAGTACCTAGGCTTTATTATTGATCACAATATATAACGGTCGCCAAATTTACAATTTTCAAGATTAAATTAAAACCTGTGCAAACCTAAAGTAGGATATATAAGCTTTATGATACATTGTTGCGGCCGCAGTTTGGATCTACGTGTCAAAACTCGTCTTCGCAAAAGTCGCCCCCTCTAGAAGTTTCACCTTAGACCCAGAGATTAACTCTGCTACACGGAAAAACCTTCGGACACGCCGCAGCACCAACTGGCGCTAATGCTCCACAAAACAGGAGAAGCTACGCGTGACTCTGCGATGGGAGCTCTGTCGTCTGCTTTCGGGTGAGCAGCGGCCCCACAGCGAGGTAGCCGCAGCGCGAAGGGTATTGTAACGCGGAATTTCCAATGCTAGAGGTAGGGGAAGGTGGGGCACGATGGGTTTGGCGGGTGGATTGGGCATTCAAATGTTCACTAAATAAATGAATATTCTAACATGATAGTATTTTTTATATGTTGTAAATAGCTTTTACTTTTTCCCTCTGCAAATCCTAAATGAAAAAAATTAATATAAATCGTATGAGAATTATTAGAAATTGAGGACTTCAAAACGTTGTTTTTTCCATAATTCTAATCTATTTCTCAAGAACAAATAAATCATATGAGCTTCGAAAGGGAATTACTTTTACAGTTTAAATCGTAAATTTTTAATAGTATTTTTGATTGTTGATCTCCGATGCTTAGGAAAAAAGTAATATTACATATAAAAATACTCTAAAATGGGGCACGACTGGCACCACTAGCGGGGTACGATTGGCATACGTGAGTCGTCAATTTATTTCCGCCGAGTTTAACAGCTGATTTTCTTAACCTTACTTTTGCGCCCTTAACGCCTCGAAGTCGGAGTCTTAGATGTTGGTGAAAGAGTCAGTGTTAATGAAATGGTAATAAATTATAAAAAGAAAGGCCAAAGAAGTAATTACTCCGATGGCAAATTTAATAGTAACGTCCAATATTTTTTTTTAAATAAATTTTTCATTAATTCACCGTGCCAATCGTGCCCCACCTCCATGCCAATCGTGCCCCACGGGTGGGGAAAATGGGCAGTTTTAGCGGTATTGTACTTTGCATTATAAAAAACAATGCAATATATATTTTATAATAAAAAATAATGTATCTAAATCTTGAGTTATTCTACTTTAAGAAGCACTTTTAATAATTTGTATTGGTACAAAATAGAAAGTACAGGATTCTTTTGAAGTTAGGGTGCCCGTACTGCCCCACCTTCCCCTAGCAGCTACACCGCGCGCGTGTATTTACAACGCGACGCCGTCCAGAGAAGTTGGCGCGCTTTCTCGTATTACCGGCTGTCATCGACTGCATTGTAAATATTACGGGCTGAACAACATTGAATTTCAGAGGATTATAACAAAGTGCGATTTACTGCAATTTAATTATTAAAGTTTAATCTACTAAAATTGACAAGGTTTACGTTGTTAAAATTAATATTAAATATTATCACAATTCGAAAAATGATGCAATAGAGACATAACACGTGGGTTTAAATTCAAAATATAAAATATTTAAATAACCCTGGTAGAAAATTATCTAGTTTTATCGAGGCCCTCGATTATTCCCATGGTCATCTAGATAGATCTACATAGTTCTAGATTAATTTTCCACCAGGGTTATTTAAATATTTTATATTTTGAATTTAAACCCACGTGTTATGTCTCTATTGCATCATTTTTCGAATTGTGATAATATTTAATATTAATTTTAACAACGTAAAACTTGTCAATTTTAGTAGATTAAACCTTCAATTTAAATAAAAAGTTGTGTGGTTAATATTTTTTAACATTGTATTTTTTAAACGAAACTACCATAAGTCGTTTTCAAACCTACAATCTTTTTTTTCTCTTCACAAAATAATTTTTATATTAATTTTTAATTAGTATCTAGAAATAGTAAGAATGTCAAACAGTTCAAAATCAATGTATTTTGTTACACAAATTTAATTGATAAAATAAAAAGTTATGCCTACCGTCACGGACCCAGTTTCTAATCAGTACCCAATTTCTAATCAGTTTGTCACATATATTATGATATAAAATTTAATTAACCCTGAAATTGTTTGAAAAAAATAACATTTAATAGCTAACTATCTCACAAGTATGTTTGAAAACTTCACATGCTATTAATGTCGTACATTTTTAAGAAAAAAGTTTTCGCCATTTCACTTCTGCCGACTGCAAGCGAGCACGCTAAGATTTTCGTTTCTTTATTATTCTTGAATGTATCGTAGCAAAGCTTTTATATCTGAGTTACTTAATACCTTTTTTGTATAAAACAATCAAAATATTAATAATAAATGTAACTTTTTTAGAAAATAAAGGGTGATTAGAAATAGGTTCCGAATTTTTAGAGTTTCCGCAATTTCTGATCAGTTTTATTACAACTATTTTAAATATTAAAAGACCTTTAATTGTTCTAATCTCATCAAACAATAGCAATGAAAGTTGTTTTAACGTACACAAACATACAAACATTCTTAGTTCAAAGTCTCGTAAAATCCATTGAAACATCGCACGTTTTATAGGTTCACTTAGTAGGTTATAATACTTACCGACCGAGCGATCAGACGCGCATTTCAGCTGATTGACTGTTGTGCGGTCGACTGAGCATAAATAATCGAATATTTATTTTATTAATCACCATTACTTAAACAAAAAATGTTAACTAGTTATCATAGTTACTGTTATAATATTGTTTAATGTGTTTTTGCTTGTTGTGTAAGATAATTACGCGTTAACAAAATTTGATTAGAAATAAGGTCTTGATATGAACAGAAATTGCTCCTATATATCATTTAGCTGATCAGAAATTACTCCCTGTTACTTTTTTCTTTAAAGCTTTATAATTAATTAATTTCTGATTCTTTGTGTATTTTTTAAATTTCAGATGAAAGATTAAGAGTTATATTTATCATTAGAAATGTTTCTTTTGAGTAAACAGTTCATTTTCAAATTGTAATGCATCAAATATCCGGACATTGCGCCTTAGCTGATTAGAAACTGGGTCCGTGGCGGTATATACCACGTCAGCGGAAACGTGATTTTATTTCACCTCTTTATACTTAAAGATATAGATACATACATACAAACATATTTTTAAAATCCTGTTTTCCGATTCGGCAACTTCGAAAACACAATATAAGATAATAACTTAACATAATATAAGCAGAATATAATAATAACTTGTGATGAAAATAATACTTTTTATAGTTACATTATAACATGTAAAATTAAAGAATAAATTATAACCTATTATTTACCATTTTGAGCACTATGTTTTTACAATTATTACTTATATTATTTCATTTTGACTTTTGAAATATAAATCATGATCTTTCAAACATAAATAAATATAACAAAATCGTTAATATATACTTAAGAATGGTAAATAACAAGATAACGTAGTTTTCTGAGGTTAGAATTCATCAATTTCCTAATTAGTGCAACTTCGTTCCCTTTTATAGCGCTACAGCGTTGACACACATGTAAGGCCACGGCTCTCCGCACATTTGGGGCTGCTGCGCGCCCGAAAATGACGCGGCTGAAGCACAAAACTTGTGGAGGCGCTGCGCTACTGCCGTTAGCGCAGCAGTATACCCCAGGGTTTTTCCGTGTAGTGGTCGCGGTGATAAGGATGGCGCGGGCGACTTTGTCCCTCTTTCCTTTCCTTGCAAGAGCGCGGCCCACGCAACAAAACTACTTGTGCTGCGCGAACTCACTGTATTCCGGTTGGATCGCTCGCTCGTCCAGTTCGGTACGTGTGTCGCAGAACCTTTTCCGCGACCACGTGTTACTCTTTCACTTCAACACACACTCATACACACTACGCAATTAAATTAAAGTCATTCAAGTTGTAAATAGTTTTGAGACTGAGCTTACAATAAAAGATCTTTTTTTGTTATATTTTTTGTCTCATTACCGCTTACAGCTTAGTAGGCCTAGTAGGTAGGGGCCTTTCACTACCTCTGTGTGGACTTAGTGCCCAATCTTATATTCCTTTCATATATTCCTTCCTATATCCATCCCTATATATCCTTCACTGGGAAGAGTCTCCGGTGAACACACCTTGCCGGGTAAGTCAACACTCTCTGCCCCCAAGGGGGCATAGGGTCAGCTTCCCAGTGTAGCCTCCCCGGAAAGGGTTCCATATTACAGGGACCAGCTCCTCGCCGATAAAGCCAGCGCTCTCTGCCGCAGCATAGGATTGGCTACCTTTTTTTCTACCTTACCGACACCTGCTTCCCTACACACTGTTTCGCAATTCCGCCCAGGTTTTGCGCCTATGAAGCAAAAGAAAACCCGGAATTGCATTCAAGGAAAATTCCGGGGAAAAACCCGTCTCTAAACAGTCAGTGTCCAGGGTACTTTTCCCGTTGAAAACAACTTAGAAAAAATCCGAGTACATTCACCGAGAATCGAACCTCGACCCCTGGAACAGTGTTGTTTATGTGACTAGCACGCTAACCACTGAGCCAACACCGCTCTCTTTTTTCTGTTATATTAAATAAACAAGTGTTTAAACTATTCTCCATTCACTTCCTCTAGTCATCCTCATGCGCACGTGTTCGATAAATTAAATTGATGCGCTCTCGTTGTCGCTAGGACCGCACCTAATTTATTATTGACAATTTCATTTATTACTAGGCCGAATAGCGCGCGAACATACATATTTTTTCGAAGGCATTAATACACACCTCCTTTCTTACTTTCCCACATATTTTAATTTATGCAAATATTTAATTTTTTTACTTCAAATTTTAAATACGATTTATTATTATTTTATAATATGTTACACTGTTTCATAATGAGCAAAATATTTGGGCACTTTTTCTTAAATCTACGAGAAAATGAATTTTTAAATACTTATTCTGAAGTGACCTACCCTTCCGTATTTACTTTCGGTACCGCATTGTCTATTTTAGTAATATTTTGTATTCAATAAGAACAAATTATAGGTACCGCTAATAAAATCCGTGCAAAATTGAAGTAAATATGAGGCGTTGGTTGCAATAACAAATTAATTCGAATTCAGTTGTTTTTGCATCCACCTACATCTTCGTATTCTACTACCCTAAATTTAGTAGAATACAATATTAAACAAGTTTTCCAGCAGATTTATATGCTGTTCACTCTCCGAAAAACCTTGTTTGACATCGTATTCTACTAAATGTATGGTAATAGAATACGAATTTGTACGTAGCTGCATAAACAATTTTATTCAAATTAAGTTGTTATTGCGCCCAACGCCTCATATATGATATATATATTTTTTTAATATTTCATAAGAAAAATGTAATTATCATTAACATTAACATTTGGGGCCTGCGGCGGCTCAGTCGGTAGAGTGTCGGATTCCCACGCTGGTGACCCGGGTTCGAATCCTAGTCTCTGCCGATTGATACAAGCACCACTGTAAAAATTACATGTGCTTTGTTTACAAACACACCGCAGACCCCCGTCGTCAATTAGCACCACATGGAAGCACAAACATGGCGACGTAAAAAAAAAAAAAAAAAAAAAAAAACATTAATATAAGTTTACAAGAGAAACCATCAATTAGTTGATAAATTAAATTGATGTACAAAATATAACTGTTAAGGTGGCTCCGGCGGTGGGTACCGTATCAAGCGAGGGCCCCATGGGGGTTTCATTTTTGTTTATAATTTTAGTCCAATTATTTTATTTAAATTTCATTCTAAAGCATTGTGAACTACTTCTGAACATCGAAAACAAAAAATTATTACATTAATACGTAAAGAAAACACTAATTTGTTGACTTGGCTTTTAGTGTATGAAAAATAGAGTGGTCAAAGTTACCCTGCTTAGAGGGGCGACTTTGAGCCACTTTTTTTATTTCTATATATCTCATAGGTAAATTTTGATTTTTGAGCACTTACAAGTCAGTTAGAATAGCAGCCCTTTTCGCGCTCTAACAGAAGAAAATTTTCAAAGTTGGAAATTTTGTAAAATTTTTATTTACTTTCAAAAATACAAAAATCACTTTTAGATGTATTTAACAATTTTCATTTTGGTTCATTTTGTATCTAACGAACCTTCAAATCTAAATCCCTCAAATCGCTTCAAAATGCATACTTTTTGCAGTGCTGGATATAAAATCATATTTTTTTCATTTGGCCCAAAGTCGCCCCACCGGCCTAAAGTCACCCCGCTCTACGGTATCTCAAAAAAAGTGTGATTTTTGTCATTGATAACAAATCATTATAAAACAAAGACGAGTCGATGAATCTAAGAAAATAGTACATTGTGCAACTAGGGGACAATATGAGCTATTTCTAGCGATGGTGAGGTATTCAGCACGAGTCGAAGTCGAGGTCGCCGAAAGTGCCCGACGCAAAGACGAATGTTGAATATGCCTCACCCGAGTATGAAATAGTTTTTCTTCCCGTGTTACACATCGTATTTTGTTCAACAAAGGCATGATAGAGCCTTATTTATGCAGGAAAGTTGGGTAGGTTATTGCGTATTTCGAGTCGTGCACAACGCAGTTGAAAATTAATTGCACCTTTTCTTATTTACATCTTAATCGAAATTCGCCCATGCGCAGTTACGCACTTGTGACTAACAAGCAGCAAACTTCACACTTACGCGCATGAACAAAGGTTAATCCTGAAAAAATGAGCTTGAGTTTATTTCCTATATTTTCTCGTAATTTTTGAGAAGCGGGGAAAAATTACATTTTCCCCGCTTCACTATTTTCCCCGCTAAATGCATATTTTCCACACTTTTTACAAACACGCTCGAAATGCGCGATTTTCTACGCTACTTTTAGGCATTAAAAGAGGTCTGTTTCATGCCTGAGTTGAAAAATAGTACATTGTGTAACTAGGGAGGAAAATGGATTATTTTTTAAGCGAGGATGATGATTGGACGTACACGAGTGCTCAAATTACCATGCATGCAAAAGGGAATTGGAAAATGGGAATTTAGAGTCGTCCACCAGCCCTACGAAATAAATAGACTAATTGTTTTCAAAATTTTAAATTTTTTTAAAAATTTCTAATTTTGTCCAAAATTTCTAATTTCTTCCAAAATTTCTAATTTCTTCCAAAATTTCTAATTTCTTAAAAAATTTCTAATTTCTTCCAAAATTTCTAATTTCTTCCAAAATTTCTAATTTCCTCCAAAATTTCTAATTTCCTCCAAAATTTCTAATTTCTTCCAAAATTTCTAATTTCTTCCAAAATTTAGATTTTTTTTCAAAATTTTGAATTTTTTCAAATTTTTTAATGTTTTAAAAAGTTCTAAAATCAAATTTTTTAATGTTTTAAAAAGTTTTGAAATCAAATTTTTTAATGTTTTAAAAAGTTTTGAATTCAAATTTTGGAAAATATAAAATGTCGACATTATTTTCAAAGATTTTCAGGAGCGGGAGGGAATGACTGAGGGAATTTTCCATTCGTTTTGCCAGCATAGAAATGGGTCTATTTCACGCACGTGTTGAGCAAAATATTTAATTTCATCAATAAAACAAAAAAACTGCGATTCGTAAAAAATTACCGTGTAATACCCAAGAAATAAAAAATTAATAAAAAAATGTAACTTCAAATATCTAGAAAAATAAAAGTTTTCATATTCTGGTCAAAAAGCTCAGCCAAGACTACCAAGAGATAGTGGAAATCTTTTCTATCTTAATTTATTGATAATGATTTTCAATCATATATTTCAAAATTTCGCCATTTAAATAAAAAATGACGTTTTCATGTATAACAAAAGAAGGAAAACAGCTTATCAAAAATTTAATGTCGGGGAAGATAGATAATTTTATTCTCTTTCAAATGCATTTACATTGAAGCGATGATATTATTTCTACATACCAAATTAATTTACCTCATTGGGGCCTGCGGCGGCTCAGTCGGTAGAGTGTCGGATTCCCACGCCGGTGACCCGGGTTCGAATCCTAGTCTCTGCCGATTGATACAAGCACCTCTGTAAAAATTACATGTGCTTTGTTTACAAACACACCGCAGACCCCCGTCGTCGATTAGCACCACATGGAAGCACAAACATGGCGACGTTAAATAATAATAAAAAAAAAAAAAAAAAAATTTACCTCATTGATTTTAGAATAACGTAAAATCTTAACATTTCTTTTTAATTCCGAATCCTTATTAAGAAATGAAAAAACTGAGCTCCAGTTGACAGAAAATGACCGTGCCGTTCTCGAGATATAAGCGATCAAAAAATAGTTTAAAAAAAACGTAACCTATAATATCTTGAATAATAAAAGTCCTAATGATCTGGGAATACAGAAGAAAAAATCGAAAAACCGATAAAAAAAACAAAAAGGCATCGAGGAACAAAATAAAATATTCTTGAACCCTCTTCCTTAAAAAAAAATCATAAAATGAGTCCTGAAATAATAAATTTATTCGTGGATTACTCGAGATATGGTGCTACACACACACATATACACACACACACACACACACACACACACACACACATACACACACGCACGCACGCACGCACGCACGCACAAGCACATGCACATGCATACGGACACACACGCGCACACACACAAACACATGCACATATATACACACACACACTCAAAAATACACACATACACACACATACATACGTACATTTTCTAAAAATAGTGTATTTTGATTCCAAATGGCCCAAAACATATTTCTAACATGTTTTTAAGAAAACTTTTTTTTCTATTACAAAGCTTCCTGTAGGAGGAAGCAGAAGGCCATAAGATTAATATATAAAAGAAATACAATTGATCTTCCAAACATTCGAAACTGTTGGCAACAATAAAGTTATGAATTTGTTTTATTAAATTGTCAACACCATGGCATTAAACTTGACATGGAGTTAAAAACGTTAAAAAGTTAAGCTCTGATACTTATTTTTTAATAAAATAAATAATTGTGTATACAAAATGCTTAATGTTTCTTATGCAAGTACTATTTAATTCATATAATTGTTTTTATACACTGATTGCAATTATTAATGACCATTTTGTCTCTGTGTCAAATTATTCTTCTTGATATATGTATCCCTAAATACCTGTTGTAACTAATGATAATTTTCAATACATTACTATATTGGATTACCTATCAATCATCGAGCGCTTAAAAACATTTAAACTGCAAGCGTATTAAACTGGAAGAAAGTTTATTATGAGGGGTTTCTTTAAACTTAAATAATACTCATCAAATGTAACAATTTAAAATAATTTTTATATAATGATAATCAAAATAAATGGACGATTTTTCTGAAAACGTTCAGAATTACTTAATGGCCGTTTAATAATACGTAATTGCAGATACAAATACTTTATATCTTGATGTGAGTGTGCAATATTGGAATATAAAATGAAGAAAAATAAACAATTTTTACTTTGTGATACATATTCAATAAAATTGATATATTACTTTTTCAAAATATTCGGACTGGCTACAATAAATATGAATGCAACCTTAATAGAACAAAAAGAACTAACTCTTTTAACGTCCATATATTCTAAAGAAAGCGTAACGTATAATAAATCTTTAATTGTCGGTGTTATTATTCTGAATCTAATTGGAATAAGAGATGTATACTTCAGTGACTATGATGGGAGACATACATTCGAAAAGATAAGCGAGACTTTTCATATGGTATTTACCTTCGTTACCGCATTGTCTATTTTAATAATATTCTGTATTAAGAAAAAAGAGATTCTCGAAATTGCTAATAAAATCCATGCCGTTTTCAATTCTTTAATAAACCTTAATAATAAATATGGTAAACGCTCAGCAATACATAGCATAAAATTAATTTTGTTTATCAATACACTTATTTGGTTTACCGCAATTGTTGTAACAATTTTATATATGGGCTTTCAAATTGACAAAGCAGGTCAATTTTTGTCATCTTTTATAATAAATTTGACGATGGTACAATATACCTTAATTCTAAACTTAATTTCTCAACTGTTGGAAAATATAAATTTAAACTATAATATTCTGCTGCAAAAATGTAACTATTCAATTAACGTAAGTTTAACTCCTACGATTACTTTATGCAATAATTCTGGAAATCATATGCACGCTAAAATAAAACATTTTACTCATCTACGCTCCTTGCATTTGTCTCTCTATGAAGCATCAAAAGCTTTATCGAGTTTCTATTCTCTTCCTATGCTTTTGTGCATTTCATATATATTTCTTTCGTCAATACTCAATGCGTACTACACTGGCAAAGCCGCTTTACTTAAATTGCATAATATACCAGTATTGGCATACTTATCAACCTGGCTTTGGATAGTTTTGTATATCTATTCACTAATAATCTTAACGACATCGGTTACTAAGACTGTCGGCGAGGTACTGATCTTTAAGGATTTAAATTATATAAAACTAAAATTTATGATGATAGATTAGTTTAAGAGTATTCCTATTATGCTAATTGACAGAGTAAAAGGACTGGAGAAATTATAAGTAAATGCCTGAATGATGCACAAGATCAAGAGATGATACAACAAGTATAGTATTAATAAAATAGTATGTATAAATATATTAGTTAATATAAACTTGTCTAATTTTTAGTTACGCAATTTCTTCCTTCACTTATCTTACGCATCAGTCCAGTTTACAGTATATGATCTATTTTCATTAGACCAATCTTTACTTATGTCGGTGCGTAAACTTGAATGGATATAACATTGTTTTATCAATATAATATTAATATTGAAAAATATATTTTTCAGATTGCTGGTTCGATTACTACGTACTTAGTAATAATATTACAATTTCAAGAAAAATAGGACAGAAACAGCATTTATAATTATTTACGAATTATAGTTAATAAATTATTTTAAAGTGTTCGAATGTAGAACAACAAGCTTCAAACTGTTGGATCGACCTATTTGAAGGAAAATTATATTGTTTTTATTTATCGATACTTTGACAGATGAAATGAATGAAATGGTTTTGTCAATCCATTAACTGATTATCTCCATTAACCGATACTTTTCAATTTATTAAAAAAGATTGACAGACAATATTCTTACAATATGAACAAAGTATAAGTCATATTGCAATCGATATTTAAAGCGATAGTTAACGTATAAATGATATTTAACAAACCGGAATCGAAGATTTTAAACTCAAAATGAAGAAATAGTACATTATGCATCAAGGGAGTAAAGTGGGCAATGTACGCACTGTGTGCGTTGCCGACCGAGCGAAGCGAGGTCGGCATTTCACACAGTGCATGCTTGCCTACTTTACTCTAGAGGTGCGTATACTACTTTTCACAACACCCCCGTAAAGAAATGACTGTACGCATCTCAGCAGGCCGTACAGTACCCCATGCTCTGCCTAGAAGTAAAGTGATTGTGTACGCGCGACGCGCTGTTTTACCGCTCGAGACGCAGTCGAGAGCGGAAAAAGGCGCATCGCGCATGCGCAAGTCACTTTATTCCCTAGGCAGTCCATGCGGTACTGTACGGCCTGCTGAGAGGGCGTACAGTCAGCACTTTACGCGCAGTGTGGTGAAAACTACATTTTTACCCTATAATAACTTCATCCTTATAAAATTTTTATATTATTTCTTTAAATTCTTTGGACTTGCAATAGTAGATATTATTTTAGTGGCATTACATGAAAATAAATCAATATTCACACACTCTATAAAGGGAATTGTGTATAATATATTTTTGATAAGTTGTGTAATTGCACTAATTTTTTTTGGTATACAAATTGGATTCCAATATAATTATGAAGGTAGACTACAATTCGACGTAATAATTGAGACTTTTCAAATGATCTTCATGTTTTTCACTTCATTGACGATTTTGATTTTATTTTGTACTCGACCAGGGCCAATAATAAAAATAGCAAGGCCAGTGTGCAAAATTATGAATACTTTAATAAATACTTATAATAAAAGAATTAAAAAATGGTCAGTTATATATATTATAAAACTAATTTATGTTATGAATACTCTGACGTGGTTAATAGCTGTAATATTCTCTGCAGTCGGTAGTGATGCATTTCTGAATCATTTAGTCTTTTTCGTAGGTAACAGTATCATCAATTGGATGATTATTCAATACAGTATTATTCTAAATGTAATTTATCAATTGTTTGAAATTATAAATTGCGATTTTCAACTCAATTTGAAAAAAATAAGCGGATTTAAATGAGAATAGTTATGTTATACGTGGTAATAATGTAAATATTGCTATAACTAAGATGAGTCGGTTTTCACACTTACGCTCATCATATTTGTCTTTGTGCAAAGTCTCGCAAGGTTTATCTGATTTCTATGCTTTTCCAATGCTCTCATGCATTTTGTGTATATTCTGTAATTCTGCACTCTAGGTATACTTACTCCGACAAAGAAGCTTTGTTTAGAACACATAGTTTACGTATTCTTCAATACCTTAGTACCTGGACGTGGATAATTCTATATGTTTTATCACTAATAACACAGCCACACAAAAAAAAAAATTCTGACCTGAAGAGGAGACTTTCATATCCTATAGTATTTTGACTTGCTGACCCCATCACGTCAGGGTCAAGGTCATTTCAAGGTCAAATTGACAAAGAACTGCCCAAGCGGAAGAAAATGCTGCATCTATATGTTTTCGGGGTCGCTGAATTCGAATCCGATGTTTGTTTGACCTCATCACGTAAGGGTCAAGGTCATTTCAAGGTCAAATTAAGTAATCGCTGAAAAAATTTGTAAGTTGAGAAAAGTAACATTCATAAACGTCAATCAATTTTATTTACTATGCATGATGAGCATTTCTCGCTCCATAAGTCTATTGCACATGATTGAACGTCTGCATTCAATAGAGACTGTGACCGTCGGCATTAGCATAGCCCGATGTACACCACAAGGATGTTGCGCGAGCGGATTTTGTACATCATGTAGCCCTGATAAGGGCTGATTTTTGAGCTAGAATAACTGTTTTGAAATTATAAAACAAAAATTAATCATTTTCCTTTTTACTGCTATAACGTGTTCTCTTTTCTTCAAAAGATCTGTGCAAAGGATTTTTTTGCGCTTTTTACCTTTCCTTTGTGTATCTCTCTTAAGCATCCAACAAAAATCTGCCATCATATTTTCATCCCACCTTCCCTGGTATCGAGTTTCCATGACTTTAATGTCTTGGTGAAAACGTTCACCCTGCTCTTCACTGAAGTGTCCAAGATTCTCTGGAAATTTATTAAGATGTGAATGTAGAAAATGCAATTTTAAATTCATTAAGCATCCCAATTTTTGAAAGCTCTTCAACATTTCTGAAACAATTTCCTTATACTGTGGGCTTTTTCTATTTCCCAAAAAGTTTTCTGCGACTGCTTGGAAACTAAGCCAAGCTGTTCTCTCTACTTCATTCATTGTACTAATGAAAATTGTATCTTTAAACATAGTTCGAATTTGAGGTCCATCAAACACTCCTTCTTTTATTTTAGCATCGGAAATCTTGGGAAATTTTTTGCGTAAATACTGAAAACACTGACTTGTTTTATCTAGAGCTGTGATGAATTGATTCATGAGTCCAAGTTTTAATAGGAGAGGTGGAATCAAGATTTTTGTTGGATCTACTAAGGCTAGGCGAATGACGTTTCGTGAACCACGATCGAATGTGGTTCTTACTGGCCATTCAATTTTTTTGTAATGATTCTGTCGATCTCTACTATCCCACAAGCAAAGGTAGCAAGGGTTTTTCGTGAAACCAGATTGTTGTCCAAGAAGAAACGTTATAATTTTTAAATCTCTACAAATCTGCCATTGATGATTCTTGTAATCGATTTTTTTTTAACAGCACTTCCATACTTTCATATTTTTCCTCCATGACAGTTGAGTGAGCTATTGGAACTGGGACATAGACATTCGTATTGTAAAGTAAGGCGGCCTTTATACTTCGTTTCGAAGAATCTATAAAAAGTCTCCAATCTTTAGATTTATAGCAATTTTCCTTCAATTCATTAATAAGTCCTTTGACATCTGTGCAATATACCAGCGATGAAACTTCGTCCTTCGCAAAAAATTTACGAAACTTTCGTATGCTGCTGTAGAAGATTTCTTTCCTTAAAAAATGATGCTAGGTACTCTGCACCATCTTTAGGTAATCCTAAATCTCGAACTAGACCATTTAATTCCAACTGTGAGACTAGTGCAGGAACTTTGGATTTTTCATAGTGGGGAATGCATCTTCTTCAATAATATCATTTTCATCACTTTCAAAATTACACTATTCAGCAGAGTCTTTGTCAACTAGGGTTCATTTGTATACTCCGTATTGAATTAGCTAAAATTGATTGCGTTACTGATGGAAGAGTTATGTAAGTGCTTTTGTGCTTATTTTTGGTATTGTAACCTTTTATCATTCGCACAAAAGTAACAATCATTTTTACTGCACGGTTCTTTCCATGTCGCTGGAACAATATACTTACATTTTTCATTTTTCTCATTTTTCCAACGATATAGCATCAGCTTGCATGAGTTACAAATGATTTGCGGAGCCCAATTGTTACACTCATCTATAGCCAAATTGAAGAGTTCACTATATGTTCTTTTTATATCATCATCTATGATTAATAAAAATATAATAATTATATAATATAATATTTTTCCAGCGACATGGAAAGAACCGTGCAGTAAAAATGATTGTTACTTTTGTGCGAATGATAAAAGGTTACAATACCAAAAATAAGCACAAAAGCACTTACATAACTCTTCCATCAGTAACGCAATCAATTTTAGCTAATTCAATACGGAGTATACAAATGAACCCTAGTTGACAAAGACTCTGCTGAATAGTGTAATTTTGAAAGTGATGAAAATGATATTATTGAAGAAGATGCATTCCCCACTATGAAAAATCCAAAGTTCCTGCACTAGTCTCACAGTTGGAATTAAATGGTCTAGTTCGAGATTTAGGATTACCTAAAGATGGTGCAGAGTACCTAGCATCATTTTTTAAGGAAAGAAATCTTCTACAGCAGCATACGAAAGTTTCGTAAATTTTTTGCGAAGGACGAAGTTTCATCGCTGGTATATTGCACAGATGTCAAAGGACTTATTAATGAATTGAAGGAAAATTGCTATAAATCTAAAGATTGGAGACTTTTTATAGATTCTTCGAAACGAAGTATAAAGGCCGCCTTACTTTACAATACGAATGTCTATGTCCCAGTTCCAATAGCACACTCAACTGTCATGGAGGAAAAATATGAAAGTATGGAAGTGCTGTTAAAAAAAAATCGATTACAAGAATCATCAATGGCAGATTTGTAGAGATTTAAAAATTATAACGTTTCTTCTTGGACAACAATCTGGTTTCACGAAAAACCCTTGCTACCTTTGCTTGTGGGATAGTAGAGATCGACAGAATCATTACAAAAAAATTGAATGGCCAGTAAGAACCACATTCGATCGTGGTTCACGAAACGTCATTCGCCTAGCCTTAGTAGATCCAACAAAAATCTTGATTCCACCTCTCCTATTAAAACTTGGACTCATGAATCAATTCATCACAGCTCTAGATAAAACAAGTCAGTGTTTTCAGTATTTACGCAAAAAATTTCCCAAGATTTCCGATGCTAAAATAAAAGAAGGAGTGTTTGATGGACCTCAAATTCGAACTATGTTTAAAGATACAATTTTCATTAGTACAATGAATGAAGTAGAGAGAACAGCTTGGCTTAGTTTCCAAGCAGTCGCAGAAAACTTTTTGGGAAATAGAAAAAGCCCACAGTATAAGGAAATTGTTTCAGAAATGTTGAAGAGCTTTCAAAAATTGGGATGCTTAATGAATTTAAAATTGCATTTTCTACATTCACATCTTAATAAATTTCCAGAGAATCTTGGACACTTCAGTGAAGAGCAGGGTGAACGTTTTCACCAAGACATTAAAGTCATGGAAACTCGATACCAGGGAAGGTGGGATGAAAATATGATGGCAGATTTTTGTTGGATGCTTAAGAGAGATACACAAAGGAAAGGTAAAAAGCGCAAAAAAATCCTTTGCACAGATCTTTTGAAGAAAAGAGAACACGTTATAGCAGTAAAAAGGAAAATGATTAATTTTTGTTTTATAATTTCAAAACAGTTATTCTAGCTCAAAAATCAGCCCTTATCAGGGCTACATGATGTACAAAATCCGCTCGCGCAACATCCTTGTGGTGTACATCGGGCTATGCTAATGCCGACGGTCACAGTCTCTATTGAATGCAGACGTTCAATCATGTGCAATAGATTTATGGAGCGAGAAATGCTCATCATGCATAGTAAATAAAATTGATTGACGTTTATGAATGTTACTTTTCTCAACTTACAAATTTTTTCAGCGATTACTTAATTTGACCTTGAAATGACCTTGACCCTTACGTGATGAGGTCAAACAAACATTGGATTCGAATTCAGCGACCCCGAAAACATATAGATGCAGCATTTTCTTCCGCTTGGGCGGTTCTTTGTCAATTTGACCTTGAACTGACCTTGACCCTGACGTGATGGGATCAAACAGAGGCCGGATTTGGATTCAACGAGTCAAAATACTATAGGATATGAAAGTCTCCTCTTCAGGTCAGAAAATTTTTTTTTTTGTGTGGCTGTGTAATCGTTACAAAATCTGTTACTAGAACTGTTAATGAGGTAATAAATGTACATTTCTCATTATCGTATAATTCAAGCTTCAAAAATTATCAGACTGAAAGGACTGGGGATATAATATATAAATGCTTGAGTAAAATGCAAGATGAAAAATTCATTCAAGAGGTAAACTCCTTTAGTTCAATATTTCATGAAAATGTATTAATATTTGTTTTTCTTTTTTAGCTAAATCCATTTTTGATATTTTTATCCTATAAAAATGTACGGTTTACTATATTCGGACTTTTGCACTGGATGAATCCTTATTAATGTCGGTATGTGTAAAATAATATGAAGTTTTTTTCTTACTCTTTTAATACAAGTGTAAGCGGGCCTAAAGGACCATTTTTCAGACCGGCGGGCGCTAATACGCATAAGCGGGCGCAAAAATAAATAGGCGGGCGCCAAAGTTGCTTTTGGCGGAAAATTGATATTATATATGTGTATAGATGTATATATATACTACACAATATACTACTTTATTATATTGTTTTTTTTTCTTAAATTGATTAGAGAATTATTATCCTTTGTTTACCCTCGGTAGTATAGGATGTTCTATTATTGAAATTTGGATTGATTTTAGAAAATAGTAATTTTATTAATCTTGCGTTACCTCGAAAGTATTATAAGATGTTACGACTTAACATATTGTAACGGATAGATCCCTCAGTTTGCGCCTGCGCGCGGTATCGGTTTGGAATGTGTGTATGTGCGGTGCGTTCGTTTTGCACGGAGGCTAAGGCCAAAAATCTCGCCACGGTGGCAGCACTTTCGGTGCTGCCTGCGAACTCCGCGCAAGCTGCTGAAACGTTCTAGCATGTGGAGCTCTCTCGCATCCTTCAACCTCCGAATAGGTTGCATCGCATACTTTGCGAAAACCGAACCGTTTTTCCTTCATTGGCAAGATTTCCAGTGAATCTATCGATTTAACTCGAAGCGTGAGTGTATATAATCATTTTATCTCTAAACCTGTGTGATTTTGAAGATTGTATGGGTCTAGTGCAGTAGGTCAACGGCACGCGGCTTGTGCGTGTTATTTTGCGTAGCTTAAACGTTCCAATCTTGTTGTATTATTCTTTCTTGTTTCTTTTTTTGTGCTTTCAAATTTACTTTTCAATTTCACTTTCGTGTACAAACATTATATTTAAAATAAAAGGGTTTTTTATGCCTTCAATGGCTTTTTCCCGTAAAACTTGTTTTTAAATTATTTACATAGAATAACCTTTAAATAACATTTATTACTGATTGTTTATCTAAAATAAAATCAACTGCCAAGCCACCTAAGGTAAGGCAAGTCAAGATCGTTCATAGTGCAAGTCTTGTCGTGTCGGTGCTAAAAGACAATAGCGCGCAGAATTCTATAGTGAATTCGCGCGCGTATCGAAAACGGCAACGACTTGTTGCGTCTCTCGTATGATCATACAAGGCACGGCGTTCATCCAGCCTGACGGATCAATTGCACCAAAGACTGCATCATCCAACGTCGACAACGTCTCAACGCCGTCGCTCCCATCCCAGGACGCCTCACCACCCAGTCGGCCGCTATATCGAACAACCAACGGTGGAATTTTTCTCTGATATAAGTTTATTTTCTCTTTATCGATCGCTCTACTTTTAGTTTTTTTAAAGAGTTTATTTAATATTTATGCATAAGCTTTCAACTACTGTTTCAATTTACATTCTCATTCTTAATATTTCATTGCGGTTGAAATATCTCGCTCAGTAAGCACGCCGTTCCGAGAATCCAGCGAGCGAGCTGTTGCCACTCGCTCTCGCGGCGGTTGCCACAGTGACATTCGATATCTTCGCTCTCTTGTGACTATCTGATTTCAATAACAATAACCCTAACACACATTACATGTCAATACAAAATCTTTACAAATTCTAAGAAGTAGTTTATTTTTTAATTAAAGATTTTTATATTTTTAATTTTTGAGATAGTTTAACTATTAGCTTTACAAGTAAAATAAAAATAACGTAAATAGTCTTTGATAATGTTAATTTATTTATTAATTGACAACATGACCCTGGTAGAAATTTATCCCGTCCACTTTATAGATCTATGTAGAATAATCTCGCGCTTTGTATATCTATGTAGGCAAACTAGATAGTTACTATAAAGGCGTGTAACGGTCGACCCTTCTAGTTTCCCATATTATTTGCCCCGATAAAACTAGATAAGCAAAATTATGACAATAACAACCACTTTAAGGTTATGTTTTAAGAAACAGAAGCACAATCTATTATGCTTATTATGTATTATTTTGATTTAAAGAGTTTATGTATTTAAGAACTCAATAACAATATTATGTTACACATATATATTAAATAATCAAAATAAGAAAATAATCTGAATATCCAAATAACCTTATGAAGTATTAATACATATATTTATTTCGTTTATGTAAAATTAGTTTCCTTACATTTTATTATGTTCCATCCTAAATACAGGCTTGGTTTCAAAACCTGTATGGTATATGTAAGGAAAACTATTTTCACACACATTTATTATCAACTGATTAATTTTCTATTTTTAAAAATAAATAATGTATTTGAGTTATTATATATATGTTCTGTTTTTGTATTTCCTACTGTGATTAATTTATAATCAAACACTTTCATTTGACATCTATGGCCAGTTAAAACATAGTAATTTGTTACTTATAAAGAAAATTATCGACTACATGTGTTCGACTAATGTGTTTGTTTTTGAAAATGCTGTCACGGATGAGCACTTTATGTATTATAAGAACTCACATATGGACACAAAATTATTTGCAGTTCTGAAATTAAAATTCTAGATTTAAATAAAGCATGCCATAAAGTACATATTTGTACATATTATATTATTATTATTTATATATTACTTTTCAAGAAATAACTACATCAATCAGAACATTATTTTGTGATCACTGTTTTTCATATGCAAGGAACATTATTTCTAAATTTTCATTTTTTTAGGTTAGATATGCTTTCTGGCTACTTTCATATGTAAATAATATGAATAGAACTGTAGATCTTATTATTATAATTGAAAACTTGTATGTTAAACTTTTTTTAATATTAATTTTTACAATAAAAGTTCTGTTCATGAAATAATATATAACCTCACAGATTTTATATGTACATATTATTATTGAGAAAACTATGTAGATCTGTGTGGATTTATCGAGTTTTGTATAGTCTGGTACTATCTAGTTTGCCTATAAAGGCCGTTATAACCAATGTGGGCGCCACGATAAGATTTCTACCAGGGGAATTAGAATTCATTTCAAATAAAATGATTGTGTTTGTTTAACTAATTAAAATTAATTACGTGAAGTTAGAACCTTGATTTATTTGTTTATTTAAAAAAAGTAATAAAGTAATAATAAAATTATTCGAGATGGCCGACGAACAGCAAAAACGCGTTGCGTATATTGTTCAAAAAGGTAAAGCGTTGCAAAAAAAAATTGAATCTCTGAAAACGTACTTAGGGGGTGAAACACCTGATCCCGTCAATGCACAGTTACGATCGACTAACCTTACAGCATCATTCAAAGAGTACAGTCGATATAACGATAAACTGACGTTACTACAACATGATCATCCTCGACTTGACGAGTTCATTATCATTGAATCAAACTATTATGACATTGTTGGTCAAGCTAACAAGCTACAAAATACTGGACCAATTGCCAACTCTACCGTACTGAACAGTACTAACTTGACGTTTATTGCACAGAATGATTTACCTAAGCTTCCAGTGATACAAGTTCCTAGTTTCAACGGTAGTCATGAAGATTGGATCACTTGGAAATACGGTTATGTGGCTCTTGTTCACGAACGTCCGAACACCAGTAACTACGTTAAACATACTCTGTTGGTTAGGGCTCTTTCTGGTGTAGCGTTTGAAATTATCAAACACCTTCCTCCTAGCGAAGCTAATTATCCTCTCGCTTGGAAAGCATTATGCGATGCTTATGACCAGAAACGAATAATAGTGGTTGAACATATAGTCGCTCTTTTAGATCTCCCTAGACTTACTGAAGCAAAAGAGGCCGAACTATCGGCCCTCATCAATAAAGCCCGTCAACATGTCAGCATGTTAAAACAGATAGACATCGTCGTCAATGAGGAGTTCGTGATTCGGATCGTCGAAAGGTGTTTGCCTAAGAGCGTTGTATCTAGGTGGCAAGATCGCTTAGATGGAAATAAACTTCCAAGACTCGATGAGTTGTTTAAATTCATTCAAGATACGATTTTCAGACTCCATCTGTTAGGAAAGCTTCCTTCAAATGATCGCTCTTCTAAAAAACGAACTGGTGATAAAATCAACCCCTATCAAAGCAAAGTGTCTAAAAAAGATGCACGCTCGCTAGCCACTACATCGTCAGATTCTTCCAACCTTTCAAATTCACCCTTGTCAGATTCTTCCAACCTTTCAAATTCACCCTTGTCAGGTTCTTCCGCATGTCCTAAATGCAGTACTGACCATCGTCTTTTGAACTGTAATATCTTCAATGGACGTAAGGTTCAAGAACGATGGGAGTTTGTTAAGAAGCACAAGCTCTGTCGTAATTGTTTACATTTGCACCCTTTACCTTGCAGAAGCGAGAAGCATTGTAAAACTTGTAGAAAGGAACATCATACTTTACTTCATTCCGAGAAAAAATCTAAGCCTGCTAAGGCAGAGAATCCTACTGGTCAAGACACTAAGACTTTTCCCAACCTTACTTTTCAAAAATGACTAGTACACCAGTCGTTCATATCTAATGCCTTCCGATCTGACTCTCAACTACTGATCACTGCAGTCTTGAACTTTAAAACGATCGAGGAAACTGTTACATGGCACGTGCTTTATTAGACTCCTGTTCAACAGTTAATCTAATTACCGAAGAATTTTATAAAAGATTAAATTTACCTAGACAATCTTGTTCGATTAATATTGGAGCAGTTGACGATATGAGCACTGTTTCAAACCATTTCATAAAAGCCATTTTCCAATTTGTTTACAATAATTTAAATTTGTATTAATTTTTTTAGTAGTTCCTACAATTGCTGAAAACGTGCCTAATGAAACGTTTCCTCGTGAATTATTTGACATACCTAAAAATGAAAAGCTCGCAGACCCTCAATTTCATGTTCCCAATCCAGTTGACGTTTTATTAGCTTCAGGCACTACTTTGTCTGTCTTATATGTAGGTCAGATTAAACTCGATCACAAAGGATCTCAGATTATCCTTCAGAAAACCACTTTAGGTTGGGTAATAGGAGGTGGCTCAGATGCTCTTGTAAATGTCTCCAAATCATCTTGCAATGTAGTAAAATTAGATAGACTTCTGGAACGTTTTTGGGTCATTGAGGATCTTGATCACCAGCCATTAAAATCTCGCGATGACATTGCTAGTGAACGACATTATATCGAAAACACTCGCCGTGATAAATCAGGCAGGCACATAGTTCGTCTTCCATTCAGAGACAACAAAATCGAATTAGGTCATTCCCGAAGGCAAGCGTTGCAGCGTTTCTATGCGCTCGAAAGGAGGTTTGAAGCTGATTCATCATTTAAGGCTCAATATGTACAGTCGATGAATGAGTATATAGATCTTGGTCATATGTCTCTATGTGAAGACGACACGGACGATGGTTATTATATTCCTCATCTCGCTGTGATTAAGAAATTAAGCGAGACCACAAAGTTTAGGCCAGTATTCGATGCTTCGGCTAAAACTTGATCCGGGATTTCACTAAATGACGTTCTCATGCCTGGTCCTACTCTTCAAGATACCATTTATAAAAAAATTCTGCGTTTCAGAACTCATAAAATTGTTGTTACAGCTGACATCGAAAAGATGTACAGACAAATTCTTATACACCCCGACGATAGGAAATATCAAAAGGTCGTTTGGTATTATGATGGGAAGGTTCGAACTTTTGTTCTCAATACTGTGACATTTGGCACTTCATGTGCACCATTTCTAGCCATTCGTACTCTTCGTAAAATTGCTTACGATGCAGGAGAAAACTCCCCTCGTGCTAGCAAACTTCTTGTGTGTGACTTCTACGTCGACGATTTTATTTCAGGAGCAGATTCGATTGAAGAGGTTTTGAGTATTCGTGATGAGATGATTGAGCTTTTAAGTCGTGGGGATTTTGTCATTAGACAGTGGACTTCGAATCAGGTAATCGCGTTAGACAACATAGATAAGACAATTTTCAATCTAAAATGTGGAGTTAAGAATAGTTCTGTGAACAAAACTCTCGGAATTATTTGGGATTCAGAACGAGACGTGTTTACTTACTCTATAAAATCAATCGATGCTCAAAATACATCAACCAAAAGGAAACTTGTGTCTGAGGTCACAAAAATCTATGATTCCCTTGGTCTCTTAGGACCCGTGATTCTGTACGCTAAGCTCTTGACTCAGGCTTGTTGGAAGGCCAAAATTACATGGGATGAATCTCTTCCACAAGATATCCACACTAAGTGGGTGTCATTAGCTGACCAGCTTCCCTGTTTACAAGACTTCTCAACATCTCGACACTTGATGGGCCATAATCCAGTAGCGTTTGATATTCATGGGTTTTGTGATGCTAGCAATCATGGATACGGTGCATGTCTCTTCATTAAATCTATCGACTCAAAGGGTATTGTTACTATTAAACTTGCTTGTAGAAAATCTAGGATAGCGCCTCTAAGTGGTTTGACAATTCCTCGTTTAGAGCTTTCTGCAGCAGTGATGTTAAAAAAGCTTTATGTCGACTCGAACTCTCAGTTCGAATTTCCAATAAGTCGAGTAATTTTTTGGTCGGATTCAACAATAGTGCTTTGTTGGATTAAAAAAGCTTCTCATCTTTTGAGAACATTTGAATCTAACAGAGTAGCAGAGATTCAGACTTTGGGGACTTTGGTTGAATGAAGACATATCCGCTCTGGAGACAATCCGGCTGACTCTCTATCGAGAGGACAATTACCATTTGAATTTATGAAAAACTTACTTTGGACTTCCGGTCCCAACTGGTTGGCCCTACCTGAGCGGGAATGGCTTCCTTCGGTCGAGTTCACTATTTCTGAGATCCCTGGTCTGAAAAAAGGCATTTGTCTACTCACAACATCATCGTGTAGTGCCATATATATTTACGCTTTTCAAAATTCCAACATTTCATTAGAGTTATAGCTTACATTCGTCGTTGGAAAAAATTAAAATCTGAGTGGAAAGGTACACGATTATTTCCTGAAATCATCGATGGAAATAAAGAAAATCGTATAATCGATCCCTCTTTTACTTTGTTCAGAGCTTATCACAGCTAAGCGTCAAATTCTCATTATGATTCAGCGTGAATGTTTTTCTAAGGAGATTAAGCTTCTCGAAACTGCTCAGGGAACATAACCGGGCACAGTTACTGTTCCATTTAGGAAGAGTACCAAACTAGATGACATAAATCCGTTTGTCGATGAAAAAGGCCTGATTAGAGTAGGTGGTCGTTTCAAGAAAGCAGATTTAATTTTCAATCAAAAACATCCTATTTTACTTCCAAATAGACATCATGTATCAGATATAATCATTCGTGACTTTCATGAGAGAAATTTTCATTCAGGTATTCAATCAACATTATATGCTGTTCGTGAGCGTTTTTGGATTCTGAATGGAAAACATCAGGTTTGCACTATCGTTCATCATTGTGTCGAATGCATTCGTTAAAGGCCTCGAATGATGCATGCTAAGATGGCTGCACAGGTGTCGATTTTTTCGGTCCGATTCTAATCAAAGAAAAGATAGATCGCAATAGGAGTTTTATTAAAACTTATGATTGCGTTTTCATTTGTATGGCCTCAAAAGCTGTACACATTGAACTCGCGACCGATCTATCTAGTGAAGGTTTTTTGACAGCGTTACGTAGGTTCCTCAGTCGAAGAGGCATCCCCGAGCACATGTATTCCGACAATTGCACCAATTTCGTTGGCGCTAATAAAGAGCTTCATGAGATCTATAAGTTGTTTGACACTCCAGAATTCATATAAAATATTGGAAATTATGCTTCGTCTAAAAGGATTCAGTGGCATTTCAATCCACCTCTATCTCCACATTTCGGTGGGCTTTGGAAAGTTGCTGTAAAAAGGTTCAAACATCACCTGAAACGTGTCTTGAAGAATCACAAGCTTACTTACGAGCAACTCAATGCATTCTTAATCGAGATTGAAGCTATCTTGAATTCAAGGCCTTTATGTACACTTTCTTCTGATCCAAATGACCCTCTCGCGATAACTCCTGCTCATTTGCTAATTGGTAGACCTTTTAATTTCTTATCAGATCAAAATATCGTTTCAGTCTCAGATAATCGACTGTCAACCTATAAATTCATTGTCAAGGCCAGGCAGAATTTCTGGAACAAGTGGCATAAAGAGTACTTGAATGAACTTCAGATTCGTCAGAAATGGCACGACTCATCAGCTGAATTGAAACCTGGATCCGTGGTTATACTGATGGAGGATAATCTCGGATGCGCACGATGGCCACTGGGTGTGATCGTCGAGGTTTTCTCTGGGAACGACGGCATTGCTCGAGCAGCATCAGTGAAGACTGCGAGCGGCGTTTACAAACGCACTATCACGCGTATTTGTATGCTGCCTGTTACGTAAATATTTAGCATCAGAAAAAAACGTTAATTTTTTTGTTTAAAAAAAAAATTATTTTGTTCATTGTTTGTGTTCTAGTCTAATTCTATTTTTTGAAGTTACTTATAATTATCTTACTTTAAGATTATAATTTAAAATTATAATTTTTTCACTGTGATAATAAAATGGTTATCAACAGAGCAGTACCTCCAACGGAAACTGACTCTCCTTGTATAGTAAGCAATACTCACTAGTAAAACAAAAAGTAATGTTAAATTTAAGATTTTCTTTCATATCTGTTGTTCTTTAAAATGCGAGTTTATTATAGCGTAATCGTAGGAATAAGTAGTCTATTGTTTTGTTACTTATTTTATTATTCATTTTATATTTAAGTTTAACTCTGCTCATATCGTTGTACTTCAAAACTCTTATCACAGCGTTCGCGGGGAGTATGTTATGACTTAACATATTGTAACGGATAGAATCCCTCAGTTTGCGCCTGCGCGCGCTATCGGTTTGGAATGTGTGTATGTGTGGTGCGTTCGTTTTGCACAGAGGCTAAGCCCAAAAATCTCGCTACGGTGGCAGCACTTTTGGTGCTGCCTGCGAACTCCGCACAAGTTGATGAAACGTACTAGCGTGTGGAGCTCTCTCGCACCCCTCAACCTCCGAATAGGTTGCAATGCATACTTTGCGAAAATCGAACCGTTTTTCCTTCATTGGCAAGATTCCCAGTGAATCTATCGATTTAACTCGAAGCGTGAGTGTATATAATCATTTTATCTCTAAACCAGTGTGATTTTAAAGATGGTATGGGCCTAGTGCCATAGGTCAACGGCACGCGACTTGTGCGTGTTATTTTGCGTAGCTCAAACGTTCCAATCTTTTTGTATTATTCTTTCTTGTTTCTTTTTTTGTGCTTTCAAATTTACTTTTCAATTTCACTTTCGGGTACAAACATTATATTTAAAATAAAAGGGTTTTTTATACCTTCAATGGCTTTTATAACTTATTGTTTATGTAAAATAAAATCAACTGCCAAGCCACCTAAGGTAAGGCATGTCAAGATCGTTCATAAGATTTTAATGTAATTGAAAATATTTTCTTTCTATATTGAATCAAAATAATATTTCGTAAAAAATCGCGTTGTTTTTAGTTTCTTTATTGTAAAATGGAAACTATTGAAGCAATCTTAATGGTGTACATGGATGAAGTGTAGAGAATTGAATTAGGAAGAGAATGAAAAGTCAAGCGACCCGATCGGATAATTAGAACCGGAGAACAGCAGGTAAAAACGGAAAATGTATCTTTTTCGGAAAAAATTCATAACTTTGAACACTCTCACAATTAAGATATCAATTTTTGATTCAATTTTCCCCTCACTTTGTCATAAAATACTTTATCAAAGTAGCAAATAGATATGTTATCGAAATGTTTTCTTGCCCAATTGAATAGTGCTTGAGGAGTAAATATTGCTTCAGATGGTTTTGCCGTAAGGCTTTTTCCATGTGCAGTTGCTGTGTAATGACATTCTGCTTCAATATTAAAATCTTTTTTATGATTAATTAAATTGTTTATTTGAAATTTATTTTTCAGATGTTGCTTAGCCCCATCAGTACAATAATAAATTTTTTGAATTCTCTTAACCTTCTTTTGAATTTCTGGTATCAGTAACTATTATTTAACTTCATTATTTTCTTTGTAATAGAAAATCACAGGTACCACTGTACATTGGTTATTGTTGAAATGAAAAGCCTGGGAAGCATCCTGACACACGTAAGCATAATTTTTGGAGAAATCAAACATTACAAATACTTCATGTGGGCTAAGATTTTCATTTTTTTTTTCATTTATACACAGAGTCTACTGCTTTGCAATGTAAGAATGAACTTTCAGAGTCTTTAGCTTATTGTCTAGATCCAATAAATAATCTTCAACATTCGATGTCTGTTCGGTTAATGTTGCTCTATTATAATTAGTAGCAGTCCACGATGAGTATGTAATATCAGAAATACAGGAATCTTCTAATTGTTTACGTATTAGAGATATAATTTTCTCAGTTCCTGGACAATTATTACACTTATCGATGTAACAGTCAGAAGTTGGATTAGAACAAACTATTTTTTCTATACAATCTTTTGTAATTAGAAAAAGGAGTACTTGCATTTTCAGTCAATTGCTTCAGGTTTATGGCATCTAACATAAGTTTCATATTTTGATGGATAGCACATAGGCATACCGAATGCGTTCCAGATGCTCCAGGAAGAATGCAATATTTTGGTCTGAGAAATGCAAATTTACTAAAAGAAATTTGGATTTTCGGGTGAGTCTCTTTAAAACAAGAATAGAGTTCTTTCATATTCAATAATAATAGACGTTTACTTTTTTCTTCTCTTGTGCCATCTTTATTTTTTACGGAAACAACGTCTTTGATGGCATGATTCGACTGTACATATCGTTATTGTAAAATTCTTCAATATTTTTCACAGTTTCCTGGGAAAAACTACGACCCGCTTTCGCAACAGTTTCACTTAAAACCCCATTCATCGACTTCAGCCTTTTAGACTTTTCAACCAAATATCTTGAATCATTAAACTCGTTAGCAATCTTTCTCGTGCTCCATAGACTTGGGGCAATAGTAAGAATCCTGACTCTTAGAGGATCGTTCCTGTCAAAACTTGAAAATTTAGTTTTAAGCCTATCTAGCATTTCCTCTAAATCAATTTCTCTTTGGGATCGAACTTCTGATTCCGGTGACGCTCTAGAATCAAGGTTTTCTTCATCATTGGATATACGAGAATCATTATTATACGAATCATCAGAATCACTTATATTGGCTTGAATAGATTCATCCTTGTCATTTAAATTTAAAATAGAAGCCTTTTTTCGACAAGCAGCAGAAATTCTAGAGTCGGGATGTAAATGAGGGAAAAAAGTTATTAGACCACTAGAAACCCTACGGAGATCTTTTCCATAATGACTCTTTTCACCGGGTTTCCTAAACAAATCCACGCATCTATCTGTTTTAAACTTATCGCACATCTTGATCAATATATCGACGCTCCGTACGAAGACTAGCACAACTCAGAATTCCCAAAAAACAACAGTTTTAATCAAAATCCTCCTACCCGAAGAAATAGCGCCCAATATCTAAAAAACGACTATTCTAAAAAGGACTGTCACTACTGATTTGAGAATAAAGGGCCACAAAAATTTGTGAAAAATAGATCAACTATCCTAAAAAGGACTGTTGAATATAATCCACCAATTTTCGTTATTGAACCTGAAAATAAATCTCAATAACTATCCCAAAAAGGACTGCTATTGAGAGTACGCCGATATTGAAGAGCACCCAAGATCTAAAAAAAATCGACTATCCTGAAAAGGACTGTCGCTACTGATTTGAGAATAAAGGGCCACAAAAATTTGTGGAAAATAGATCAACTATCCTAAAAAGGAGCGTTGAATATAAACCACCAATTTTCAAGTAAGGTACTGGGAAATGAGATACACAGGGTGAACCAAAATTAGTAAATGTAGAGATCTAAGAATAATCTTCCAAAAATCTATCCATAATTAAAAAGTTATTTTGAACTTCTTAAATCTAACCTCAGTTTTGTGTTAAGTGAATATAAATATTTTTGGACCATAAATATATTTTAATACCAAATTTTGGATAAATCAATCGACGATTAATAAGTAATGCGCGCCATCTTGGATCCGCCATCTTGAATTTGAAACCTGAACTTAAATTCGTTATCAGAGACATCAAAAAGTTCCGTTTACGAAATTTTTTAGAAATCAGCCAATAATAAGAAAATATCTGCACACCATTTTGGTTCAGCAGTCTGGAATTTGAAATTCGAATTCGGAATCGTAATCAGTGATCTCAAAAACCCCAACATACAGAATTTAGTAGAAATCGGTCAACATTAAGAAATACTATCCGCCATCTTGAATTTGAAATCTGACATAGGATTTTTGTTCAGCGACCCCTAAAATACTGTTAATGAGTAATTTGGTCAAAATTATTGAGGAATTATAATTTTTTCGATCATTTTTGATAAAAAATGGAAAGCTTTTGCGAGATGCCTCACTTTAGACAGTTATTTTGAGGTTAGAAATTGAAATGGGCAGGGGGGTGGCTGATTTGAAAAATAATTCCCCATATATATATATTTGTAATACAAGCACGATTTTCGCGTTATTCTGTACGTAGTAAGCGGGCCTAAAGGACGTTTTTGCAGACCGGCGGGAGCTAATACGCATAAGCGGGCTCAAAAGCAACTTTTGCGCCCGCTAAAATATGTCGGAAAATTGCTATTATATATGTATATATATATATATATATATATATATATATATATATATATATATATATATATATATATATATACTACACAATATACTATTTTATTATATGGTTTTTTTTTCATAAAATGATTTGAGAATTATTATCCTTTGTTTACCCTCGGTAGTATAGGATGTTTTATTATTGAAATTTGGATTGATTTTAGAAAATAGTAATTTTATTAATCTTTGATTACCTCGTGAGTAATACAAGATTTTAATGTAATTGAAAATATTTTCTTTCTATATTGAATCAAAATAATATTTCGTAAAAAATCGCGTTGTTTTTAGTTTCTTTATTGTAAAATGGAAACTATTGAAGCAATGATGTACATGGATGAATTGTAGATAATTGAATTAGGAAGAGAATGAAAAGTCAAGCGACCCGATCGGATAATTAGAACCGGAGAACAGCCGGTAAAAACAGAAAATTTGTCTTTTTCGGAAAAAATTCATAAGTTTGACATTTTTCAATATTAAGAGCTGAAATTTGCAGAATGGTAGCTAGGGTACTTGTCCGTATTAGTGTGCCATGAAGCAATGTTTTGAATTTAATAATTGATTGCTGAACGTATATAGCTTTAATCTTTACTATTGAAGTTTACATAGGTACTCTAACGTTCCGTGTTTAAGATGGAATTTGTTTTAATTGAATATATTAAGCATTCATACAGATATATTAGAAATAAAAATAAAGGTTTTGGTCCATATTAGTGTGCTTCTTCAATGGGCTATAACGTATTACTGTGTCCAGTCTGCCCGTATTAGTGTGCGTGTCCACAATTATGTGCCCCCCATTAGTGTGCCTGCTCAAAAACTGTGCCCCCGATTAGTTAGCTCATAAAATCTCATTTTAATTATTTCTATAATTACTGCTAGATATTAATACTAATGGAATCTATTATTTGTTTTAGTATAAGATAACTTAAAATAAGCTTAATTAAATAATTTTATTATTATTATTTTTTATTTATATATTAATTTGAAATATTATAATAAATAATTGTAATTAGACAGTTTTTAATTAATAATTAATAAATATAAATAAAGTTCCAAAATATTTGAAATTAATAAATGTGATAGACACAGAGATATTATGAATAAAACTAAGTATTTGACACAGAATTCATAATCTATAAATTATCTAAATTCATGCAAACTGATACAATGATAATGATTTATTATGCACTATTCCATAACAACAGCTTTGGAAAAAATAAAGCTTGCGAAAACTTCTTCTCCCTTCTACAAGCAGAAGTGAGGTTATTCCGTCGATCATGAGGGGGCGCATAAATACGGACAAACTTCGAAAATCTCGCGGTATTACTGGATTCATTAATAAATTAATAAATTGAGTCTAAAATGTTCATTTCACATTTTTTAATATTAAATTGAATTATTTTATGATACAATAAATATTTTGTTTGTTATAAATCACGTCCGAATAATTAAATTAAGTTTTGAAAAGTCAAGCAATCCTTAGCATTTTAGACAAGGAAACAAAGTAAAACCACCAACTCATGATTCATATGTTTAAAAAAATTATAACTCTATGAAAAACATTTTAAACTTTCATGTAACTCTTGTAAACTGTAACTTAATAGTTTATCTTAGTTTTTAAAAATAGTTTTACTGATTCATTTATGATTTAATCGCTGCAAATTACATTTAAAAAAAGGCACACAAATATGGACAGGCGCATCAATATTTGGTCTTGTTCGGATGATTGATTTAAATGGGGCCATCCATAAATTACGAAAGGATTTTTTTAAGAATTTTAAACCCCCTTTCTCCTTACGTAAGATATTTATACTGATATTCCTATTTATTTAGTGTAAACCGTAGAGACCTTTGAGAACTTTGAGTTTTCAATTATTTTAACCTAATCATGAGTAAAATTTAATGAAGCTATTTTGAGTTTTTAAGTTTTCAAGCGCGCCATTTTCGTTCCTAGACAATAGTGGGTGATTGTATATGAGACTTATTTCAAAAGGTGCGGGCGCACTTTCCAGGCTTTTCCTGTGGCATTTCTGACATCTACTGCTTTCTCAAGGCTTCGTAACTATGAGACTTTTGAAATCAAAGATTATGATGTATATTGATGTTTTCGAGGTTCCTAAGTCAGAAAAATAGATTTTTAAGAAATATCTGTAGGGTACTCGTCCAGATTTATGTGCCATGAAGAAAATTTTCGTATTTATGATTCAATCAAAAATTTTTGTTTGCAGAAGTGTTCAGGGGCAATAAATGTCTTGGTCTCATTAACGTAGAATTTAAGCTTAAGGTATTAAATTAACTTTTTTAAAAATTATCAGATTGATAGGACTGGGGAAATAATATATAAATGCTGAAGTAAAATAAAAGATATTTCATAAAAATGTATTAATCAAAATGTTTTACTTTTTAGCAAAATCAATTTTTGATATATTTATCTTATAAAAACGTACGGTTTACAATACAGTATAACCGCGTTATATTTCCATGCGCGGGGCTGTATTAGGAGCGGAAAATTCTTAGAAACGGAGATTTACCACGGCCCCCACCATGCGGTTTCCCAATGCAGAAGTGTATGCGGATAGCACGCGCGCTATCCAGCGTTGGGCACGGTCGGATTTCAGATGGCAGAATCCCTAGATCCTGGTAGAATCCCTAGGATCTAGGGATTCTGCCATCTGAAATCCGACCGTGCCCAACGCTGGCGATATCCTTCTATAAAAGGGAGATTGCGATAGTATCGAATTAAAGCTAGAGGGCCAAATCAGAGCGTTATCAAAGAATTTTATTGGTCGATACAACGGAAAGATTGATTGAAACTAGAGGGCCAAATCAGAGCGTTATCAAAGAATTTTATTGGTGGAATCAGAGTGTTATCAAAGAATTTTATTGGTGGATACAACGGAAAGAGAAAAGAACTTGCAGTGATACAAGTAAGTACAAGTAGCTAACTTCAGTTTATTGATTTTAAATATATTGATTTTTTATACAAATGGTTTGTAAAACAAAATAAGTGTCGGAGGAAGAAATGCAATAATTTTCCATACTGTATTGAATATTTATACACTTTTTTAGCTTTTATTATTATTATTTTTTTTATATTTCTAATATTAATTTTTTATTAAAATGGCTCGTAAAAGAAAAGAAAAGTGTGAGGAAGAGATTCATGAATCTAAGAAACGCAGGATTGAGCAATTATGAATAAATCAGCAGAACTATAGAAAAAGAATTTCAAATAGAATATTCACTGAAAATTCAGAAGCAATTGTTGATGTTAATATAGGTAATGTCAATGCTTCATTACACACAGAACTGACTGATAGTTGTTTGGTAAGTACTTCTAATAATGATAACATGTTCGTAAATGACTTTGATTATGTACGTTCTGTAGTTTATAAAGATCATTGTTATTTTAAACAACATCAGAATGATGTTCCAAATAATCCACCTTTACAAGCACAGAATATACATTCTGGAATTTATCACGACCATTGTTATTTTAATCAGAACATAAACAGGTATAGTAATGTCAGAAATTTATTAAATAATGGTAATACAAATATTAATCCAAAAATTAATGAACACTTCATAGGAGAAATGAATGTTGAATGCATTCACTGTAGAGCTAAGCATTTTGCAAGTGAAAAAGTATCGAATAAAGGTAACTCCTTCAATGATTGCTGTAATCACGGGAAGGTTGAACTTGAATCTCCTCCTGAATTTCCTCATGAATTAAAAAAACTATTTAATCTAGAACATGAACATTCACATAAATTTTTTCGCAATATTCGTTGTTACAACAATTTATTTTCTTTCGCATCTTTTAATGCAAATTTAGTTAACTTTAATAATAGGCGTCCTGGTCCGTATTGTTTCAAAATACAGGGAAAAATTTATTATCAAATTAATACTGCTTTACAGCCAGAAGTGAACGAAGAACCTTCTTATGGACAACTCTTTATTTTTGATTATTAACGAAGCAATAGAATACAGAATGAATGCTTTTAATGCAGATGTTCATTTAGATATAATGAACGGTTAACACGTTGTCATTTGACAGTTCTCCAATTTCGATTATGTCATCCGACGCAACTTCAAGCATATACAATCGAGTATCGATATGTATCGATAGACCCAACAACGATTTATGAAACACATTTAAGAATAAAGGAATGTGTTGAAATATATTATATATATATATATATATATTATACTTTTACAATAGGACTATTATTTATATTATTTTTTATTCCAAAAAATCATCAAAGACACTTTACTTATATTACAGTTGATTTGCCACAACAAAATAATCCACGCGCGCGGTACGCGCGCTTCTTGATTTTCTAGTAGTAATATAAAGGGAGAAACGCGCGGCCTCTGTTTCGCTTATGGTGGGGAGCGCCGCTTAGTGGGCATGTGTAGGGAAACTCGCCACAGCGGCGATAGAACTCGGCTCCATTGTATTCGGACTTTTTGAACTAGATAAATACTTTTTTTTTTTTTTTTTTTATTATTTAACGTCGCCATGTTTGTGCTTCCATGTGGTGCTAATTCGGCGACGGGGGTCTGCGGTGTGTTTGTAAACAAAGCACATGTAATTTTTACAGAGGTGCTTGTATCAATCGGCAGAGACTAGGATTCGAACCCGGGTCACCGGCGTGGGAATCCGACACTCTACCGACTGAGCCGCCGCAGGCCCCTATAAATACTTATTAATGTCGATATGTGCAAAATAATTTCCAGCTTTTTTTTAATATTGCAATATCGACTTTTGTTTTCTAGATTGTAGGTTTAATTACTAATATTTGGTAATAGTATTACAATTTCAATAAATAATATTGTAATTGATTATAAAATTACATATATTCCCTAGTATTTATAAAATCGCTATATAAGTGTATTATTTATAATTAATGGAATGAAGATATATATATATATATATATATATATATATATATATATATATATATATATATATATATATATGAATATGAAAGTTATATACTTACATTATATTCTTGTTACACTGAATAAATAATATTAATAATATAATTAGTGTATTTTAAAACAATAGTATGAACCTTTTTATAATAAATAAGACATTACTAAGCTTGTATCAATGATATTTTATTACATTAACCATGTTTATGCTCTAATCTATACACGCATTTATTTATTTACATCGATACAAGATGACGACAAAAATGCCAAACTTATATCACTTCCCTCTATGCAAAAGACAATAAAGATTGTGTAATCAAACAATGTGATACCTCCTCAGATTTTAACAACAAATAATACTTAATTAATATATTATTAAATTGCAAGCTTTTTAATCTTGAAAGTTCTCTTAAGCAATTAGTCAAATTTTGTTGTTTTTACAACTTAACAATTAACAAAAGCATCATAAAATTGTTAAAAGAACAAAATTATTGCATTAGAATATTACGGTTCTTGATTGGTCCAGTTTACAGGATCTGACGGTTTTTCTCTTTTGATCATGTAGTCGAAATATAATCACTACCTAATCACAACCGAATAATACTAATAATTCCACCATTCTCTAAATCTATGATGTTTAATATCGAACATAGCCACGCTTTGGCTTTACATAATGAGATTTTGATACATTTAATAAACTCTTACACGTATTTTAAACTCGTGTAATGTAATGACATTCTCCCCATCCTCAACTTTCTTTTTATTAGTTTGCATTACTTACAAAAGACGATGTTTCTAATTTCAACAAATTAATTATTCAACAAGAATAAAAAGTAAACATTGGAGGTCATTATTTAACAACTTGTAAATATTGAGTATTAATGTACACTAAATATATAATGCGTAAATCGTTTTTTAAGAATCTTGTATGATTTTAATCATCCCCACTATAATTTTAAACTACTTAAACTTACAATAAACTGTAAAGAATAACAAAAATTGAAATAGAATATTTTCATTATGCATAAACTAACTTTGTGACTTTCAGGAAACGTTTATGCTATAACTCAGATTTACAGAAAACACTTCCATAATATTACTATATTCCATAATATTCCATAATATTACTCTAAACAAAACCACATTTAAACGTTTTCAAACAAGTTTTTTTTAATATTTATAAATGCATATTTTACTTCCATTAAAGAGCACTTTTCGTTCAAAAATGTTCTTTTAAAAAACTTAATGATCATCGTTATAGTACTGAATATCGCACGTGTATTCTACCATTGATAACGAAAATTAATTTATTCATAAATGAAGTTCATGATAGTTTCGTAAAGGAAGCACTCATTTGGGGTTATTTTGGCATTCTGCTTATTAGATTGAACTATATTTTTACAACTTATAATGTTAATAAAGTCCCTATCATTTTACATTGCTTTTTAAAAATAATTTTAATCAGTAAGCACTTATCATTAAAGCTACCTAAATATTTAAACTTGCTAATTTTCAATGCTACGTAAAATAGCTCTACAACAAATTATACAAATTTGATGGACATTTTATTCAATTGTTTTGTATTGTTAACGAGTTTTTCGAATGTCGTAAGTTCCTTTGCTTATTATACTTATGTAAATTATACGTGAACTTATTTATACATTTTAATGTCGTTAAAAATGTGCGTTTCAGTGTAAAATGCAATGCAAATTTTCCATAATCATTATTTGCTCGTATTAAAAATTGTTAACATCTATACGATGTAAGTTTATCAAATACTTTTGGATACTGCGTGCGATCATATGAATAATACGTGAATTGCAATCAACACAACGACATCATCTTTTACCTGACATTTTACAAGTTATAATTTTGTTGTACAAATAATGTCTTTAATAGTAGAGCCTCTTTACTATAAAACTTTCTCCGAAGACACGTCTCGCAGATATACTTTCACTTTACACGCGATTAATATTTACGCACGATGCCTGACATAAAAAATTATCTTGACGTCTTTTATAATGCACTAAAATATATAGATTTTTTATTATTATTTTTGGTAAAACAATATTTTGTCAAATTAAACCCATATATAACGTGGTTTTTATGTTTTGTAATGTACATTGTGTTCAAATTAATTTTCAAATAAATTTCATCTTCTTTAAATCTGTCTTATTATAATTAGTTTGTTTATTTCACTATTCCGTGCTAATTTATTTTCTAAAATTGTTTGTCACTATCTTGAACTGCATATAAAACCTCTGAAGTCTTCGGAGATCATTTAGCCGTATTTGTAACTGTCAATCTAACTATTTTTTGCACGTGTCTTATTGTTTTACGTAAATGTTAATCGGCATTGTGTACTCGGCATTGTGTACTTGATGATACAAATTAGACGGAAGTCTCGGCGGAAGTAGTACCATTTGCCTTGAAAGGACTAGTATCTTTCGATCGTATCAAGTCAACCTGTAAGAAAAAGAGAAGCGAATACCTATACACCTATAACCTTTTTGTAATACTCGAAGAAATTTAATGTACGCAGAGTCAAGCCAAAAAAGATGTAATTGGACAATGATGAAATATTTAATCAAATTTGTTTTCGTAAAATACGGGGTATGGGTAAGTAGCAAAAAAACAATATATTGACACAATGCTTTTTAGATAAATAAATGAAAAATTAATTAAAATTATCGTGGTATGAATATTATTAAATTTGATGAAATAGTTTATGATACGAGTTACTTATTGTTACTGTTTTTTGTAGTTTTGCACAACTGTTGAGTGCTATATACATGTACACTTATTCATAGCATCTACACACAAAAGCGAAGCAACATTATTTTAATGCGCAAACAAACAGCACAGTGTCATAACGCTAAAAACTTACATTAAATTCGTTTGAAGATATTTTAGAAGAAACAAACGTATTGCATATTTGTTATACGTATCTGTAAAGATTGACGCATTTCAAATATAATACATTATATACTTTCATTATGCACATTACTAGTGGATCGGGCATAGTTTACAATTGATATTATTTAAAAGTTTAAAAGGGTACTTTTTTGTTAATGAAACGAGATATTCATAAAGAGTTATCAAAGGGTTTACAATAACTGATTTCATTACATCATTCAGGAAACTGAGTAAACTAAAGTCATTTCAATAATAATAAAATTTGTATAAATTCAACGTCATTCTTATACTATTAAAATGCAAAAAAAAAACAAACTCGGAAACTCATCATCGGGCTGGATAACGAATTAACAATCTTTTTTTAATCTGAAAAAGCTGGTAAAATAAGCTACATTCATCTAAGGCGACTGTTTCGTGTCAGTTTCAGCTCTCATTCGCGTGAATATTACTCACAGCCGTAATACATAGGGTTATGTCGCATGCCGGTGTATCGTGCTCTTGCCGTGTATTTTTATTATCTTGGTGATGATAGTAGTAGTAGTTGTGGTGGTTGGTGGTTAAAATTTTGAGTTGTTAACGTTTTTCACCTTGATCGATATTCCACCGTCATCCTCGTCTTCCTCCGTCATCGTCGTTAGCCTCGTCGTCTCGTCCGTCGACAGGACAGCGTCCTTCTTCGAGTGCTTCTTCTGTTTTCCTACACTGCAATTTCTCATCGTTAGCTAATCCTAAGTGATTGTTCTGTTTTTGTACAATATCTCTTACAAATCACTCACTTGATCAGCTTGGATTGTTTGTTTTTGTCGTTACCCTCGTTGACCTGCTGCCAGATTCCGGTTTTGTTGACCTCCTCGCTGATATTAATGCTCGTAAGAGGTATTTTCATGATATTTCCGTTAGCCAGGGGAATCTGCAGATTACCGGAGGAAGCAAAGCCGATCGATTCGTTGTGTTCCTAAGAAATTAGCCAGAAAGGCAATGCTAGTTTAATTGGATGATTTGACAATGGTTTATCATAAAAAATGTTAAAGGCCATGCATCGTGATTAAGACAGTAAGGGCGAAATTGCGAAATTCGATGCCAGTACAGATGTACTACAGGTAGGTGCTTTTCTGATATAACGTACCGATGATGGGCAGTAGGAGGATTGGTCGACTATCGGATTGCATTTCATCTCGTGGTGATCAAGGCTTTACTTCTCACGCTTTAAACTTATCAGCGGCAGAAGTGCACGTATTGCTTGCACTCACGTGCCGTAGTTAATTCATGAATTCGATGAAGGCCACTCATTGACTAATTTTATGGTTAATGTGATCAAAGCGGCGTCAAAACTATCACTAAACTATTTGATCCTTTTCTTAGGCTTAATAAAATTTTTGATAAACAAATAATCCATACCTCAAAATGAGATCCAACGACAGTAGGTGAATTGGTAGAAGCGAGTGTTGCTCAAAACTTGAAAAGCTTATAAAACGAATGTACCAGTGGAAGAATCAAGCTCGTTATAAATGACAATTTGTTTAATTTTCTATTACTGAACACTGTGATTGGTTTCAAATAGGAACTAAGATCTTATACTCAGCTCAATACTTCCACTGATTACAACGTGAGGAAAAATGGTGCTACAAAATTGAAAGGAACTGACATCGAAAAACTTGTTGGGTGATCGACTTCACAGTGTATTTACATGAAAAAAAGAACACGAGCATGTAAGAATACTTGTGTTTAAGTGTGTATAATTTTGGTGAATGACACATCGATATGCAATTAGTTGGTTCGTTTGCATACCCAAAAACAATTTTTTTCATAACCAACCGATCACAAATTTTTTAAATATAAAATGAATTATCATATTGCATGTTTAACGTTCATTCCCCATGACAGTCTCGCGTTTAAGATGGAATGTAGTTGCTAGTATACTTTTTCTAACAGCGACATGTGCTACTTTATTTATTTTATACAAAGTTTTCTATATAATTATAAATTTGTATAAGTTCGGAGTATAAAAGGCGAAGAATGTTTCAAAATCTGGATTGCAAAATCTTGTTTTAAAAAGTTTTGAAAAACGTCTCTAAAAGCTGTTTCGACGAAACGCGAAACTGTCGTCCCTCATATCCCTATGAAGTTATTTTCAATCGTACTTATTAATAGAATTCGTTTTATTTTCAAAAAGTCAAGAGTACAAAGAGCGGTTCGTTTGATGCTCGTAGTTATTGTACGATGAAAATGTTCATAAGGGATTATAAAAGTAATAAATGTGTGTTTCTTTATCCTCAACAATATTCGTCATTGGCACAATACGAAGATAAATGTCTACGCGAGCCATAGCTACACTCAAATCATTCACGATCATAATTCATAACAATCCTTCTAATACTGATTAGTGTTTCTTCAACGCTCTCTGTACTGGGCAACATACTTTTGTCAAGTACAGTACACGTAATTTACCACTTCTTGGCTATAATTACATTAACAAATCCACCGCAATAATCTAATCATCATTCACTATCTAACGGAACTTGGAAATAATTTGTTTTTCCATGTGCCCATTGGCCGGCTTTACTTTATTTAATTTTTGTCTTCTAAATAAAAAACGCGTTCGTTAAATTGCACGTCGAATTTAAATACGACAGATAGGCCGTAAAATTAACAGAAATAAGTGTTCTAAATTAAGTGTTCCCATCATAAAGCGTAGCTTTTTCGTAATCGCAAAGAGCTATAGTGACCACAGGACAAGGAGTCGGCCTAGGGTCACTGCTCATATGCTATTTACAAGTGATGGCTCTTAGTATTCGGGTCGCAGTGCTAACCTCGCCATTCTCCAATTGGCGAAGGTCTTCGACATCTTTTTTATGCGGTTCTGGCATTACGTCGTCTAAAATTTTCAGTTCTCGCTGGGTAAACAGTAGATCCAGACTTTTTCTAATACCAATCATTACCACCAACTGAAAAGAAATATTTAAAATTAATTATTTGTAATAATTATCAAAAGTAGGTGTTATTTTTAAATTTATTTAATTACCATCAGTGGGAAAAGAATAGACGTGGAGCTGAATGATTTGATGGTCCAAAGGCAGGCAAGGCAGGCGATTTGTATCAAAGTGAACATGTGAACTCGTTTCAGTGGCACCTGAGATAGAGACCGTAGTATAAATTAACATTACTGCAGAATAAATTAATCAATCCGAATTAGCTCTGTTAATAAAATCTGCTGTTATTTACCTGCCGAAGGAACATGTAATCTGGTTGATATTTGACGGGCATTAACATGATGAGTATTCTATCGAAGAATTGTAGTCCTTTTAGAGATGCGACGCCCATGTAAAGAAATACACCGAAGAGCACTGGCATTGGTATGTGCTTCAACATTGGAGTCAGCAAGACTGAGCAGCCGATCATCAAAAAGATCAGGATGTGCGTAGCTCTCTGCTCGCGAACTCCTAGGAACTGAGGCTTCTCACCCGGAGCTGCACATTCCGATTCCAACTTTAATGAATTAACATGATTTATGGATAGCACTGTTGCAGCCACAAACCAGGGAAGTCCCATGATAGAGCAAATTTCTATAAGAATTGCCAAAACGAAGAGATCCAAATGATAACCGCACCCTTTCTGTATAATTGAAAAATAAATTTTGCATTAGATAAACTCAATTAAATACTGTTATTTATAAATAATAGATTATATTTTCTTACTTTGAGTTTATTCTCTTTTCTATTAACAATGACTGCGGTAATTTGTTGATCCATGAAAATTAAAATTGTACCCAATAATGCTGGTGCAGCAGCCAGTATTGCACTCCACCATGGATTTTCGTTAAATGGCCATATCATCCAACCACGACCTTCCAACGTTGGTTTAAATTCAACTGGTACTTCCAATTTAGGAGTACTGATTCCGACAAAATGATCAAGGGCCGACATTGAAAAAATAGCTATTATTACTGCAAAATCACTAACGATTGCCCTGACCTATGAAGAATATTACAGTTAATTTACGAAAGATAAATAATATTTTTAAATGAAATTCAAGTTATACCTTTGAAGGAAAAAAAAGAGCGTTTTTGAAATCTTTTAGTTCCACCGAGAGCAAGAAAGTCCCCATAAAAAGAATAATTGACATCAGGAACACATCGGGTACGTAGTGTGGTGTGTTACATCCTTCTCCAACTAAGGTGCCATTGTTGTTCTATAAAAAGAATTAAAATTGAATTTAAGTCAATCTTCGTTCTAAATGCAATTCAAAATTGTACTATTTATCACGGTGGAAGAAAAGAGAGGTGTGCTCCCAAGGAGCCTTCCGAACTTCCACCATTTATAGCTTATTAAAAATACATGAGCTATAAATAGCGGACGTTCGGAAGGCTCCTTGGGAGTACACATCTCTTTTCTTCCACCATGTTATTTATCCTCTTACGTAGTATGCGGATACAATATTTTAACCCTTGGACAGCCACGCACGGTCACATTTCACCCCAGGCTTAATTCATATAAATCAGAAGCAAATTAAACAAGAATAGATATTTTGGAGTTTTCATGGATGTAGAGTCTAAAGTCAAAGTCAAAAGAATGTACAACTATCATTGCTGCCGTGTAAAGTAAAAACTGTTAATCCTTTTGTACATTGACCCAACAGAGTACTTCTAAGTATAAACGGAATCTTAAGTGGTTTATGATGCTGCTATGATTATAAATTTGTAATAGTCTGTTTAAACACATCATTTAAATAAATTTATACCTCATATTTTAATTTAGCGACAACTAGAGCCACGTAAAATAGATTTAGTTCATACATACGATTAACAGATTTCTTTCGTACCATTGTAGTTACACGAATTAAAAAAAGAGTTTATCTACAGACTTTTGCTTATTCTGCTTTTGATTTATAAAAAACTAGTATCCCCCGTCACGGCTTCGCCCGTGATAATAGTGCGTGGAACTCACAAGTAAATAATATCTGTTATTTGACTTGGAGACATGAAATTTTATAATATAATAAAATATATATGTGTTACGGTTTAGATAAGAAAGGATTTTACCTCTTTTAGGTAACCATAAATCCATAAATTGATAATCAGGTAGTTTCATAGGCAACCTTTGGGGATAAAAATCGAATTCATAACTTTCGATATTCCGAAGATATCGATAAAACCGTAAAAACACGTTTACCTCCTTTTCACCCTCTTAGAGGTGGATGGGGGTAAAATCCGTCCTTATCTCACCTTTACACCGTAAGAGATATATACCACAAAAATGTCAAGTCTATAGATCCAGTGGTTTGGTCTGGACGTTGATGAGTGAGTGAGTGAATGAGTGAGTGAGCCAGTGAGTAGGTGTATCGAACATATTCTTTTATAGATATAGATTGATTTATAAATATTTATTTTGCGTCTTAATTATATTTAGTTCAAAATTAACCTGAAGAAATTTATCATATATATATACTTTTTCAAAAAATTCGCCCATGAATCAACTTAATCTTTTGATGAATTACAAATCTTGTTTCGTTGGATAAATTAAAGAAATATAGTACAAACATATTAGAACATATTTCACCCATTCTCACCCCTTAGGGCTCGAATTTCGGCAAACCCAGAAATTGGTTGTTACATACTCGTATTTCTGATATTTTGCCGCAAGAATCAATTTAAAATCATATTTCCTTGCAGAAATACAGTAAAAAATCATAAAAACACATTTAGGGGTGAAATTTCAAAAAACCCTTTCTTAGTGAGCACCTATCATTTAGTAGGAAAAAACCCACAAATTTTCAAGTTGATCGGTCCAGTGGCTTTGGCTGAGCGTTGATGAATCAGTCAGTCAGTCAGTTAGGTCAGGTTCTTATATGTATATAGAAGATATTTCCATACTCATCATAAAATACTCAAAAAACCAACGCAAACTATCGAAAATAATGCAGGAACACAGTGATGTTACTCACGATTGGCTAGGGCTCTCAGACTCCTATTGCCTTGTTAAGACTCTATCGCCTTTATATATACTCTAGACTCGATTGTTTCACTTACGGGTAAGGCTCAGCGTAGCCATCTAGCGGCACTTTATCGGTACTATATACTTTACTATGTATGTGAGACATGTATGAATCTACTTTGATTGGAGAACATAGTAAAAGAAAGAAAAAACACATCTTAACCCTTTCCACCCCCGGGGGTGGAATTTCATAAAACCCAGAAACCGTTCTCGATATAATCTCATTCTATATGTGATGCCGCAAAAACCGTCTCAAAATCTTTTTTCACTGAAGAGATATAGTAAAAAAACTAAAAATCACATTTTAACCCTTTCCACCCCCTGGGCGTGAAATTTTAAAAAATCGTTCCTTAGGGAGCACCTACTATGTGGGTGGAACGTATCCACAAATTTTCAAGCCGATCGGTCCAGTGGTTTTGGCTGGGCGTTGATGAATCAGTCAGTCAGGACAAGTTCTTTTATGTATATAGATAATCCTAGGATAAAAATTGACCCCAACTTCTGACTGGTAAATCACACTATATTTTTATTATATCCAGATCATATTTTATAAACATTTTTAATATTTAATATGAATTATCAAAAAAATCAGAAAATCCACAGAAGCTCCCCTTCAAAACGAAATATCAGTTTTATAGCGGTCAGTTCGGTAGCAGGTAATGAAAATGTTATCAAAATAAGAGATGATTACGACTATTTTTATGAAAAACTCATTACACCACTTAATTCTATGGCCAAAAAACTAGGTATATAAAAATTCATATTAAGACCGAAGAAGGGGAACATTGACGATTTTCGCTCATCAGTCATTATCAAGCCTAAACATTCGCAGCATAATTTAAAAATTTACCTGACACGCAATCTTATCTAATGCTGACCAATTGACGTTTTCATGACCAGTTGAAAATGAGTTGAACGTGTTGTACGTGTTGTTAGGAGGCTTGCACCAACATTCATAATTTAAAATATCACTTCCATGAGTATTTATAGGAAATTTCTTTCCTATCGATAATACATTTTCAACAGCCTGCAATTTTTTAGTGTTCAAGTTATAAATGTTAAATTTATCAAGAAAATATCATTATTGCAATATTTACCTTATAAATAAAAATAAATGCTATCAATGTAGCAAAGTTTTCTTCGGTGAATCTCGTTATATAACAAACTAATGCGCTTGCGTCGATTGCCACCAGAACAAGTAAAATACCAGCAATCCATGTACCAATCCAGAATCGAAAAGACATGTAATTCCAGGCAGATTTTCTGTAAAATAATAATGTCGATTAATTATACATAATTATGCAAAACAGATTTTCTTCAATGTAATACTTACTTGCAAAATTCAAAAACAATCGTCTCAAATACTAACACCGGCCCCGTAGAACCTAATACAGTAAGTGGTTGGCCAGAAAAGAAACCATATCCAATGCCGCATACGAAACCGGAAACGAGAGATTCCATAGCTGCCATGTTCTTGCCGGTAGCTTCACTGAGGAGGCCACCGAACGTGATGATGGGCGAGAGGCAGGCGAAATAAAGGAAGATAAATGAGGCCACACATTGAAGAGCCAAGGCATCTTTGAAATCAGATAAGTAAAAGGGTGCTTTCCGTTTCACATCGTTTATTAGTCCTCCAAAGAGTCTGCCTGTTCGCGAGAGTCCGGACTCTTCTCGTATTTTTTGTTCGTCTGCTTCTTCATCTACCTCTTCCTTTAATTTCTCTTCCTTTGGTCTTTTTCTTGTATCCTAATATTTTCGTTATATTAGAACATGCTATGGTCAATTGTAACTGGCAAGGGGATGATCAGAGATGCTGGTCCTGAATTTGCAGGAAACTTTAAGGATCTGTTCCTGGTACCATCTAATGAAGTTCGGCAGTAGTTTTTTTTAATGGACCATATATCATGAGATATATATATATATATATATATATATATATATATATATATATATATATATATATATATATAATAATATGTATAGATATATTTCTAATGTTAATGTATTAAAATATATCTCGTGATATAAGGTCCATTAAAAAAACATCGGGTGCTGGGCTTCATTTTAAGATACCAGGAGCAGATACTTAAAGATTCGTGAATATTCAGGACATGCATCCCTGGCCATTTCCTTGTAAGCAATAAATAATATGTAATAGCAAAAAGAATTTTAAGATTTACTCACTTGTGAAGGAATTGCTGCAGGGGGCTCTATTCTAATTGTCGGATCCCATTCACCAGGAGGCAAGACAGTAACAGCGTCAAGAAATTCATCTATTCCAGCCAGTAAATGATTTCTATTCTTCGCTTTATAAGCTACGTCATGGAAGACCTCGTCTGACATTAGAGTCGCCATCGCTCGACCAATTTCATGGAAATTTGAAATCCCACCCTAAATATTTATAAAATATGTAGTATTATAATGTAACATGTCTGGAAGCACTTCTCAAAGCAGTTTGAGTATAAATTAATGAGAATTTTACCAAGAATAAAAACCATCATTTTTGCATTCTCTTATGTTATGCTTACCGTTGGACCTAGTAATATGAAAATGAATCTTGTGGGTACGGGCACCTCCGTTAGATCGCCCATTATACTTGCTTGACTAAGACGGATGAAGGCAGATAGGGTTTTATCCAGAAAATCAACTTCTCCAACCAAAATATTACTTGCTTCAGCTCCCGCTGGTATTTTTCGCATAAAATGTGTATTACCCTGCAAAATATATATTTTTGAAAAAATAGACACAAATGAAAAGATAAATTATTATTAATTGATATGTGTAACCAACCCTGTGATTCGCGTCTCCATTTTCTAAAGCACTTGAACTATGATTTCTGCTAATGGACATACTGCTAGGACTTCGATCGATGCCTATCGGGCCGGGTTCTTGACCTGAAATATATCTAGCTTAATGCCTACTGCTTTTCCTAAGCATCCAGTAGTTACTTAGTTGCAGATATAAATTTCACTTCACTTATTTACAAGTGAAAGTCCCATTGTTTGTTAAGCCTATCACCTTTTATTTAACATGCAATGTAGCCAATATGACAGTGAATTGTACGCTGAGTATAATTAAGCTTACACATGCTTCGTGCTTAATTTGCAAGTACTTAATTTTGATAGTCAAAAAATATGTAGAATTTGAATAATCATTTTGATTGTTGTGGTTCTATTCTAAGTTTTGGTAAGCTGATTGAAGCACGACAAAAATCTTGACCATGTTTAGAATGAAACTGTTAGAGAAAGAAACAGTAGATGAAAATAAATTTAGAAATCAATTTTCATTTAGAAAGTGCTGAATATTGAATATAGTCGATCTCAATTTGAATACTATAATTTAATGTATAGATTTATTTTCATCCACGTTTTCTTCATAACAGTGGAACGCCAATTGGTTGCTTATGCAGATTTTAAAGTATTCGACGCCCTGAGCACGTAAGTAGAGCATCTTCTGACTTTTAAATTATTAAATACTCACGATCGATGATTTCCGTTATCTATACATACAAGCCTTTTATTCATATTTTCAAGGCGATTGGATTCGTGCCTTTTATTGTGAAGCATAGGAAACCATTGATTCCTTATATGACTCTGTAGTATCTAGGTGTCACATGGGATTTATCGCTGGGAAAGTAATTTTGATTTTCATTCTGGAGTAATTTTTTTCTGTCGTACTTCAAACGGAGAGGCATAATACAGATAAAGGCAGATTTTTTTTTATATCATGATATTTGGAATACGATGATTGGAGAGCTAAGTATCTAGCAGGGTATATATATGGAGTGCTCATTACATTATAAAGAAGGCAAGCCTTTTAAGTTCGAATTACCAGGGTTACCGGGTATGGCTAGAAAGCGGCCGCTCGGATTCAGTCCTGCACCACCGCCCTGACCCACCGTGGCGATAGCCGGTGCAGAATTCGATTCTTCCACTACAAAGCACCAAACACATAACGGCTAATGTTTTTTTTATTTACAAAAAAGCGAATCGCTTATCGCGTGTTATGATACGATGTAATTAATTTTAAGCTTTATTTTTATGAATGTAATTCAGGTGGTTTATCGTCTTTTTTTATTATGTAGAAAATTGATTATTTTCACAACTTTACGAAGTAGAGTAATGTCTTGTATACATATCATTTGAATATCGTGCAAAAAAAAGTTGCCTGAAATTAGTATAATGTACTACTGGATTATTGTTTTCAGAATAGCCATAAATCATACATGTAAAAACAGGTTTATGAGTTGTGTTCGTATATCATTTGTAGATACAAATTAATGTTCTCACTTGCATTAAGTGTATATATATTAGAAGTTACAACACCACCCACATATGGATACACAGCGAGCAGACATGACGCGTGTTGGAGAACCTCATGCTTGATGCTGACAGTATAAAGGTTATCGTTAAATGTGCAAATGTAGGTTCATCTTCAGAAAAGAAGTATAGAAAAAATATATGATATGACCTTATTCAATGTCTGCAAATGATAACTGACACGTTTTAAATAGACTGCTTCAAAAATTAAATAATATTTAGACTATTCCTTCTGGGCTTGAAATAATTAATTTGTTTTGAAGTATTTTTTATTAAACAATTGCATTAAATTAGTCTTTTGATGACAGGTATGACCAATAATTGATATCTCAAAGTGCGACTTTCAAGATAAGACAATAAAATTTGACAGAAATGGGACAATATGATAATGAGGCGATCGATGACTGTTAACATTTGTCTATACTAAACATGAAAATTATTCTTAAATTGGTTATAGAAAAATCAGAGATAGTAGATAATTTCAAGTATAAAAAACATAGGTAGATAAACACCAAAGTAAAAAGAGATAAAGGAAGTGGAACACAATTAATTATTAAAAGTCTCCATGTTTTCAACAGTCTACAGTCCTAACCTTTTAGCGGACACATTGCGAACCAGGTCGTAAAACCCACCACGTATGGAATGCCAAATTCATCTAGCAAAACAAGTATTTAAAATGAATCGTTCATAACTTCAAGAGTAAAATATCTGTTGTATCAAGAATCTTATTGCTATCAGGGACAACAGAATAATTAAATCACTGAATAATACTGACAATTTCGTTTGTTCGAAGGTATTTTCAATTTAATAGCTAGGGATCACGCAAAACTTACTCGGAACTTTGTAGTCCGAGAGTGCAATTAATAATACATAATAGCACTTATATCTGTCTATCATTATATTAATGCAAGATGTTATAACTTTTACATTAGTAGCTTACTCAAAACAAACTACTGATAGATCATTGATTTCTCATTGATAGTTAATTGGGTTAGTCGCCTAGCTAATGAAGTATTAAAGATTAGTTATCGTAAGCACAAGTTAATCACGAATAAAGCATATTATTAGTACAGCTTATAATATAAATTATTATCCATATCGAGAACATACTGAAGTGTATAATCGTTGTTAGATGAGTAATAAAAATGAACTGTAAATATAGCTACCAAAATTAAAAATCATTCTAAACTTCAAAGCCGAACTGCAAAAGAAATAATTATTAGAAAAAAGGTTGTGCTCTCGATATGGATTTTGAACAACGAGTAGACGACTTTGATGTGTGTGAATATAGGACTCGTGAAGCGTAGAAAAGCAGTCGCAGTCTGGAGGAACCGCCTTGTGATTAGCAACTGGCCTAAATTATACCTGGAACCAATAGGTAAGGGCCTTTAAGGTCTTTCGCCTCTTTGGAGAGCAAGGCCGTATTCGAATCGGGGCAGCTTGTGCTCCGGGCAACGGCGGGCGCGTAAGCGTCTCCGTTATCGCGACGCTCCTGGAAATCTGGCATCAACAAGGCATGCATACCACATGAACAGTCACAATCTGAAAATTTTTGGGAATCGCATGTGTTTTAGGAGTTGTGCCGAGTAATGCCGCGGTTCTTGTTTAAAAAATGAAAAAAAGAGACCGTCGATATGATCCACGACGGTCTCAAATAAAAATATAACAAAATAAAATCAGAAATAAAAAATTTAATAAATCATAAACGAAAAATAACTTTTTAAACTAAATGAAAAATAAAATGTAAATTATAATAACGAAAAATAAAGCAACAAAATTTGAAGTAACGTAAAGTTTAAAAGAAAATAAAAGTTAATGATCCCTTGAAGCGTCTCTTGAGTTGCTCGTCTTGTTCTTCGTGTTGGGAAAGTTTATCCAGAGTTGAGTATCGATCGATAGAATTGTGAGGCATAATTTGTTTTGTTATAGTATACTTATAAGTCTGTATTGCTTAGAAATTGTTGATCAAACTTACTCTTCGATGACGAATGATTTCGTCCGATTTCCGCAAGCGATCTTATAATTGGCAATCTGGACATATTATTATCCTTGCGTCTTTCGAACTGATGTCGATGTTTGACCAAAAGCGCCTCCTTCACCTGTTAACAAGAAGATCAGAATTGTATGTTCAAACAAAGAGTCTCGAGTTTACGAATTTAGCAATCTTCTCGGAAATTCTATAGTCCATACACTTTGTAGCATGCTACCAGACTTTCTACGCTAATGCATTTTCCAGCAGAACGAGTTTCTAATCATGCGCGCGGCACTGGTCGCCGTTGCTCGTCGAAATCGACACTGAAATCTTCAATTTCCGTAATACATTAACGCACCTTATCTCTAACATCGATTGAGAGTACGCTTTTGTTGACCATATTGTCGAGTACAAGATCGGTAATTTGCTCCAAGCCGCTTGCCTCCATGTCGAGCATGACCGTGCCGTTGAGCAGCAGACTTCTCAGCTCGAAGAGCGAGTGTAGCGACAGTGTGGCCACGTGGGGTTTGCTCCAGCGGTTGCCGCCCTCCTCCACGTCCTCCTCGAACTTAATCCATCTGCAAAGATCACGTAAAATCAGTAAAGCTCAAAATAAGATTCTTAAATGAATTTGTGTGTTTAAACTCAGAGAAAAAACCCTCGAAATGATACTCAATAGAATTTTCAACTTAAGTTAAAATTGGCAGAATCATAAAACACTCAATTTGAGAAGCACCCTCAACTTAAGTGTAGTGTTACCCTCAACTTGAGTGCAGTGTTACCCTCAACTAGACTGTAGGTTACGCTCAACTTGAGTGTACTCTTATCTTCAACTTGAGTGCACTTTTACCCTCAACTTAAGTGTACTGTTACCCTCAATTTTAGTATTATGTTACCCTCAGGTTAAGTGTAGTCTATTGTGTATAGTAATACTCTTAACTTAAGTTTAGTGTTACCCACAATATGACACTAAGCTCTCGCGTTTAAACCGCGATAGTTGAGAATCAACAAAAATAAAAGTATACATTAAAAGATTCAGAGCTTCTATCAATATTAAGCATGAATACTCCACATTTAAAATTAAAAGATTGAGTGTAACACTTAATATTGACCGTCATTCACGCGACTAATAGTAAACACTAATAATATGCGAGTTATTAACTCTCAATACATAAGCATTACTTTGATCTGCTCAGTATTTAAATGTATTTAATTAATATTTTCAGATATTGAGAATTTTTAAGACTAAACACCCAACTTTGAGAGTTAATTATCTATTTTTGTGAGTAAATATTTACCTTTGAGTGTTAACTTTGAAACTTAAAAGTAAATATTAATATTGTAGGTAAAATCAAAATTGATAGTAAATACTCAATATAGAAATTAAACTCTTTAAATTAATGGTAAAATACTGAAGATTTAGACAGAATACTCAATATTCAGAGTAAATCCTAAAATGTTGAGTTTTTTGTCTATAAGGAATGGAGGATTCGTTGTATTGTATTGCGGAGGTATGAAAAAAATGATTGCCTGGCGGTCTCCTTCCACTCCATTTCGTCGCCATCCTTGACGAGCTCCTCCATCTCGGAGAAGAGAGGATGGGACTCGTGGGCATCGTCGCCGACATCCTCGCCCAGAATGAATTGAACTCTCTGAGCGGGTGGTGTAACTAGAAGATACGAAGAGCAAAAGTTACGAGATGCCGTTATGTTGCAACGAAAGATTTTCATGTACAACTGCACTTGTAAAGGATTTTTTAAATTGTATACAATATGTTATTTCAACAACGCATTGTGGTTTTATTAAAGCCATTTAAAAGTGCAATATACACATGAATATGCACTAAAAACTTTCAGACATAAACTTTATGTAAAAAGCTTCTTTACAGATGCCAGTCCTTAGAATAAAATCTTAAATAATAAAATTTGCAAAGCATACATACATTCATTGTCGTAACATCTAAATTATTAAAATACGTAATATTATCGAAATTAATTCAAGAGCAATTTTATATGCTTCGGTTCATAATGTCAGTGCCGTAACACAACAAAACAAAATAAAAATGATGCATAATCAAACATTTTGTAATAAATCAACATAAGTCTGTGCCTTGTAACGTCTTTGTAAATTGTGTATTTAAATTATGTAATGTAATATAAAAGGTAAGCGGATCTGTCATGCAGAGCATCAAAAAAATGTATTCATATTAAATATATTATGACTACGTTGCGTAATCATTTAGATAGAACTATTCCTCATTGTATGATGTTCACATAAGAGAGGTATATGTACAAATATTAGTATAATGCGATTACGATTTGTTGATAATGATTGAAACTTTAAGTACGAGAAGTGTTAATGTCTATTGAAAAGATTACGTAATTAAATGTTGTGTAAATTCTATTGTATCCGTTCCATAGATAAGACAATGTATATTATTACTATAAGCAATACGTACACTGTTAGCAATAACATAATTAAGATACACAACTTAAAAATTGCACGGAGCCGTTGAAAGTTAAAATAGAACCAAAATATTCTCATATTTAAATTTCCATACACATATTTACAGACGTAAGCATACATAGATATATATACAAATATTTTTACCAAATTTATATTTGTCTTATTATATTTATACATCTAAATACGGTAAAATTTCTGTTATATATAATGTGAAATTTTAATAAAAATTCAATACTTCTTAAAATGCAAAGAACTATTTTACACATGTCGTATTTTGACTAATATACATATATATTACATTATATATATTATATTAATAATACGTTTGCGTTCTATTTAAAAGCTTTCATTACTTCTGCCATGAAATTAACCCATTACTTCTCAATTGACTATTTAGGACCAATTGGTTTTTCGATGAACGAAAAGGTAAGTCAAGAATACTTACTAAATCAATAAAATTAATCATAGGTGATTCTTCCGAAGATTTAACCCTTGGATTCATACTGTATCATATGGTAATAGACTTTTTCTATAACAGATTGTAATCACTTAGAAAAATAAAAAATCTGGTCTTAGAATAATCACTTTAGATGAATAACTTCATTAATTTATATTCTCTTTAATTAAAAATAAATGATCTGATTTTCATTTAAGAAGAAGGGTCCATAAGGGCTGCTTTTGCTGTAGTTTTTGTCATTTTGATATTGTTAATGAAGTATTCATAACAAACGGTGATTTTAAGCTAAGCGGGGTTTGGCCTACTTTTTATAAACATTTATATATTAATTTCAAATTAAGACAAACTACACTACGAGTAATTAGTTATTCTTCTTACAATTTCACCATTTAACAAAGGTAAAATTAATTTAAACTTTTACCTATCGTCGGCCAAAACTTTTTAGCTTAAACCTAGCGTTTATTATGAATTATCTATTAGTAATATCAAAATATCAAAAACTACGTTGTTACCTTTGGGGTAAAAAACAGACCTTACGGGCCCATTTCCTTTATCAGCATTTTTTATTAAGAAAGTAAATTTTGAAATAATGGATCGGAAGAAAATGCTAACAGTGTACAGATAACACAACATACAATAATCACAATATCAAAGCTTATCCATGCAACGTTGCGAGAATATATGCAGGTACAACTGCAGGTCACAACGCGTATATACGCGCATCATATACGCATATATACATATACAAAACGGCCTCCTAAGTCCTACTGACAGTGAGAGAAAGAGCTGTAGAGAGTGTTACAACAACGGCCATAATATATATATATGTATATATAAACTTTGTGCGTTCACTAGAATGGTGGGTTGAGGCTTGTAGCTTACATATCAACTCGCCGTCGGGGTCGCAGATACTCGCGAGCCGACCCCTGCGCGCCATCAGCAATTGCTGCCCTGCAATACCAACGAGAGAAACACAGCCATACATTAACGCTGCTGCGCCGCTCATATATACACACACACGTGCACGTTGCAAATGAACGTGCAGGTGCCATTTAACCCTCTATTTCCGACGGCGGCGCCGGCTGGCTACACAATTCGCGAATCACGAGAGATTCGTATATACCAGTCGCTGGCGTCTAGTATAGCGCGCAAATGCAGCTGCAGCCGCCGCTGCCATCGCGTCAATTGCAAAATTACCGGATTTTCTCGCGAACGACTTGCTGCACACCGACAGAAGTATTTAGCAAGATTGACTAATAACGTGGAAAGGTGCAATTTCGCGTGGAGCGTCAAATTTTTTGCGTCCACTTGGACACATGACATTTTTACGCGCGCGTTTAACTTTGTGTTGAGTTGGTTCATTTTGTGATGAATTATTTGAGTGTCGTACAGTATTGTAATTGTTTTTCTTGGAAAGTAATATATTATTTTAATGATGAACTGTAAGTGTTTAAATATGTGTTCTTAAAATATAAACTAATTCTCAAGGCTCTCTAGTACACATTAACAAGATAATATTTTTAACAGTATGCTTGATAATTCAATTGTTTATTAAAGTTTAATAAATTTAACATAAAAAATGTAATGTAACGTAAATAAGCGTGCATAAGCAATGTATTCAAAACACAATGAAAATGGACCTGAAATGGGGTACAACTAACTTATTTTTAGTAAGGGATGAAACTAATGATTTACAGTAACGTTGATTAATATTGTAGATTAAGCTTCTCTTTTGATCGCCTTCATTCACAGAAGAAATAATTTAAATAAAAAACGATCCTTTTAAATTTAGAAAAAAATAGGCTTTAATACGTTTCCAAGATGTAATCTATTAAACTCAAGAGGAAAATCTTAAGAGGATTCCTCTTTTATTTTATTTGATTGGAAAGGATTATAATCTTGTTAAAGATAAGATTCTGTATACCAGAAAATATTTTGAAATGAAAATTATTCCTCACGGTTAAAAACGAATTCTTAATACGCTATTATTTCTTATTTGTTAAAATTTGATAGTTAATTTAAAAATATACATTTGTTTGTAAAAATAATCAACTTTAAACATGCACAATCACATTTAATTGTTACTTTTTACTTTTACATTTTTGTGCAGGTACGATCAACTAACATTAGTTTGAAGATAGTCTAGGGACATTTTCTCTATTAATGTAATGTACAATTGCTTTTTTTTTAATTTGAAACTCGGCTCGTGTGTCGAAACAATTAATATACATGCTGAAAGCCAAATGCAATTTCGTCCAAAGAAAAATCTTATTTAAATAAATGATCAGTTTTAAGGTCAGAAATATTATTAGAGACCCTTACCATTTTCTTTCTACTGTAATAGATAAAATTTAGTAAAATAAACATGAATAATGATTACAATTTACTAAGCAGGAATAGTCATTTTTACTGCAATACTTTTCTCAGTGTAGCGCTGCGTTATGCAGCAGTCGAATCATAGAGAAACCGAATGTATTTTGCACGTATCTAACATAATTAATCTCGCACTGCAGATTTTTTTTACTACAAAAGCATTGAGCAACGTGATGTCAGACACTGACAATCTCGCGAACTCGACTTTTAAATGAGGCATTATCCGCATTGAGTAAATGTGTATCATATTATCTTCAATTATACGAGACGTTTGAAAATCAAATAAACTGGTTTTTTTTTCATTTTCCATATTCAATTCGTAGTCAAATGAGAAATTAGCTTATACTGAGAAAAGTGAAAATTACTATTTATGTTTTTATACTTTCAGAGTTATGCACTGGGTTTTCTATACAAATTACTATATTAACATTAAAAATTGAATTCTCTTTGAATAAGTATATAAATAAATACGAAATTTTTATAGAAATTGAATACGTTCCCAGTCAGGACACAGAAATAGTAATTTTTATTGAACGAATTCTTTCAATTTCAGTGCGCGCAGTTTCCTTGAAATGCATTCAACACGTCGATACTCCACAATTTCTCAGAATCGATAAGAAAAATCGCGCCGTCGACGTATTTCAATTTAAAATTTCATTAAAAAGGTACCTCTAAGCCGTCATTGTCGTGCGACATCTGGGTATTTACGTACAAGTGAAAAAAAGGAGACCGAGCGAAATGACTTTGTGTCCAGTCATATATAACACTCACCCCCGCGAAGTAATCGCGCTGCTTCCATTGGATTTTTCTCAACCGTCTAAATAGAGAGAAGTTAATTGCTTTTGCTCGACCCTTGACCCGTTACAATCGCCGCGACTTACAAGTTATCGGTTATATATATAGTACCTGCAGTTATAGCGACGGTCCACTTTGCGACTATTATTGAACTTTTATTTCATTTAATTCCCGTGTATTCGAAGACACTGCGCGATATACGAAAGAAGAGTCGTTGCGAAGTTCGCCTGCGTCCGGTGAACGACCGAACCTTTCTTTCGAGACTTCGTGGTTGGCTTGCTGCCATGTATTTTCTCGCTCATGCATGGTCGCGTGTACGTGTGTACGCCGAGAGAATTTTCTAATAAAAAATTGTGAAATAATTAAGATCTCTTGACTCTATGGGGGTGGTAAAAAAGTATGCGTGCCTAGAATTGTCTGAGGGAAAATTTTAAACATTGTTAGTAATATGTTCTAGAATTTTTTATATAATTAATGGCAACAATTATTATGTAGGAGAGATCGGACAAAATTAACCTTGGGATAAAGTGAGCTTTTTCAGTTTTCTTAAATTTTGGTAATCAGTATACAGAAAGTTTTTAAAATATGTACTTTAATTGTCTTTAACTCTATTATAACAAAATATATTATATCTACATTAGCGTCACTGACAAAGATGAAAAATAATTACATTTTTGGAGCTTTCTTGCAAAAGGGACTTTGCTTTAAGATTTCATAATATATGTACAACTTTCTGAAATTTCTATATACTATCTAATATATTAAACTCTATTGATAAAAGTATACTCTGCTATAATACATTATTTAAAGAATGTTTAAAATGTTGTCGTTATGAAGTTGTATACGAGTTCGTTCTATGTGCTAAATGCAGTTTCACGAACAAAAGTTGAGATATGCCCAACTTCATTGTGCAAAAAATTGATATGTACCCAACTTTGTAGCTCCAACATTTTAAAAATTCGTGAAAGAATCCATTGCAGTAGAGTGTACATTATTTCGAAGGTATATTTATCAGAAAAAAGATGAATTTTATTGAAAAAAAGTCTAGTTCAAAAATTAAAACCTGTTTTAAAGCTCACTTTACTTCGCTTTCTTCTACCTTAATTTTATTGTACTGCACGATGAAATTAACCTGCTGTAAAGTAAAAATTCCCTACATGTGATCTTTGAGGAAGAATAACCAAAATATGGAATACTTGAAGCTATTTAACGAAGTAGATAATTAAATCTGCATAAAATCAATACGGACTTCTCTTAAATAAGGTAAACTCTACAGTACAGTAGAACAGTACAGTATACGGTTAAATTTATCCTATACATCAGTAAACCATACGCAAAATCAGAAGTGTCACATATCCACAATACACAATAATTTCTAGCGTGAATTTCTCTATAATTTTTATAAGAAAATTCTCTCTGCGTAGATTAACAGATATAAGGTATATAAAAAGTGATATATATAAGTAGGTATGTGCACAAGAGCTTTGCGGCCGATTATCGTCCTTATATCGATTCGATCAGAGTCCACCACGCGGGTGTTATATTGCTTAAAGGGAAGCCATCGAGGCTAAATGATGAATGAGCTAGGGTGAAAAGTCCCGGATAGACCCGCGATCGCGCGAAATTCCCGAGCTTCGTACGTGTGTGTAAATCGTCGCGGTGAAGGCTATATAAAGAAGAAATTATAAATGGGTTGGATTTTGTAGGAATTGGATAAGCGTCGAGTTCGCGGACAGCAAAAAAAATAAATGTGTCTAGTCGGTGAAAGTTTTCCTTCCGCGAGGAACTTTCGTAGATAATTCAATTTGTTGACCTCCGAATTTCCCAGACAAGCCGTGAACTCATAATCGTGTTGGATTAGAGAAAGTTGCAAAAACAAGCGAACAATGTTTATTTTGCTGTTGTTGTGTATTGCTAAATCGGAAAACAACGGAACACAGCTAATTACTTACAATAAAACCGTGGCGAAAAGGATTATTTATTTCTTAATATAGAAAACACGAGTTATAGCTTCGTGGCACAGGTTTCTAATCAGAAGATTCTTTCTTAATTTATACAATTTTATTTTTAGATTAGTTTTAAGGTGATTTTATATATTTAAATAAAATTGTGTACAAAGTTTCATACGTTTAGTTAAAATTAACGGCACCTTAAAAATTATTTGAATAAAATGTTGACAAAATTTCTGTTCAATACCTTCTTAGGATGCCATTAATTTTAACATCTGAAATTTTGTTCACAGGACTACTACTATTCAATGAAGGGTAAGGTGAGCTTTAGTTTTGTGTATATATAAGTATTTTTATTATTATCAGTAATATTATTCACTTCTCAGTTGGTGAAATTCAAGGCGGCAAATCCTTAAAATTTCATGAAAATTCAGGACCCGCATCCCGTTCATCTCCTTGTTAGTTTAATACACAATTTTCCTTGATATTTAAAACTAATTGCCGAAATAAGAAATAAAATTTATATTATATTAATTTAATAGAAAAAATAGTCGTTTTTAGCTAGTCTTACAATAAGAAAAAATATTTTCCCTGTATTATTTTTTTTAAAAACTTTTATTCTTAAAATATGAAATCCATTTTCCACAAAACACAAATAAGTTACGTATTTTTTTAAACAAAATTTTGCAATCGTGTATAGTAGGTGCTTGAACAAACTTTCCCACAAACAAAAAAAAAGAAACAAAACTCCGAACTAAACACTCAATCGGCCATGTGCGTACATCTCACAAAGTCAGTGTCCAAACGAATCACGTCGCGTTCTGTACACAGTAATGTTATTCACAGTTCGTTACTCGCACACGGGTATATTCAATCACATTACAGCGTCGCTCATGTCCAGCGTTAAAAAAAAAAGAAAATAAAAAAAATAATGCACCTCTCTTACCCAGTCCAAAATAAAAAAAAAATAAAAATAAAAATCAAATCCACAACCAGGTCGCAGTGAAAAAATCGTTCGGCGACGGCTGATGGATGCACGTGTTGTGCACACAACGTACACATGTTAATGCATTAATGCGTGCGCGCATACATCGCGCGCGTGTGGTCTATATACATATATACTCACTGGGTCTGTCGCTCTCGGAGTCCTCTTTGCCGGAGCCGTTGCCGCGCGAGTGATGATGCTTATGGTGCCGCCTGTGCCTGCGCTCGCCCGGCAGATGCACGCCCACGTAGACCGTGTGCGCTCGGTGACCTAAAAAGCAAGCAAATCAAGGAGAGAATGCCCCCTCTTTCTCTTTTTTTCTTTCTTCTTTGTTTCGCGAGTGGCGCCGCGAAAGCAAGCTGCGCGCTTTCTCGCTCGAATTGGGGGGGGGGGAGGCTCGGATTGGCAGTGCGAAGTGCTCCTAAGGGAGAGAGAGAGAAGGGGGGAGAGATTGGGTAGAACGCGCTTTTCATTTGATACCTAGGGTGTGCATGAGTTTGCAGATTTGCGGGGAATGTAGGTTTGGGTGGTCGTTTATCATTTTCTGTCAAAAGTGGGAAATTTTTGTTCGTGATGTAATGTGATAACCATTTTTTATTTTACATTGTTTAAAACAAATTCGAGACGTTAGTTCATTTTAATTGCAAGGGACGTATGGTTCGCCTGTAAGCTAGATCATTTTAGATATCTCATGGACCAAAACAGACTATACGTTCTTACCTACTTAAGGTGGTTCTACTAGGAAACCAATTATTACAGATATCTTCTAATTCTATATATATATTATACGTTTAATTATAACTTTTCCACTATAAAAGTGCAGAGTCGATTGCCGACCTCAAAAAGCCTAAAAAAACTTCGGGAAGTTCAATAATTTCAAATAATTTATGTGTGCTCCTCAATGTATTAATAGTCATGCAGACATAACAGTTTTTCGTAGCCAATTAATGCCCACGGCTAATAGCAAACTTTTTTAACCCATTTTGATCCACTTAATTCGAATTTATCTATTGAAGCGAAAGTAGCCAATTTTTACAAGAGAAGTAAAATCTCAGGCATAAAAATTTGTAAAGTTCGAAACCATGAAATTTTTAGGCATTTTTATCTCAAAAACTTTATTTGTAGTTTACGGAAATGGTTGAAAACTAAGGCTCAGGTATCAGAAAATTAATGAGGAAACTAAATATCTTAAGATAATATTATATTATACCAAAAGCGCAAATGAGTTATTCTATAATCTACGTGAAAATAAAGTATATACGTATATATGTAAAAGGAAACATTTTAATTATAAATAAAGCAGTACAGTGTTTTGAATACAACTTTTAATTTTAATTTTTCCAAAAAATTATTTCCACAATGATATCTTTGTCAAAGTTCGTATGTAATATTGATCTTAAAATAACAAACTAATATTAGGAGTCCTTTGTAGCTCCAAGCATTCCGCCCCTTTATAAAGGAACCACCTTAAAATAACTACCAGTTTAAATACTCAATTTTTTGAATATTTGAATTTGCCGTCTGCATTTTACACAAACTTGTTCCAAAGTTACAATAAAGCAGTTTAATTAATTCAAAGAGTCGGAATATCTCGTATAAATTCAGCGTAAAATGACAAAACAGCGTATTTCAAAGCGGTGCACTCAAAGTATTATGCTGATTTGAAATTCAGATTCACATTTCATTAGTAATATGCAAATCCGACCGCAGACACCAATTGTTCTAACTTCGCATCAAAATACCGCTAAATTGATCGCGTACACAATGAATCACATCTTCCCAAGCATAAGTCTCTCTAATAATAAAAGCCCACTATACATAATCATAATTCATCCATGATCTTCTCACTGAAAATATCACGAATCCTGCCAACGATCGTAACAATTCTAACGCATTACATTTTCAATCGCGCTAATGACCGCTCTCGGAAAAATGCGCAACCTCTAACGTGAATACGGGATAAAGTGGAGCTCGTTACGAGCTATCGCTCGCGATCTCTGGCATTAGGGTCGATCGTGAAATCTGCCATAATTTGCAGCGCGAAAATCCTTATAATATTGAGCCACGCGCGCGTGGAGTCGCTCTTCCTGATTCTGCTCTGTTCTGCTTCTATTCCTCCGCTCGAGGAAATATAGAAAAAATATTCCGCGCGTGATGTCGTGACTCCTGGTCGCTCCGCACGAAAAAACCGTAATTTCACGCGACTCGCGAAACGATCGCGTGCGGCTCGCGTTTCGCGGGTGGGGGAGAACGGGGCGAGATGGGTGCAGGGGATTTTAATGATATGTATCTTAATAATATTGGTTAATCATGTGCGGAATTTCAAAGCAATGAACTATAAAATATTATATGTGAGTTCGAATAATTTCATCGGATTCTAATAGTTCTACACAAGTTAAGTAATGGGAATGTTATAATTATTGTATATTATTCATAGAAAAACATTGAAAATGACACCTCTTTGGCATCTTTATTATTATTTCATGTTTATGGCAACAAAAATAAACCGTTGTAATTTTAAGTTTTAATGTGGATGAATCATTTTTGCAGAGGGTGAACTTCCGATTTAGATTTGAGCTTTTTCTATATTGGGATAAAATCTGTCTTCTGTTATGTCAACACCGTGGCATGTTTATTGCATTCTCAAAGAGAAAGCTTTTTTTGATAGGTTAACGAGAATTAAATATTTAGTTTTGAGCTACCAGTATAGATGATTTTAAATACTAATTATTATTGTTTTGCAAAGATCACTCTCACGTTCTTACTGCGCAGTAGAGAGCACTGAGAAAAATGTACTTGAGCAGCCAGATTCTGGTTGAGTATCTAAACTGTTTACTTCTTTAATCATAATCCGTGATCCAGACTTCGTGGTCTCCCCTTATGTAAGTAAACTCTTAAAAGACTTTTATAAACAAAATAGATGTATGTGTTGTCACTCATTTTAACTTCTCACATCAAATAATATTCATTCTGGTCATCCAAACTAAATCTAAATAGTACTAAATGAGAAGAACAATATACTCTGTTAATACATTTTTTTTAACTAGTTTGGTAGTTATGACGTTGAAATACGTCAGGCTTCTCAATACGTTTCTTAACTTGTTCAAATTTACAGAATATACATTTATTATTGTGCTGTGAAAGAAAGTTCGCTTGAGTTTTTAGCCTTAAAACATTGCTTTTTTTAGATAATATGTCAACTCTTTTGGTAAAAATAATTTGTATTGGTTATAAAAATAATATTAAATTAAAAATGAAAAATCGAAAAAATTTCGTTGTTTTTAGCGTTAACAATTAACAAACATTTTTGGTCACTTACAATCAAATGGCTGACGCGTGAACTATTTTGTACAAATATATTGATTAAAGTTCTGAGAAGAATTGTTTTCCTTATCTTTTGATGGATTTTATGAAATGGTTTGTAAATTGATGAATAGTCTTTTTTTTATCGGTGAATATATCTTCAAATTATTGTGTTTCTAAAGAAAAAACTGTAAAATTTTTAAACGAATATAGAGCTTCTCTTGATAGTATATTCTTAGATGCGGTAAAAAATTGTAAACTTTCTTTGTAAACCTATTAATAAATTAAGAAAATGTAACTGAGAAAATAAGGAACAAAATTAAACATTTTTTGAGTGGAAAAAATTATGTATCCAAACTCCGTGATTTTCCCTTGTTAGACTATATTTTATGTATGTAGAATGAGGTAAGATACTTCGACTTAAGAACTGCCTAATGATATACCAGCATAATTTATTCGTGTACCATAGATGTATATATCGAAATATCCACGTAGGTGGAACATTATTACTACTTTTTTCCACGTGTTGTACGATTAATAATATTTACTAGTTTTTTTATTTTCAGTTAAAAACTTTACATATAAACTAATATGCGATTCTCTTACATCATTATACACCAGACAAATCTTTAATTTATAATTAGGGTAATTCGATCATGGCAAAATTATCAATGATTTGAATTAATAATAAACAGTTTTAGTAAGGTCAATATTACACTTTACTATCATAAATTATAACTGCATATATTATCATTTAAATGTAAAACAAGCCGCCTTTATATCGATTTATGCTCAATTTTGACACTAATCTTTATTATAGAAGTGAAAAACAAGCAATGTGTAAAGAATATTCTGAAATTTTTAAATTACGTATACTTATACGTATTATGCTTCTTGGGTGCCTTTTAGTGTGCTTATTTAGTCCCAAAGGACTCTTACACGTTGAATAGCGAAAACTTTTTTGTCTTACTCGAAATTAAAAATTCTCCTTTCCAAGTATACATAACACACGCTATTTATATTAAATGTAAAGTAAAGCTTTACTTTGCTACTTTCCGCAGTTCTTTTTAACCATTCAACGCCGAGATCTCTTTAGCTTTCAAAATAACGTCTTTTGTATAATTTATCTAATTGTTTTTCAGTAATGTCAGTAGTTATGGTTTATAAAAAAATGACTGTAAATATGTTTTTCAGAATACAGCTCAATGCAGATATTTTTCTTTTGGTCGACTTCGGGTGAGAAAAATATGTTTTTATACTTTACTTTGAAATATATTAATTTGATAAAACATATCAATAGTTACTTCTACACGGAGAGAAAAACTCCGCCGTATCTATTAGCGTTGTCGTGGTAAGTCAAATCAGCGGTAAGATCACACCGTCAGCGCTGCTGTAGAACAAAGCAGTTTTAGCTTGACTCGTTCCCCAAAAACGAGTAGCCGAAATGACACGTATTTGGGGTTAGCTTTTCGAATATTCGAATTCCGTACCTATTAACTTATATTTTGCAAAGATTAATGGTTAATATGTCTGAAAAATGTATTTCCAACGTAAACTATTCATTTTCATCATAAGAGTCTATGAGAAATTTGCAAAACTTAGTATATTAACAGTAACCCGTTTCTGAATCGCAAAGCTATAACTGCTTTGTTCCACAGCCGACACTGCTTGGTGATCATGTCATTCTACTGCTTGAGCCACTAAGGTTGAAAGTGCCGGGGTCTCCGGCAGATGTAGCCGAGTTTCTCTCTCCGTGTACGCAGAGAACTGATCAGATTTACATTTGTTGAAGCGCGCAATCATGTTTGATCATGGCTGTTGTTGTCATGTTTAGATAAGACTTGGATTTCATACATCCCTTTTACTTGAAAAAAAATTTTCTTCCATACTGGTATCAACGGTGGAAAGCCTTGGGTCAAGCAATGAAAATGAGTATAGTTTTAAGACCGCAAGAAATATATGTTTGAAACTGATTCGAGGCATTCTGATTTAAAGATACCTTTGAGATACAAAATCAACTAAAAAGAAAATATTTAATTATATCTAAAGTTGATATTTGGATTTTAGAATATACACAAATTATTAATCAAATTTTTAGTTTTTAAGTTTATTCCGTTATTAATTGTTTACGTGTATTGATGTTTGTATAATTATTCATTTATCGGGCTAAATATTATTGTACATAAAATGAAATTATAATTAACATTGTACGGAGACAAATAAAATAGAAACAGTAAAGCCTCCTTAGAAGAAGGCAGTAGCTCCTTTTTTATAGTTCACACTGCTTTCTTTAAGGCGGCTAACTGAACGTAAGCTCAAAATCCGGGACGTCAACTAAAAAAGGAGTAGCTACTTCTTTTGAAAGCTGTAGTAACTTTCACATGCCAGCTAAGATAGAACAAACGTGCGTTTCAGTATAGTCGACTTTCTATTTCTCTGCTATGTACAGGTTCTCTAAATTAAAATTAAGCTGCGTTTTACGAATAAATAAAAATATTTTATTAATTTATTTTACTTTATTATTTTTCTTTTATTTCTCTCAAAATCATCTCTTAAAGCAGGATGACGTTGACCACCCTATTTATCATACTTTGCTGCAAGCTACACCTTTGAAAGCTCATACCCAGGATGCAAGTACGTACCACAAAGTCAAGACAAAGCTGCTACCACTCGTTTTCAAACTTAATTGCCACCATGTAGTAAACCCGAACAGTACAAAATATCAAACTACCAGCACCGCCTTCCATTCCCCCCGGTATATCCATCTCGCCCCATCGCAAGCTCCAAAACCAAAAAGCCCACCCGTACCACCTCACCCAACACATTGTGCATCATCACCCCCTATAACGAGCTTGCAACGGCAAAATAAATCAAAGTTAGGTGCTCACTCTCCTCTTCACCTCTCCTCTCCTCTCCTCTCCTCTCCGTTCCACGAGCCTCTCTGGATGCATCCCTTGCTATCGATCCATACCTCTCCTCCTATCTCTCTCTCTCTCTCTGGTTCTATCTGCAGCACAGTAGCGAGCTTTCAACGTCGACGTTCAAGGGCCCGCGCGCGCGCAGCGCCTCCACGTCATCGATTTCGCGACACGTAATTAAGTGGATCTACATCGCGCGGACCCTAACGATTTTCGAAGCACCTTCTCACTCACCGTTTCTCTTGTTTTTTTTCTCTCTCTCTCTCTCTCTCTCTCTCTCTTTCTCCCCCTCTTTCTCTCGGTGTGTTGGCACACACGCGGAAGCCAGATTCGTGGCTGACCTATAAAGGCAATCGTCCCCCGCGGTGCGAGCGCGGAGTGCCGAGCGTCGTCTTCTGTCCCCAGCCCCGCACGCGCTATAGCCGATAAACACGAAGTATAAACAGCTCGGAGGGCTGTTCGCGCGACGGGACTATCATTGTATTGGTGCTTGAATTGTCGGCGGTGGCCACAGGCGTATATATCGCGATTGGGTTGGATCGGCAGTTTTCTCTTTTTCTTCATTTTTGGTGCGATTGATTTTTTGATTTGACGTCCTTATTGGGTAATAGAGGTGGCGATTGGAGGACTGGGATTGTGTTATATTTACCGCTGATGGCTCTATGGACGGATGGGTTGGATGCGCTCTGTACAGGCCGGCGTTTCTTTTGTTTAATGAGGTTTTTTTAAATGTTCGCTTTTTCATTCGAGTGATGTGGAGTTTTATGTAATATGTAATATTGATAATGCTATTTATGTAATTGATTATTGAATATATATATTGTTGGAAAATGCTTATGAAGAGACTGACATGATGAGAATGTTATCTACTGGTGATTGCAGTCAGCATGACACAGAGGAAAATTTTTAGCGAATTTGTAAAGTCTATACTTCAAAAGATTAGCGAAACTTCAGTCGATAGAAAAATTAAGTTTAAGAAATTTGGATAAAAAGTGTAAAAAATTACCTGGTAGACGGATTTTTCAATAGAAACGGTCGTTACTTTTAGAAAACATAAATTACATATATAACATTATCATGAACTACATAAAACATCAATCTATATACATTAAATTAAAATGAGAAGTGTAACAGCATTCTAAACTTTAATAAAAGAAGAACTGAAAGACAATAATAATTAGAACGTTATTAGAAACACGTTCTAATGATTCTTGTTATATTTTTAAAAAGACTGTGAAAATTAAACGTGAAAAAATTATAAATTCTCTCGTTGTCTCCCGTTTGACAAAACCCATGTATATCACAATTTTCATAATAATAATCTTGTACACTCGCATCAATAAAAGTAGTGTAACTCACTAAGAAATAGTACATATGAGCTAATCAGTGAACAGTAATAAGTTTTACTTGTGCGTATCAAACGTTAAGTGTACTGTAAAGTAAATCAAAATCGTTAAGAAAATGTACTTAAGTACGAAACTACTTAAGTGTCGTTGAACAACTGCTGCAGTATTTGTGACAAGTACTTCAACTATGACTCTTAAGTACAAAAACACTTGCATAAAAATATTTCAAATTATTCTTCTTAAGTACGAAGGATTCTGCAATAATGTACTGTTCTTATATGCAAAAAATATTTGAAACCCTTTGAGTACTGCTCTTACGTACGAAAATACTTAAAGTACTTCAACTACAATTCTTTAGTGCAAGAAATATTGATACAATGTACTTTAAGTACTAGTCTAAAGTACACAAATGCTGAAAGTACTTCAATTACTTTTCTAAAATGCAAAAGTTCTTCCAAAAATATACTTCAAATATTCTTAAGTTCAATAATACTTTAAGTACCGTTCTTAAGTACACAAATACTTATAGTACTTCAAGTACTCTTCTTAAATACAAAAGCTCTTCCAAAGATGTACTTCAACTATTATTCTTAAATACAAAAATATTTGAAGTACTGTTCTTAAGTACAGAAGTGCTTGAAAAATGCACTGCAACTATTATTTTTAAATGCAAAAATACATGGAAAGATTTTCAGGTTCTTACAAAAATATCTATCCTTGTACTCTTGCTTCTAACAAGGGAAAGTCCCCAGGTGATAAGCGCCCGGAGAGGTCTTATTAGGCGAAAGTGTTCTACGTGGTACCCACATTGAAGATTTGCCTATCCTAACCCCTACCTTTTCGATATTTTTTAGTGCTGATTGTTGAAAGTTTCCAATTTTAGCGATTTTTACGCTACTTTTCACACGTAAAAATCACTAAAATTGGAAACTTTCAACAATCAGCACTAAAAAATATCGAAAATGTAGGGGTTAGGATAGGCAAATCTTCAATGTGGTTACCACATAGAACACTTTCCGCCTAATAAGACCTGTCCAGGCGCTTATCACCTGGGGACCTTCCCTTGTAAGTAGCAATCATCACTGACAAAAATCACTGGCAATCACAGCCCACATTCACTATTCCTCAGTGACGTTTCAATACTTCAACTCATGTGAGCAATCGTAGATAAAATTACATCACTGGCAAACGAAACCACAGGTCGTCAAAGGGTCGAGACACCGAAGAGAAAGCTTTAAATAAAGTCTTAACGGACGTTCGTTCATCCTATTTACCTTCGAAGTCCTTCTCTGTGTACTGATGGGACTGATGGGTGATACGGGCCCCCGGATCTTTGGGGGCCTCATCGTCGCCCGTCCCACCGCCGCCGCCGCCACCGCCACCGCCACCCCCTTGGCCGCCACCGGCCGCCGCTGGGTGGTGGCCCCCGCCACCGCCAGCTCCAGCCCTCGGCTGCATCCACGGTCTGCAAATGAGAACGGGGAAGAAAGGGACGATTAATTCACTCTTCATAGGATAATTTGATAGAATGTAGAATGTAGATTGTACAAATATGAAATAATTTCTTAAAGTAGCTATCACCTAGACTATGCTGACCTATGTATTTGGCTTTTTCGAAAAGAAAGCTTTGTAACGATGTACTTTTTTAAATCAGAGATTTCGATAAATTTCGATGATTTCGAGGTTCCTAAGTCATAAAAATAGGATTTTAAAAAATCTATGTATGTGCGTGAGTACGTGCATCCGTGTACATATGTGTGTATGGGTTTGTGCGTGTGTGTGCGTATACATGAAACCAAAATTTGTGTCTACCGTAACTCTACAAGGGAAGCATATTATGAGCTGAAAATTTGCAGGCATATTACATGTTTTAGCTTATAACTGATTAGATTTTTGAGCTTAACGGATAATACTAGATTCATTTTTTAGTAAAAATATTAATTTTAATAAAATTGTAAAAATAAAAAAAAATTTATTTTATACGTTGAATTTCTCAAAAATATGTATTATTTCATAAAGTAGTTGTAACTTTTTTTCGACTAATATGTCTAACAATGACTTTAAAGTTATTTTTGTGAAATAATAAGCAATATAAGTTTTAAAAAATCATTTAAAGTCGGAAAAAAAAATTTGATCTCAATTGATATATCTACCTATTATTTTGAAGCTTTGTTCGCTAAAAATATGATTATGCATTAAAAAGCTCTTTGAGAAGGCAATCTGCCAAATCAGTTAACAATGGTTTTTATTTTATCTCTAAAAATCTATAAATTTAATTTACTTTTAAATTTTTTAAATATATTATATTCTTTACCAGAAACAAAATATTTACCTTTTCAGAATTCTCTAACGAATAATTTGAACTGTTTAATTTAAATGTTCGATAAATTAATCAGTTACGGAAAAATTATTGAAGACTATTCGATAAAATATAGATTTCTTCTTATTTTGACACGGTGAATACAATTTGTAGATTTTCGAGATAAGAAAAGAAATACATATTCATATAGGTCAAGAAATAATCACTTTAATTTATGGGTAAAATTATTCTGGTTTCATAAAAAAATACCTATCACTTTGACAATTTTGTGTCGGTTAATAATTAAAACAATTAAAATTTTATTGAAAGATTTGACAATGGCTTCTCAAATTTCATCTTACTAACATTTTTTCTTCTCGACCTAAGCATTTTATTGTTTTCCTTTTAGCATTCGCAATAATTCTAAAGTAGTAGTATCGAGTGGATATTACGACCACTTATCTCTTTTAGTTTGTCCATGAAAGGTAGAAGTATAAATGTTAGCTTTAACGTTTATGTGGTGCAAGATTCTAGAGGCAATTTTTGACGATATGATTTGAAGCTTAAATGAAATGTGCACAATATGATAAAAATAGCAGAATTGAAAAAACTTTAAGTTAAACATTAAGATTTTATTTTACAAAATGGCATGCGATTGTATTAATTTTTTTTACTTTTAAGTTTTAGAAATTAGCGGATAGAGTAAAATAAAAGAAATGAATGATCGTAGGATCTCTCAAAACACTATTACAGCTGTATTTAAGACTAAAAAATATTTTGTTATCTAGGTAAAAAAAACTTTTCAATTACCTTGTCCTCTTAAGCAGACTTAAATCCTAACCTAAAATTTTACACAAACTAAACAACGAAAAATTACTTTTTGTTGCAGGATATAAAAAATATAAGATTTTATCTATTGGAGTAATTATCGTACGTCGCATATGTGCCTCTGGCATTAAAATATGCAACTGCACACAATGGCGAACTGCCACCTTTTACGTATGCAAATATTTAAAAGTCCTAACGAAGTTGAACAGAGTTACTTTTTACACGTTTCAACTAATTACACACAAAAGATCGCTCATGAGAGAGAAAACGTTTTCACGTAAAATTTCAATAGAGCTAACCATTCACGTTGCCCTAAAGAGAATTTTACTGTACCTAATCAAAAGTTCGTTATTCAAATGAAGGGAATTCTGAAATTCAAATCGGCAATGCAAATTAAAATTAATAACGAATATGCAATCTGTCGACGTTTGAAATTTTACTGAAATAATTGGCTTGAAATTGGATTTGAACAATGTCGAGCGTTAATGAAAAATTCCGAGTAACTGAGGCGAAAAGATATGCGACCTTCGAAAAAAACGTTTTTAATAGAATTCAAATACGCATTTCACGATAAACCCCTAAAAAATCGACTGTTGCATGAATTTACATATAAACTCGTTTCGGAGAAATGTCTTTATGCACTTTCCGTGCAAATTTTATAGAAAATATCATTATCCACCTTTTTCTATATATATCGTCGATTGCGCCGTAACTACGATTATTACCCTTACATTAATACTCCTGAATATACGAGAATTATTAATTTAGTAGATTCTTTATAATCAGGCTATCACAAAAATGGTCGTAAAAGGCTTTTATTTTGATAATACATATTTGCTACTGAGATGACCGGATCGGAATTGACCTATAAGCTTTTGTGCAAAAATAAATAAATAAATAAAAACTATATAACAGTTGTCATATGTAAATTCTTCAAATTTTAATAGGTTCTCTTATTCTGTTAGACTATTTAGAATATAAATAGTGAGAACTCATTGTTATATGTGGTGCAATAGCAAAATGTAATGTTAGTCATACTGGTACTGCTGTAAAATTTTTTCGTAAAACGCCGAACATAAAAGTGCATATTGTTTTGATACTAATTAACGTAATTAAGGTGTATGTGTATGCATGTATGTGGGTGGGTGTGTGTATGTGTGTGCGCGCGTATGTACCTGTGTTTTAGTGTGTGTTTGCGTACATATGGGTTTGTAAGAATGTGTATGTAGCTCATGAGTGATTGAATATTTCGTGGTAAAACCAAAATAAATTTCTTATGGATGTTTGCTATCGATATTTATGAGGGGCTTGAAAATTTCTCCGAATATGATCATCGCTTTGATTTAATAAACTGATGCATAAAACAATATGATAATATACTGTAGACTGAGGAAAATTAAGTATAATACCCAGTATAATTGATTAAAATATAACTGATACTGATACGTATACCCGACTATGTAACAGATACCTTTTTGAGAATGCCAAGTGTCAAATCTGTTGGCAGCGTTTCTAAATTTGTATAGTCACTTGATGGTTTGAATGAGCTTAAATGAACGCTATTGATGCTTTTTATATTATGCTTTTAAATAATATGTAAAATACTTAGGTTGATCTATTGCATTATATAGAAGATATAGATCATTTTCTTGGCAAATTGCGTGAAAACCTTGTCACATGAAAACCCACTAGCATAAAATATTGGCTCATTATTTAAGTTTTTTGTAAAGTTACCTATAAAATATCGCATACGCGGTGAATTATATGTAATATAAAAAATATCTAAAGTACTTATTTCAACTATTTTAATAAATTAAATAACACTAAAAGGAGGATGCCACCAGATTCATAATATTTTATCCATTGACGGAGAACGTATAAAACCAATGCCATAATTTAGTACTCACTAGAACATGAATTTTGAGAAAAAATGTCACCCCTTCATGTGCGGGGAAGTTTCTAAAAAATAAGTAGAATAGTCCCGAGTATGGTTAGATTTTATACATTTCTTTAAAAGGGGAAAATCCATAGATATTATTTTCTTTATCTTTCCCCGCACTTAAGGAGGTCGAATTTCTGTTTTAAATTCATATTAAAATGAGTTTTAAACGATGGCGATGGTTTCATAAGTTCCCTCAAGGGACGCCATGGGCGTCCTCATTTACACACCACATTAAAAATATCCCTACATAAATGCCTCAGCGCTCTAGACGCACAAAAGCATCGCAGTTTTGGGCGTGCTCACCCGCAACACTCTCATCTCCCAACAAAAGCTCTCCGCGCTTCGCGCGCAAAAACGCAATTCCCAACAAGCCCACAAGCCTCTCGCTACTCTCTTCAAATTCCCGCGATTTCTCGGAATCGGGCGATTTTCCCCCAGTTTTCGCTTGGCTCGCGCTCCACATACAGCGGATATACAATTCCAGCTACGTGCGTTTAGGGCCTTCGCGCGTGGGCGGCCAACGCGCGCAATTGATGTTACCCGCGCGCCTTGTGTTTCACTCGCGAATTTCGACGCCTTAATGCGAGCCGCAGCCGGCTCTAGGAAGCATTTAACGAATTGCCGCGGGTATGCGCGTTTATTGCGATTATGCGCTGCCACGCACATACACATACACATGCCGGTGTTCAAGGCGACGATTTGATCGTGGCCTCGTTGTAATAATGACTGACGCGAGCGCGCGCGCGCGACCAATTGTATTCGGAAACTTGCTTGTTTGATGCGTCAATTCGGCCGCGGGCGAGGGCGGCCCCCGCGCGTTGCAGCATTACGAGACTTGCGAGTGTGTAGTGGTGTCGGGGTAACAGGTAGGAAATGTAGTGGAATTGTGGAGGAAGCGAGCAGTGCTGGATCGAATTCTGTAAATGAGGGGGGATGTGTATTCTTGCGGATTGTAAAACTGAATGGCGGCGGCTATAAAAAGAAGTCGCGACGACCGGGTCGATATATTGCTGGATGGTCTAGCTGAAATGCTGATGAACCGGCGAGTGCGCTTCATTAGCGTCGATAGACGTGTAACTTGGGGATTTTAAAATTGAAATTCATGATAAATGGTCTGATTCAAATAAAATTGAATTTCTATAAAAAAAAATAGAAAAATTGAAATTATTTATAAACGATATACATGAGTAAAAATGAATTTACATATAATTATATATAAATCGTACACAGTTATATATAATTATATATAAAATATATGTAATCATGTACAGTGATATACAGTAATATTTGAATTTAGAATATATATAATTATATCTATAACTAATTAGAAAAGATGCATTAAACATATATGAAAGATATATAATAAATAGTGCCTTCTAAAAAATAAAGTTACGAAAATATCATTTTAAATATGAGCAAAAGTTAGCAGATGTCATCAGCAATGCGTCTACATGTCAAACTCCTAGGCTCAGTCTAGCTGGATGTCGTTAGGTATAAATTTTGCGTGGGTAAAATAGATGGCTTCATTGCGTTCGTCAGAGGCTAAGAGTTGACCATTCACGTAGCTGTTTCGCGTAACTATTGTTGTGATATTGACTAAGTTTTGCGTACTATTAGAATGCTATTTTTACATTTTCAATCCTTTAAAATTATGTATATTATTCATACATTCGATATATGCAATTAAAACCAGGGAAATTATGGTTCTTACGTAATTGTACATGAGTGTATGTAGATACACTATTTAATCATATAAAATTATGCGTCACAAATATAATATAATGAAATATAATTAAACGAAAAATTTGGACACGTGTCAATACATGTAATTACAATATTTATTATGAAATAACACGACATGTATTATAAAATGAGCGGAGCACTTTTTCGTTAAAATTTCTTTTATTATTCTTTTTCGTAAATCTGGTCAATTTTTTAAAAAGTATTAAAAACAATTTTTCAGAAAATTGATTGGATCTCCATAAAAAAAAATAAAAAAAAAGTTAACGAATAAGTGTTCCGCTCCTATTATAATACATGTCATAAGGAGTCGAATAACCGTAAAAAAAAATTTCGTTTATCATGTCATCTAGAATCGTGTGAGGAACAAAGTTCCTTTAATAAATATGATCTTGTAAATAATGATTTATTGTGTCATATAGGATCAAGATTACGAGGTTTCATAACGGTAACATTTAAGATATTATTATGTGTTGATAGCATACAAATTTTCAGAATGATTTATTTAAACATAAAAAGTTTTCTGGACTCATGAAAAATCTTTTCTTGGGTTAAACCCAGTCCTGCCCCCGTTAATAACATATGTAATTACATATAATTATATTATACATGACTATATTTAATATGTATTCACAACTCAAATCATTCATAGAATCATTTCAAAATAATTCGAAGATTATTTTTGTTTTTCTGTCAATGGTTCCATCGAAACTTAGAAATTCGACATAAAGTGTTTTTTGTTTTTTCTGCATAATACAAATTGACTAATCCACTTAAAACGTTGATTCGTATTTCAAGATTTGTAATATGCACAATAAAAGAGTCGTGAATTTTTGTTAAAAAGAAAATATTGTAAGTAATTGTTTATAACAATCTTAATGATTTTTATTCACGTCTTAAATATAATGGTCACTTTACTGACCTGAAAAGTGGGTCGAAATGGCACTTTATTCCCGCCTTTGCGGGAATTAAATAAATTTTCAGTTTCTCTGACTTTCTCTGTTTTTTCAATTTTATATTTATATTAATATTAATTTTCAATAAAAGTCAATAAAGTGGCCACAGTTAAGTTGGAAAGAAAAAGCTATATGCAACACGGGAATAAAGTCAACTATTCCCTCGGGTGTTTACTGCCCTCGCTTCGCTTGGGCACTGAATTCAGCCTCAGGAATAATCTTCGACTTTATTCCCTTGTTGCATAATGTACTATTATAAATAGCTTTGTTTTAAAGTATATTGTCCAATTACTCATGCGTAAGGAGCATTTTAAAGTTAGTACGTTCTTACCAACGAATCAATTCTAAATTTATTCACCTATATCTTCTGAACTAATATAAAAAGTCTCATTTTAAGAAATAGGGTCAGATTCCTAATTACTCGCATCCTATCCGTATTCGTTGACACCCCCACATTTTCTGTAAATTAAATGATACCTAATGTCATTTAATTCACGTGTGAAATTATTTTTTAGCGAACAGGGATTAGGTATCGAATATGACTCCAAAAAAGATTTAGACTGTTGAGCGTAGATCCTCCTTCATTTTTATTGAAGATACATTCTTATATTAATCTTTCTAGTACTTTTTCATATATTGATAGTATAATAATTCATAATACTCGTCTGTTACTTTATGTTTTGTATGATAATTGTGTCAATTCTTGAAAAGAATTTAAAAGAAATAATGTGATTGCGGAACCTTAGTATATAAATGTTACTCTTGCCGAGCTTTGGCATGATAATTATGTTAATAGCGCAAATGTATAATAGACGATGATGCTACTCGACGATGATTAATCCCCCAAGGAGTATAAAGTACACAAAGATAGCAGAAACAATAACAAAGAAGAAAAATGAGGCGATGAAGTTAAACCAGTATTATCAGGTATTCTGCACATACTAATATCTCATTGATTGTGAAAAAGTATTTTTCTTCAGTTTTCAAACTATTTATAGAATTTATTAATTATTAGTTATGGATAAAAACACTTTTCTAAGCTAAAATCGGCACACGCACAGAGTACGATATTCTTTAGCCATTATTTTCACACAAAGTAAAATAGAAATAACTTAAATAACTTAATTTATAATTGTTTATGCATTCTTTTTGTATAAAATATTATTTAACTATATAAGGCTGTCGAATTACCTAATTTGTAATTTTGAGCATACTAGCAAGATCTGCTTTACATAATCTTGAAGTACAACTGAAGCTCAAGCTAACTTATTTCAGAAACATTCAAATAAATGTATCTTGAAAGTTTGAAAATGTTATATTGTCATGTAAATTATTCTAGCACTTGGAGAATCTTCTAGTTCTAAAATATAAATTTTGAGTTAATTTAATTTGAAAACTTCATTCTCATTAGTGTAAAATTAGTGAAAATGATAAAATAATGCGTTTTAATTAAAATATAATCAATTAACTTCTACCATAAAAAACAAACTTGCAAAATAATTTTTTTCGTGTTAGAGATGGCAGAACATCACCTTAACGATGAAGAACAAAAAGTAATTAACGCCTGAACGCTTTGATCCCCTAATAAAAAGCGAATCTTGCTCGTTACAATCAAAAAGCATCGTCTGTCAAGCGAAGCTACTGTTCATTCAATGGTTTACGATGTTTTCCTCTCTCTCTCTCTCTCTCTCTCTCTCTCTCTCTCTCTCTCTCTCTCTCTCTCTCTCTCTCTCTCTCTTCATCTCGGTCTCAGGCGTCAAGGTTGTCCGCGGTAATGAGACGACGTAGACTCGCGCGCGGTAACACAACTCATTAGTATTCCGCATTTTCCCAAAGCGTCGAAAACTCGCTGCACGCGCGGTTGCGCAAATTTAATGTATGGTCAAAACACTTAGCTTCATTACTCGCCGCAAGCCTCGTGCGTTTCGTTTGCAACGAGATTCCTCGTCTCCTCGCGAGCAGGAGAGATAGTTTGAGAGAGAGAGAGAGAAAAAAGGTATCGCTTTTCTCATCAAGTGTATTAAATTCCTTTAACGAGGGGATCGCTTGGCACCGGAGGAAATCTGGGTCAAGAATTAAAGCGCGTACGCGCGCACGTTCACGTGATTTATGAAACAAAAAAAGAAAGGAAAAAGGAGGAAAAAAAGAGGAGGGAATCGACTGTACTGTGCACTGTTGCTTGGAGTCTGACTTTTTCCAGCGTATCGTCGATCTCGATCGGACCCGTCACTCGCGCTCGTGAACTGTAGTTGTCCGAAGCGCGGATTTTTCCATAGACGCGGAGAATGCATCGCACGAATGTATTTATCGACGCTGAGACGCATGAATAAAAGTGCACGTTATTGTGACATCTGTAGTAAGGTGGCTCTCCGGTAAATTTTTAGAAAAATTTCAAGTTTTGTTTATTATTAAAAAATTTAGTTCAATACTTCCTTATCAAGAACAAATATTATAACGATGCGTTATATTTTAAGCTACAAAATTTTAACCTATAGAATTGGCCTCGTCTGTAAAAATTAAATAAGAGCGTGTCTTTTCTAGTTTCTGAATATTTACCAATTAAATAAAGGTATTATTTATCTATATAAAATAAGAATGAAATTTTACTGTACAACAAAATTTTATTTAAAATGAACCTTTTATCCTGTGTAACTTTAATAACATTAGTTATACAATATTAAAAATTCGTAAAGTTCGTAATATCATTATAAACATTCCCTGCTATATAAGTATTATTGTGTGAGTTTTAAACCTACATAAGTATTATCTTTTACCAGAAATCCTGATACAATGCAAAAAATTTCTTATTGTCTTATAAAGCGCATTGCATACAAAAACGCAAACAAAAAAAACAAATTTAGTAAAGAATGACATTAAAGCTCTTTCATTAAATCAATATATATGTAAGTTTCATTATAATGTTGCGTATTGCATGTAATTGCCGTAGTATATTTATTATATTGTTTGGTCTCTAAGTATAATTCCCCTTAATTGTATCAATCAACTTCACTTGGACTACAAAAGTCCTTTAAAATCAGTGCATTATTATTAGAACCTTTGAAATATCCAGTTGATTGGAGATATACAGAAATTCTAAGTGCCGTGTTATTATAAAAAGCTCACATGTCATAGTACATGCTTTCATGCTGCGGTCAATTGAAGGTGAAAATATATATTCTTTTACATAGTTAAAATTAAGAATTTTATTGAAAAAGTGCACGTAAATACTATTTGTTTAAAGTTGTAATTAAACATTTGTTTAAATAAATAGAATAATAAAATAGTAATATTTATTTATTTATATTATATATATATATATATATATATATATATATATATATATATATATATATATATATATATATATATATATATTATAAATAATTAAATAAAAAATGAGTATCACTCAGTTTTTAAATTCCTGCATTGCCATACAGCGTTTAAGTACTTTATATTTCAATTCAAAACGCTCTCTTCATACGCATGTAACGACGATCCCATACAAATATTACATTTTTTATTTCATTGCAAAACATTCCTGGAACTCACATAGCTACTTTAAAAATAAGCATTAATCATAAAAAGGAGAAGAGTATGGTCAACAAGGCGTATTTTTGGAAAATAGTAGATATCATAATTGAAAATCGTATAACCTCAAACATCTGAATTTAACACCTGGCGCGTACATTTGCAATTTTTATTATATACACTGTGCTGAGATTAAATCGTTATTTTCAACTCTTAAATCAGTGATTCTACAAATAAAGAGCTTTTTTACGATGTACGAGTACATACATCTTTTAATGAAACTGCTATCACGGATCGCGCGCTTTGATTTTACCGCCCACGTGTGTTTTATCTACGATGATTTCTGATCACGTGCACTCATCGAATTATTTAAATCGCGGGTGATGGCAGAGTTGTCAATGTCAGACACTTCTATAAAGTATTGTTTTCACTGTGATAGAAGATTTACATCGATTCGTAGGTAATCATTTTTGTACGATTGTTAAGAGAGTGTGTATAGTGAAGCGACCTTTAGCGGCGATTATAATAAAAAACCTCTTGGATTACGGGGAAAATTGGCTGAATTAACGACTTCCTATTTAACGATGTGATATAGGATTATACAATTATTTGCATTATATCGCGTATTTTGAACTCTATTATAAAATATTAATGATTAATTATTCTTTCTGAAATGTGTTTTTAAATTTACACAAGGTGTGAGACAGTTGTTGGGTTAACACAACTCAATAATGTATATCTAGTTTTATAATTTGATACTGTTAGCGGCTTGTCTCTTGACGGCGCATGCATGTACTATTGCCTAACAATGCAGAGAAGCTTGTTACTATCACATTCAATTACAAAAAAGTCATCTAAAGCATACAGACTTATAAAATAATGATGTTTCTATATGTCATTATAATTGTGCATTTCGAGACCATATTTAATTTACAATTTTTCGTGATTAATGCATTTTTTCTATCTGTCGATCGTATGATTCTCTTACTGAATTTTTATTGAATTACAGATTTTTATTAAATTTTGGGGATCGTTTTCTGGTACGTAAAAATGAAGCCCAATGCCAGTCGTTTTATCAACTGGGCTCTGAAAACGTGAGATAAAACTATAAACATTAGTATTGCTCATATACCCAATGCTAGAAAAAAGATATTTGATAAAAATACGGGCATCGGTCTTCATTTTTAGGTATTAGAAGACGATCTCTATAGTTTCATCACAATCCATGACCCGGACTCCGTACACTCTGCTTGCAATTTCAGCGTTTTATTGAATAAAATTGTCTTTTAATGAAGATAAGTCATCTACCAATTAGAAGAGTATTACTTTTTGTCTAGAATTTTCTTATACGCGTTCTGTACGTGCTTGTTAAACCTGATTTCAATAGTCACGTGACATTTGACGTTAATCGATTAGCAAGATATATTGGCAGAATCATTTGTAAAAAATTAAATAATCGAAAATTCCAAGAATCGACACTTTTGTAGGTAGGTGCAATTTTCTGCTTCTTCGCTAAACTGGTTTCTTCAAACCCAATATCCTTGCATCTAGGAAGGTCAGACATAAGCACTCACAATCATTTTAAAAAGTATAGAAAATGATAAGGCGTTTTTATTTTATATTTAGAATTGGTCGTCTCAAATGATCTTTATTTAAAAATGAAAATATTACCGTTTCAAACGACGCTATTTATTAAGGATTTATGTAGGAGATACTATCATGTTAATATTAAACCCCTGCAATGCAATATTTTTCCTTGAAAAATATATCCCCGTAAAAAGGCTCTCTATAACATTGTGAAACGTAATACTGAAAAAATCCTCTTTCCACTGTTACTCAAAATCTCCAGTTAACAATCATTATACACAAAAGCCCGCCTTTCAAATTTCACATCTCGTATACTTTTTATCTCCTCTGTTCCTCCAAATCTCCTTTTGATAACAATCAATGCACCAAAGTCCGTCCTTTAAATTTCAATTTAAAAACGTTTTTCTTTTTCCTCGGAGACACACATTTCGCATTATGCAATTTAAAAACAAAGAACGCCTTTCACCGTTACACGCAAGAAAACAACCTCGAGACCTTCAATGGCACACACGTGATGTACATCCGTATGAACGAGAGCGCGAAGACGTTTTCGGCAATGATAAGCCAAGTGAATTCGTCGAATGTCAAGATCGCGCGAGAGCGAGCGCGCGTCACGTTGCGCGAGCACTGGACTCTCCGCAGGGCGATTACGCACCGACAAGTGGATAATTACCTTGCAACGATTATCCACGTTACCCGCCACACGCAGCTTTACATGCTGAATAGGACTAGCCGTTGTCTGCGTCTAATGAAACAGATGGTGCGGGGTGAGCGCGCAATAAGCTTACATATCTATATCTATGGTTATGTACATATGTATGTGTCTGTATGTGAGTGTGTGTGTGTGCGTGTGTATGTGAGTGGGTTTATGTATTTGTGTGTGCTGTGTGTTTGTGTATGTATGTATGTGTGTGCGTGTGCATATGTGTGTGTATGTATGAATGTGTGTATGTGTGTATGTGTGTGCATGTGTATGTGTATGAGTATGTATGTATGCATGTGTGTATATGTGTGTATACGCATGTATATGATGTGTGTGTGTATGTATGCGAATATGTGTGCATATGTGAGTGTGAGCGTGTGTGCGTGTGTGCACGTGCACGTGCACGCGACGATGTAACGCGCTTTGTTTATACATTGTATATACGCGCGCATTTGACGTAGGTTACGGTGCACACACTTTCGAGCGATTACTAGGGCGCTGGGACGGGTTATTAAAAGCGCACACACGCGGGGGCTTAATAACCAACCGCTCGCCATCGGCGCGTATAAGTGAGAAATCGTAATCAAATGCATATGTCCCGGTGATTTCTCTTTTTATTGTCGGTGTGTTGAGGGCACTACGATATACAATTGAACTTCGAAGTTTATTATGCAATTGTCAGTTGATTACGTTTAGGAATGCGCTATCAAGAGAATGTTTTATTGCGCAATTTAGCGGATCATTTTTTTTACGACAATGGCTTTCTGGATAAATTTCTAAAATATGTAATTTTACCTATAGAAAACTTCTGGGACTTGGATTGTATATTTACCAACATAATTTGAAGCTAGATAGAAATTTCATAACATTTTTCTTATAAAGAAAGTATCTGGCTTTCGGTAAACGAATTTTTATGAGGCTTTGAGATGTATTTTGTGGTTCCTAGAAATAAAGACTGACTGATCGGAACAACTAAATCTCTATATCTATAGCTCTACCAATATTGAGATAGAAAGTATAATATTGAAAATACCCTGGTAGAAAATTGACCATCTCTTCTAGCCTATTCACGATCTTCTTGCCAGGTTCATTCGTCAATTTTTAGCCAGCGGTTACCTATTTGTTGATCAAAATATGGTCGAAAGATAATATGCTTATAATCTCAAATACATTTACCAAAAAATATACACCCACTGTCTTTTTTATTTGATTGGTCAAAATTTAGAATAGGAAATTAAAAATAATACTATAGCATATTTTATATATTATATAAATTAATACAAATTTAAGCGTACTCATACTCCTCACACATACGTGTTTATTAATGTATCAGCTGTTTTGTTTCAATTCAATGTAAATTTGAAAATATCAAGATAAAATATAATATTTACAGGAATAGTAAATCTGAATTTGTATGGCCTGAATAAATATTTTACTATGAATAATAATCTATTACATTAATTCCTATTTAAGTTGTAATTTATAGCAATAAATACTTAATATAATAATATTAAAAGGTATATTTTAATTAATAATCCTTTACCACGCATAATATATTTTAATCTATCTATATATTTATAAAAATGATTGCAAATCTTGTGACAGTCAAACAGCTCTAACCATGAGTTTAAAATGAATAAATTACACAGCTGTACTAATTAATTCATAAATAATCACATTCGTAAACATACTTACATTTTCAGTTTAAAACACTGCTAAAAACTCTAACCTAAGCTCAAATTCATCATACGAAATTATTATTTTGTATTATTATTTTATTATTACTTATTACATATCTACTCAAGTATTGATTTATAAATGACTATTGAATTGTGTTATTAATTTAAATTTTATTATTAATGAATTACATAAATTAAATAAAATGTTAACCAGATTCTGATCAGAAACTGTCTTTTAACCAAATTCTAACCAGAATTAAAGCGTCTACCATAAGCGGGCTTTATGGCTATAATATAGGCTATAAATTAGCCACTCGCCACAAATATAAGCAGTATATGGCGAATAGCTCGTCTACGTTTATACCAGGGTATAAGCAAGATAAGTAAAAAATTACTGTTATATTATTGACATTATTGACCGTCAATCTGCACTTACTTATTGCAGGAATAACTTTCTAATACAAAATAGAAACGAATGAAAAAGCTTTAATTTTAAAGTGTTAGATTTCTGCGTAAATTGGCGTAGTATATTTTGTATATCATTTGTCTGTTTAAACGTGTATATAAACATTAACTCTTCCATCTGAACCTTTAATACCTGAGATTGCAACATTTAATATAAGTTTATGTACTTGCAGTGTATATTATAATTAATCGTAATTCTTTTGCATATATGAGAAGTTGAGTAAACCGCGTCACTCATAACTAACATATTTTTAAAACCTATATTCAATATTTCTTAACTATTATGTTTATAATCAAAAAACTTGGAAACTAAAAGCTGTGGGTCAATTATTTAACGTTTAAATATCCATTAAAAGTATGTGTCAAAAACTTATTTTGTTTTAAAATTATAATCATCGACATTCTCTATTTCTTATGTACCTTATGTTTCCCGAAGGCCTCATACAATACTTGTTAGTATATTTGAAATTTTCCTTGATAATGTGCTACTTCTTTTAGTAATAATTTTGTATACCTGAAATCATTTTTGCATATAGCACATTATTGATATACAGTTTATATTTTTAGGGATAGCAACAAAAAGACATTTTTTATCGCTTTATAGTTAATTACATATGATTTCCATTCAGAATTATTATAAATATCATATTGTTATTAATAATTATAATTATATAAATAAACTTTATAGTATTATTTTATACGAAACATAAAAGGGACTTGAAACTTCCTAACATATTATAATTTTACGTCAGGCTTTTAATATGTAAATATCGTAATAATAACTCCATTTCTGCTTAAAAAATCTCTCAGCTAACTTTTTATGCAAGAAAAGCTTTTTGAATTTTTTATCGAAAATTAAGAGAGCCACGTTAAGTAATTTTATTTCGACACGACTTAATGATACTGAAAAGTTGCAATATAATTTCAGGCTGATTTTAGAAAGGAAAGTTTGTATGACTATTAAAAAGAAACTTAACTTCGACTGCTTCTTACATTAATACTAATGACTTTATATTCGTTAAATAAACAGTTTAAACTGCGTTTGTAAAACTATTTTGATACACTCGTAAAATCATCATTCCCTTTCTAAATAGATCATCTAACGACCATCTAATTATCAGCAATAAAATTGCGCGCTAATTGCAGCTATACAACAACGTATGTCCACGCGTACTCAAATGCACACTATGCACACTTTTCCTGCAATAAAAACGTTCGCTTCGACCATAACAGCCCCAACGATTAATACCTCAAGAACGCACTTACGATCCAATATTAGCTTAAAATTCCTTCAAGTGGACGCTAATGTCCGTTTTCCAAAACAAGCGCTTCAGATGTTAATTTCCTAATGACCAATTCGCAATTTCAATAAATGCCGCGGGTACTTACCGCCGAGGTGCATCCCAAGGGCTGCAATGGAAATTTGTCCTTGCCCTGGGCCGACGTTTTAGTTTATTATTTGGCTTCTTTCCTTCTTTTCTTTCTCGTCAACAACAACAGCGGCAATGGGCCGACGCGCAATCGTAATCGGGCAATTGAAAGGCAAAAGCCGAGGAGACGAAAATGACGGCCGCCGGTTACTATTGCGACGGCGAGTTGTCCGCGAGACTGCGAAGTTGATTACGCGCGCGATAAAGCTCCTTTCGCTCGGCGCGTGCGTCGCGCATAATAAGCTTGCAGCTCGCTTCCCGCGGCCAGCTTGGAAATTGCTCTTTTTTCTTTTGCTTTCTAAAGCGTTAAGATGAGGCAAGTGACAGTTTTCAGTTGTGCTACTTACAGAAGTTTTTGCATTTCTCAATGTTCTTTTACAATATTTCATTTTTATTAATTATATCTTAGTCATTCGGTAATATTAAGGTAGGCTTGATGTGAAAAATGAAAAATCTACAGATAAAATGTAAAATACCCGAAATTTGAGCAACATAATTAAGTATTAACTCCTTGAATGCCGATCGCAAAGAATCTCTGTAATGGGACATTTTTTAGTAGTTAACTTCGTGGATAACATCAATGAATTAGATTTTTTGCATTCATCCTTTAAAAGCAAAAAAATACATTTCGAGTAAATAGCATTAAAAGTTTTAATCTCGCATGCAATAACATATAAATAATATTGTTTAAATTTCTGGGATTTCATAAATTTTCAGAATTGTAAAAATCTAACATATTTTAAAATGTTCTTAATGTTCGTCGATAAATAATGTTAAATAAACAAAAATGTTTTTGTGATTTTAACGAACGTGAATCCTACCTCAAGGTATTACAAATACTAGATGACCCAAAACATTAATGAAATCGAAAAATTAAGTTATAATAACGAAAAATATGATGTAAGAACAAATCTTTAACTGTCTCTGGCATACTCTTAAACACAGTGCAATTTTATCTCAATTTTTCTGACAGTTACGATGAAAATGCCGACTTTTACTTGCTCATAATATCTTTTATGTTATCATTATTTCAGTACTCAAAAATATATAAATAGTTGTATTTGTTCTATTTATATGCACTAAAATAAATCGAAATACATTATCGTATATTATAAAACTTTAATAAAGTAAAATATACATTTATTCTCTATAAAACTATTTAATGCTTTTTTGGACTGAAATTTACAACGCAAAAATATTTAAAAAAATTTTGAGATTTGTTAAATTATAGAGAAAACAAATAAGTGTTATTTTAATACAAAAGGGTATGTGTCACTTGCAATTAATTTTGGGAAATTTCAGTATATAACCCTAGTACTTATATAGAAGTTAACGATAACCTTTTGTTTATTACCAAGTATATTTTTATTTAAATAAACGTTCTTGTGAAACATGAAATTTTGTATATAGGGGCACAAGACATGAAAAGATGCTATTGCAGTCTTAACACAATTTGTAAAGAAATTCGATATGTATCCTTCTGTTTTGCAAGTACAAAGATGTATTACTGTCAGCTAAAGGAAAGCGTTTTGTAACTATTTTTCACCTATCGTTGGTTTGGACGAATAAGCGGCTATATGCTATGCTTATACACAGCAGATAGCCCCTTGTACGTCCAAAACAATGCTATTAAGTCAAACGATGATATACTATTATCTGCTGCTTACAGTCGCTTCTATTCTATTATACTGTTTACCTAATACTATTAATATAATTCGGTACCTAAAATGGAATGTATAACAAATTAATGAAGATTTCTTAAGAAATAAATACATGAATAGCAATTTAATAGTAATCCTGGATCAAACATTGTATGTTTCATTTGAAGATCAAAATAATTTTCGTAGGTTATCAGTTGAGTAGATAACTATTGAGTTAGCTTGCGAATTACTGCACGAAAAAAATGCTTTGTTAATTTAATAAAGTTACTTGGTAAAATACGCACTAACTATTTATTTTATTACACTTACCAAGTAATTTGTTAATTTAACAACTGGTTTGGATTAACTAATCACTTTATAGAAACAACAAATTACTTGGTAAGGGTAATAAAAATAACCGCTGCCAATTCATTGGCACTTAACTTCCTCAAACTAAATTAATTATTCCAATATGAAATTCTTTGTTCTAATAATAGTACATTGTGCAACTAGGGGAAAATTTGGCTTTTTCTAAGCGAGGATAATGATGATGATCTCGAAGGCGCACCACCGAGATGAACACTAGTGCTCAAATCATCATCCGAGTCTGAAAAAGCCCCTTCCACCCGTGATACGCATCGTAATTTTTAAATAAGCGTATGAATAGGGTCTTTTTCATACATGCAAAAGGAATGGAGAAATGGACATTACGAGTAATCCACTAAGAATTTCAGGAGCAGGACATAATCAACATTACCTCCCGCTCAGGCAAAGACGCCCGAAATGCCCAATTTTCCATTCGCTTTGCAAGCATGGAAAAGGGCCTTTTTCATGCACGTGTTGAGAAAATTAATTTTAAATTGCTATATTTTTTTCTAAATAATACGTTAAAAAGGGTGTGCTCTTTTATCATTGATGGCTTAACGAAAGATAATTTTTCACTAAAATTATAGAACGACATGTAATAATCATTATCACAGCAATTTTTTCTCTGTACGTAATTTATTAAAATTATTTAAATATTTCAATTAATTGTAATCAGATGTTAGTAAGTAGATTCACTGAATGACTAATCATCTAAAATTTTGTGAACGATTTGCCATCATAGATTTCCGAGATATAACCGTTTAAACTAAATATGACTTTTTTCGCGTATAACAAAAGAAGAGAGAGAGAGCCTATCTAATATTTGCGGTTTTAAAAGATAAATAATTTTATGCTCTGTTTAGTGCATGTACACTAAATTGATCATAATATTTCTTACATACCAAAAGACTCGAAAAACTAAAACTCTAAAATTGAAAAATTGAAAAATTATTATAATAAAAAAACAAACGATGAATCTTTAAATTTCTTTTCAATTTCGAATCTTTATTAAAAAACGAAAAAAAATGAGTCCTGTTTCGTATAAAATGACCGTGTCACTCTCGAGATATACTTGATTAAAAAACAATTTTAAATACACATAACTTAAAATATTTTGATATATAAAAGTCGTTTTGACCTGGGCGTAGAACTTGCTCAAGAGATACTAAAGAGCTACAGTTTTGAAAATTTTCAAATCAAATTCTGTCGATATACTCCAGAATTCGCTACTGAATAAAAAAACGATTTTTTTTACAAAAAGATTTTTCTATATTCAAAAGGAAAATATAAAGCATAGAAAATTTTACAGAATATTCTTCTCCAATTTCTTAATCATCTCAATTTTTAAAAAAAATTTTCTTTGTTATATGTCACAGATATATAGCCGTTTGAAAAAAAAATGACGATTTTGTTAATAACAAAACAGGGTAAATAGCTTATTCAAAATTTCGGGTGGGAAAAGATAGATAATTTAAGTAATAGTTGATTTTACTTGAAAGCATTGATTCATTTGAGGCAACGAATAATTAGTACGAAATATTTGACGACTTATAAGTTAAGAATTTGTGCTTTACAATAAATTTTTCTCATGAATTATTAATACTATGTATAGAAACATTCTAAATACATGAATTCTTCATTATAATTAACTATTTTTCTCTGTGCATAAGGATGTTATGATATAATTTTTTACTTAGCAATATTAAATGATTTAATAATTTAAAAGTCCAACCTACGCTATCTTGAGTACTGATATAAGTAATCGGTAAACTCAAGTGGAAAAAACGCTACAAAATAAATATTCACAAAAGAATAACAATAATTATTTTTATCGAGCCTGCTCAACGTTAAAATAAAGAAATAAACAAATAAGATAAAATGTTCCCAATTTAAAAAGCCTTTTGCACTTTGCACTTCGTAACCCAAGGCGCGATGAAAGCTCGCGAGGCGGCGTTTACGGAAAAAACGCGATCGCACGCCCCCGTTGATAGCCTCGACGCTCGAGTCAACCCATAGGACCATTAGATGTGTGTGTATATATAGAGTAGCGCGCACTCCGTACATGCACACCACGTATACACACGTTGGAAACAAGAAACCTCGCGGGCGCACTCGCCGCCATTTAAAGGTACGACTCGTTACTTGATACTGATATACTCGGGTGCTTTCACGATCGTTTGCATATACTTTATCTGCGAGGTACTCGTAACTCAGATGAACGACTTGATCTCTAATTTGGAGTCTAAACGTTGACGCTTAGCTATTAGATGGTTTGTGCATTTTGTTGAGGTAGTCCTTGCGTAACATGAAAGGTAAGATAATCACGTAAAATTTTGATATGCTTTACTATTGATGTGCAAAGTTTTACACCAGGTTTATGTAGAGCAACAAAATTAAAAATAATAAGTTTAAAGTCTTATGTAGAAATTTATGAGTTATACGTAATACATTTGTAATTAATTGCAATATCAATTTTTTACTTTTATCGAAAATATTTTCCTAAATTTGCTCTTTTGTCTAGTCTTGATACAAGGGCTATCTTAATTGTAGTGAGGTGAAAAGTATATGTGATAGTGTTTTTGGTTTATCTCGCGAGATTAATTAATTAATAACATTGAAGTATCTAATGAAGTCATTCGGGTTTTTGATACATTTTAATGAATGTCGCTTTTTCGCTTGATGACATCTAATAATTGATTAATAATAAACCGGCTTTGCTAAACCAACGTTTAACTTTCGCACAATAAAAAGAACAACTTTTTCTGCATGATTACAAATACCTAATCAATAGCCTCTCTTGTTAATTTTATAGTGTATGAAAGAGCGATGAATCAGCACTGATGCATCTTCAAAGCAGAGTAGTTTTTTTACTTTAATTAAATAGCAGCAAGTATATCCTTGAGGAATTCTAAATCGACACATTTTTTGTATGAATTTTTATATCCGTCGGTATGGCATTGCAAGCGTAATTTCAAAAATACAGACTTACTGAAACGCGAGCCTAATTAATCAAACTTAAACTTGAACAAAGTGAAATGAAAAAACAGACGAAAACAAAATACATATTTTAATGTTTATTTACATGCTTGCATTTGTAGGTCGGTGGCCGTGAGTTTGATAAGTATACTATCGCTTTACGCCTGGGCATGCCGTCTGTCAAACGACACTGTATTTCATTATCGGGAAAGGCAAAAAACAAAAATAATTGTGTGCCAAAACTTGAATTAATTCTTATTGTTTGAAAAACGTCTTAAGATATTTTTAGAAAATATTTGAAAATAGTAACTGATATGAGAATTCACTTCAAATGCCATTACTTAACTTGCCAAAACAATTAGTAAAAAAGACATCGGTAAAGTGCAAACTTTTTCATATTAATACACGTAATAAATTAGTTCAACAAAATGCCATTCTCTGACACTTGAATGTGACTTGGCAACGTTACTCATTACACGTATAATTTACTTTGTTAAAATGTTATTTTTACTATATTAAAAATAAGCTGTATTCGTGTTTAAAAAAAAGCGAGGAACCAATGGTCGTGTCTTTAATTTAACTCTTCAATAAGCATATTATTCCAGGAAAATAATTTTTTCATTTAGACAGATTGTCATTGTTTGCTGATGACAAATAATTAGTCTGCTTTATTAAAATACATTATTCAGACAATGAACTGCATTTCAGTTCATGAATTTGTCATTTAATTTTTTATCCGATTAACTAAACTGTTTTTATATTGTGTTAGTACAAAATATAATTTCTTCATTTTCAAAAGCATCGACACTTTCAATAACTTGACATTGCAACTCCTTCATATCATAGCACATAATTATCTGTCGCACACATTTAAACTTTATCTTTACTAATAGCTCGCACTCGCAATATAAATCGACCACTCGAAGCTCGACGGAAAGTATACTCGAAATCGAAAAAACTGATCAACAAAACATTACATCTAAAAGTAAAAAAAAACCTCGTACTTGTGTATGTGTTGATTGCTCATTCTCCCCAAATTTCAATCTCCGTCTTGGAGAATCCTCCTATCTTCCTCCCACAACAACGAAAGTTCCTTCTCTCACCAACAAAAAACTACAAGTTTCACTTCGAACTACTTCAGCGTCGATACAAAAATGCGCTTCGTCACTTTGCTCGCGCGTCGCCGTTCGATCGGCAAAATTCCGCAGCACATTTTCGATTTTTCTCGATCAATGAATGAAAATTATGTACAAAGAGTGGCACTGCGCGCGGCACATGTGTGAATGCCGATCGGCCGATTCGAGCCAGCGAAGAGAGTCGCTCTGCGATAAGTGTGTGCGTCCACGCACCGCGGCGAGCGCCAACTGAAGACTTTGGGGCTGCGTCGTGCTGTGTGTTTACTTCGCGTGTAGTGCAGCTCTCTCGGCGCTGGTGTACGAAATGAGCAGAGAGAGAGATAGAGAAAAAGAGAGGCTCGAAACTGAGTCCGAAGCGTCGTCCGGCCGCCGCGCTTTTGATAAGGAAACTCCTCCCCGCGTGCGCGCGAGAGTGCATCAGATGATTGTAAGGCTGGGTGTATAGATATTTTAGGGAAAATTGGACCATTTTTTTTTGTAATAATTATAGAGTATTTTGTTCTTTATACAAGGTGAGTATTACGAGTTTCATTCGCTTCTTATTTCTTCTGTTATTATGGATTTTTTGTAGAAATTATTTACCCATTTATTAAAACATAATTAGGTATGAATAGTTGATGAATGAGTTATTGTAACGTCGAATCAATTAAAATACAAAATGTTGTTATATATGTTAAAAAAAAAACTCAGAAAACGAAACATATTATTATGTTCTCATATTTATATAATAAATACAACTGTAAAGAAAATATTGCGCATATTATAATCTGTTATTCGTTTATTTATTAACACATTTATCTATTAAGGGTTGCGGGTGCCGACATTTTTTGAAAAAATTTAAAAGGAAATTATTTTTTATTATTTGTTGTACATACATGCGAGAAGAATATGTAAAAGAATTTTCAGCTGCCTATTTTAAAAAATAATGAAGTTATAAAAACTTTTATAGCATAACTCCCATATAAATTACATTAGTTCTAGCTAAACTTATAATGTATTTTTCTCGAAATATTGCTTTTTAAAGTTTATTTTTCAAAGTATATTATTTTGACATACAATATCTAAAATTCTAAACCATATTTTTTGCAAATAAAGGAAAATTCGCGTTTTCGTAGAGAAATTTATGTGATAGAGTTAGTGTTGAAGCGACTTTTTACATATTCTTCTCACATGTACAAAACATAGTAAAAAATAAATCATTTTTTGATTTTTTTAAAATAGTTCGGTACCTAAGCATTTATTTTATATAATTTAAGACATTGTTGAAAATATAATCTATATATTATTTCAGTACTATTTGCCAGAATGAGTATAATAATTTGTTATACTAACCATGGCAAATAAGTTAGATTTGACTATTTTACGTGATCGTTTGGGTTTTATTTACGCGTCTGCTGCTCTGGAATAGCAAATTACAATTCTCGCTTTGTTAGAATTCGGAAGTTTGATAGGTGATAGTATATAGTAGATATATTTGAATTTTGTGATTATTGGCAATACTACATCGAGTATCTGTCTACAGAAGATTAACTGCAAGATTATTTAATATATTACGAAATTATTACTTTTACCCCTTCCTAAAAAAATTTAACTGTATCAAATGTCCAGATTGAAAAAGAATTCGAGATTTAAATAAATATTTCTTTCAATACTATAATAAAAAAATTATTTAATAATAATAATTATTTATTTAATAATAATAAATATTTTTTTAATAATAATACATGTATATAAAACAGAAATGTTCATTTAAATAAAAAAGACAATCTTAAATATAATAAATATTAACTTTCTTCAATTAAATAATTTTCAAAATTCTTTTTCAATGCATCATATATTTAGTTCAAATTTAATTTATCGTACTAAAAGATTTCCACAGTGCAGTCAATGAATATAATAAATTAAATCTGGTTAAGTAGGAAATGGATCAGATATTTTGTTGTGTAATCATTTTTGTGAGGCTTCTTTTGGGGTCATATTTTCTCTGATATAGGTGCAGAGAGCGCCGAGATTAGTCACGACGCCGATTAGATGAAGAATATTATTAGAAAAGCCGGGCGGCACTTCACTGACATTTTACATAATTTTTCGACTCTACTGGGCACTTTCTTAAAATTTTAAATTCACGCCTTCCGGAATTGGTTTGGAATTGAGTTTCTAGATATGAAAGAAAATGGGAATGATAATTTTAAGCGCGTGAGAACGTGGACTGCTTCTCGGATATTTTGTTTGAATAAATAAGTATTTGCCTCTTATGCTCATATCGAAACTGTTATACTATAAGAATAGTTTTAATTTTAATTTTAAATTCGTTGTTTATGTTTGCACAAATTGATTGTAATACAATATTAATGATAGAAACATTCAGTGTTTCTTGTTGAATTTTCAGTTAGAAGACTCTGAGGATTATTCCAAGCACGTTATTGAATATTCATTTAAACTGTAATTGATAATTGAAGTATATAGTATCTCATGAAATTTCGAAAACTTACTGAATAATCAGGTACATTTTCATAGATTTGTATGCCTTTTAGTACTTTGAAAAGTAAATTCAAATATTTGCATTTGAATGTTCAGTTACACGTAGATGAATAATTCATTTTAATCTGCGTTGTGATTGAGTTTTTCAGTTACATAAACTGAAATCGAACTAATACACTGTTAATAAATATTCAAGAAATTTTAACAGTGTTGAAAATCAGTGTTGAAAGCTTTTTCTCAATATCTATCAGTCTAATTAATGGTAGAATTTTAATCTTATAACTTGCAGCGATAATATTTATTTTTCAATGCTACGTAATGCCTGCTATATAGCGTTATAAAAAAACTGTCGAGATTCACACTTCCTTATGAAGATAATAAAATGAAAAGGAAACTTTCTGCTTCATGCATTGGAACATAAATATCTAAACATTAACAGTATTATATACAAAATATTCAAAGCAATTTAATTACGCCTAACGAAGTTAATTCTGTAATTTTAGAATTGAGGCTTTAACCTCGCAAAGGCTCGCTTAAGGCTGACGATATTTGTAGATATGTAGCATCGTTATCCGTAATTAACGTTGATTTACGTGGAGTACGTTATTGTTGCGGTCATCATACTCGTGAGAGTCAAGATCCGATGTAATTACAGTAATGCATACCGATAAAAGAGAGAACGCCTTTTTAAGTAACATTTTGCAATTACGCGCATGCAGCTTTTTACAATGTTATTGCGCATGTTTTTAAAAATTAAATTACAATAATTGTTTCGTATTATTTAGATAATTGCTCGTGCGGTAATAAAAAACACTTTTTTAAATCTTTTATAGTTTCTTGATCAATGCGATTCTGGATTTCCAAACTAAATGAATTCTATTGCAAATTATTTTTTTTTTGTATATCTACACAACAATTTTGAATATCTACAAAACAAACTTTTATGTATAAAAGCCATTCATATTCATTCTTACATTAAAAATGGAATAAATTCTTAGACAATTTATCAAAATACACTTATATTAATAATAGAACTTTTATATCAATTAAATTTTAAGTTCCCTTTGTGCGTTTGCTATTAAATGTTAAATATCAATGAAAAACAGAATGATATTAAAGTTAGAGGAGCTTCACTGGTTATTGATCAATAAGTGGATTTATGTATTACATATTTCTGATCATAATCATAACATTTATCATTGAATTATCATTAAAAATTTTGAGATCTGTATGATGTTTAATATATACGTAAATGAATCAAGTAATAGCTGATAACAACTTTTAATTTACATTAGTTAGATGTAAATAAAAAACTTTTAATACAGTTTTCTCTGAAGAAATTTTTATAATTTTAAGCATCTCACATCAATTTTCATCTGATTTGATTAATCTTTGAGAGTAGATACTTTTATATAATAAAATTTCGTGTTAAGTTAATTTATAATATAATAGACTCGTTAACAGTTTACTCAATAAATTATATTAAAAATTTTAAAAAAATGTTTATTTAATTTGTAAAGTCTCGTGACTTGATTGGTTCAATTAAAAAAATGAATAAATTAGCTTTATTTATTATGCATGAATTCGGTGAATTAGTGAAATCTAGTAGCCATAAAAAGCTGTACTAATGTTGAGTATAATTTGAGAACTTCAAACATTAAGCAGTTTCAAGAACACTCGATTTTACTTGAATGTATGCCAAAATACACTCAATTAAATTTTGTACTCAATTAATTAATCAATTAATTATTTTATTTATTAATTAATTAATTACTTGAATGTATGCCAAAATACACTCAATTAAATTTTTTACTCAATTAATTAATTAAATAATTAAATAATTTGTTAATTAATTAATTGATTAATTAATTACTTATTTAATTAATTACTCTGGTAGATATGTTCACCATTGTTTGATCAATTAACGGTTAAATTTAAAATTATAATCGTCAAACTAGAATTATTTAATAATTATATATAAACAAAAATTTTAAAAAAATAAACCGACTTTGAAAAATTCTCTAAAAAGAATAAAATAATAATCGATATAAACCTTTTCGAAGTCGGCGCCGAATATCATCGAGTTACGGTGGTGTGATTTTAGAGGCAATATAATGTGTTTAGACCCAATCCAGTATAAGTTCTGAATCATATCCATAAGAAAGATACTACAAGTCAGTCTGAAATTTGGCGTCGACTTCGAAAAGGTTTATATCGATTATTAATTTATTCTTTTTAGAGTACTGACCTAGTACTGGCTCGATACTGACCGAGTAATGTAATGGGACCACCATTAGATAATCCTCTTTCATTCAAAAAAAAGTTTATCCAAATCGGTTCAGTAGTTTTGGAATAATCGGCGGACAAACATAAAAGAAAAAAAGATAATATATACAGGTCGAATTGCGAACCTCCTCCTTTTTCGAAGTCGGTTAAAAATGAATTTATTTCAATATGAACAGTTCATAATATTGACACTTTAATATATAACAATAGTTTTTGTTATTTTGAATTAGATTTAGATATTAATTTAAAGCAAATAGGCCTCGATTTGATTAACACGTTGATCAATGAAAATGGTCAGTTTTCTGACTACTGCTGATCCATACAATATTTTGAAAAATACATTTTTTAACAAAAAAAAGGCAGTAAATTTATCTCTCAACTTCAAATTTTAGCCACCAAACAATTTACAAAAAAATACCAATTTTTGTAAAAAAGTGTTCATATCCAAGAATTTTCAAAAGTGCTCCACCTTAATTCGAATAATACAGAATTCTCATAAATCATACAAAAGTCCAAATATAACAAAAGAACCTAAAAACAGAAAAAAAAATCATCTCCTTAAAACTGCCAATCGAACGAATCTACCCAACGCCGCGACTCGCGAAATGCCCGCTCGCATCGCCCATCGCGCCAAGCACCTCTCAACTATACGTTCAAGTATCTCTCTTGCACCTCGCATCAAGTAGAAATCGCGCGCTCCCACCCACAGCTACACGGCGCATCGGAAAATAGAAAACACTATAAGCTTGGCCATCTGATTCACCGCCAGAAAAGCGCGTTCGAGGCTTCGGCGTCAAAAATGCTCGCCGATCTCCCTCTCTTACACCTTACCTAACATACTACACATTAACACATCGAGAAAAGATATTATACACACACATACACACACAACCGAGGCGGGGCAGGGTCCGAGCTCTAAACCGCCGTGCGTTCGTTCGAGGAGCGCAGCGCATGTATAGAATCTTTCCGGACGCGCGGTTGGAACCGCTTGAAACCAGAGATAGCTGGTTAATATCTCACCTGCGCGCTCTCTCGCGCTCTCTTGAGAGTCGCGCGGGGGCAATTATACACTCGCGCGCAGCGCCGTGCGTAATAAGCCAAGAAAGCGGATAAGAAGATAATAAATATGCGAGTGATCGTACAGCGGTTGATCGGTATGTAGGTATGCGCGCGAGACGGTGCCGATAAGACGTGTGGATTGTGCGCGCGGAGAAGATAAGATGTGTGGATTGGATCAGGTGAGATTAACCGGTGATTGTGCTCGTTCATGCATCGCGAATCGGGTGATGATGAGTCGCTCGTGTGTACTCGGGGATTTTCGGGGAATTGTATTATAGACACGCTGTCTGTGGATGTAGACGCTCGCGGCTATTCTGGGAGATTTTATGAGGGAGTTTTGTAGGTGGATGATTATTCAACGGGCTGAGTGATTTTAAGGAATTTTTCGAGCGGTGGGAGTGCAACGTTTCGCTGTTTGGATGTTGTATGTGGGTGTTGATTGGGTGGTTGATGGCAAGTTTGCTTTATGATGTAAATAAATTTGTTCTTTTGGGAGGTTTCAACTGATAAACACGTTTTAAGACTTTAGGAGTTTGAATATACTGCAGATGATAATTCACGCAGATACTCGTGGGTGTGGGTGTCGCAACACAGATCTTAAATCACTTGAGATTTACGGCCGAAATTACGCATGGAAATATGTTATGGGATATCTGGTTTACGCTTGGAAACTTCTGTAAAATCAGCGGATTCTCTTTTGTTTTACAACTAGTTTTCAAAATTTTTTAGATAAATTGTTAATTATTTTTATCTTAATTATTATTTTATTAATTAATAATTTTTAAAATTATTTTAGCTTTAATAAAATGTTTCTTAATGTATAATGCTTAGTTCTGCAATTTTTAATAAAATATTTTTAAAACAGGCCCTTTTGATTATGAAGCTATTCATTTCGCAAATACCTAAGATATTTTAGGCTATATAATTTTCAGATAGTTTTTCACAATGTATATTTTTCAAAAAATATAAGTGCAAATACAATGAAATTATATCTAAATATTAGTGTAGATTTAAATGTTCTTAAATATTTGTTAACACAAGACATTCGTTACATTAAAATAAAATTTTTTAAGTCACCAGTCTTTTCTTAAAGATATGTGATTCTAAAGTTTACGTTTTTAGCATGTTTAATATAGAAAACAAATTTTTTCTCATTTAAATGAATAGTTCAGGCATTTGTAAACAACTTGAGTAGCATATTTTACTATACAAATTATGCTTTCTAGTTTTTCTTTAAAGATGTTTGAGAATTTGCCATAAACGTCTATAGTTAAATTAATATCTCCGTATAACATTCTGGAAATAAATATGATAAAAAGGCTTTTAAATTGACAGAATATACATAGATTTTATTCTTTTAAAAGATTAGATTATGTGAAACTTGTTTTGTTAAATAAATTTTCATTAGAAGTTGTTTTGACTAGCAAGCTGCTCAGACATCCTTATCGCTTTTTATAATTTTATTTACTTCCTTAATGTGTTACCGTACAAAATGAAATATATACTTCAACGGTATTGATTAAGACTTCTTTTTACTTCTTGATGGATGCTTTTATTGCTTTCATGGACATTTTGAGTGGATTAACTTTACTTCGTCTATGCGGATTTATAGCACCGAAGATAAACTCAGGCTGGAATCAATCCTACATCGACTTCGCATTTCATATTCTTTCATATCTAGCGAATCGGACAATAATAAGACGTCATAAAAAATTATCTTGGTCACGAAGAACTCGTGACTGGATGACTCTATACTACCTCCCCTCGAAAAGAAAAAAAACGGCGAGCTGCGAGCTATTTCAGATCTTCGAGGCGTGCGCGCCGCTGTGCAGAAGGCGTATGAGAAATATCCCGTTCTATCTGGATGATACCGACTTTGTTTGGGCGGCAGGTAAGCACGAGGAAAGTACAGAGAATACCTGTTGAGTGTCTTATGTTCGCGCGTTTGCCGAATTCGTGTTGAGGCGCGCGAACATTTTTGTGGCGTCACCGAGTTTAAAATATTAAAATATTCAAGCTCGCTGCAAGTGTTTCGCAAGTGAGAAAAACCTTCGAAATCTCGATTTTAGTGCGTTTGTTTGCAATCGTGGCCTTAGGTTTTCTTCTTTTTTTTCGTAACAGCCGCGGAGAATGCAAAGAGTGTTAAGCTGTCTAATTGCTACTTCGGTACGCTGAGGTGATAAAAAAATTCTGTTCAAAGGTGATGTACGCTGGTAAAATGTGCCTAGCCGAGACTGTTATAAGCCGTATTTTGATAATTAGTTGTGACGAAAGTGGGCGTGCGAATAAATACGGCGCTAAACATATTCTCAAAGAAAACTTTCTCACACCCATACAAACTTCTGGAGATTCAATATTGACAGAAGTAATAAGATTTATCGAGGGATAATTAGGTTAAGGGGTTATATCTCCCATATTTTTTTTTTTTCCATTTTTTTTTATTGGCTTAAATCTTGCCAAAACAATTCTAGAATCAAAATCTACAACGCCCAAGTACCGATTTAAACTCAAAAATTTTTAAATTAATTTTTTCCAAACAGCTTTGATGCTCCAAAATCACAATTTTTGCTTATTTTAGCGATGCTCGCTTTTTTGAATTTCGCGGCTTTTGAAATTAGTAGAAGTTACCTACGATCGATATCGTGTTTTAAATTTGAATTATACAGGTCGCTACATGACATTACGACGGTTACAGCGTCTTTACAGCACGTGTTTACTCACACTTGCCCTGTGTTTAGTCGATCAGCCGTTCTCGATGTTTACGTTGTTATTTTGAGTTTTGCTTTACTTTTTAATTGTGAATTATATTTAAAAGTACTTAATTATGAGTGAAAAGGTGTACAGTAGCCGCAAGGGCAGTAAAACAAGAAGCACAAGTACAAAACGGAGTAAAATTAGTAATCGACGCCCGCCTAACCGCCATTCGTTCGAAGGCGATTCGGAGCACGTTAGTACCTCGGCTAAGAAATTGAAAACTACTGATTTAGACCGTGACCGCGATGTTGATAATAATTTCGGCTACTGTTTCATCAATTTTTTCGCTGTATTTACTGCTCTTTCTGAATTAGTAGTATGCAAAAAATGTAATGGTGACGTGCGGTTTTTAGAGTCAAACAAGCGTGGACTAGGCTTCAAAATTATTGTGTCTTGTTTGAACTGTGGTGATGCTGATATTAACAGCAGTCCTGTAATAAATGGTCGTGCTTATGAGATCAACTGTCGTATTATTTTAGCTATGCGCGTCATAGGCATAGGCATCAAAGGTATAAAAAAGTTCTACTCTATGATGAATCTTGCAAAGCCTGTTTTTCAAACAACTTACAGTAAGATCATATCACACAGGCGATGGATCTTAGCGAAAGAGAGGGTTTACGTCTTTGTTCGGATTGGTGACTTTGATTGGTTGGTACACTGGCAAGGTATTGGATGTGTGTGTAAAATCTAAGTACTGTAAAGTGTGTGAATATTGGCAAAAAAAAGAAGGTACTGCTGAATACGAAGAGGCCTTACCCTTCACACAAACAGAACTGTGATGCCAACCATGAAGGTAGTGCCGGGAAAATGGAGATCGACGCAGTTATAGAAATGTTCAAACGCTCAGAAAAACTTCATAATATCAAATATTTGAAATATATCGGCGACGGCAATTCAAAAACATATAAAGGTATAGTCGACTGAAAACCTTATAAAGATTTCATCGTCGAAAAAAAAGAATGTGTCGAACACGTTGAGAAGCGCATGGGAACGCGTCTGCGCAATTTGAAAAAAACAACGAAAGGTCTTGGCGCCCGAGGAAAGTTGAACGGAAAGTTAATTGATGAACTTTCTATTTATTACGGACTTACTATTAGAAGAAACTACGATTCAGTGCGGAATGAAATTTGGGCAACGTTACTTCATAAAATGTCGACGAAGGAGAATACACAGCACGAGAAGTGTCCCGTCGGAGTAGACTCTTGGTGTTCTTGGCAGCGCAGTACAGCGCTTGGTACCCTTGCAACGTACGAGCACAAGAGTCCAATGTATGAGGATGTTTTTAACGCAATAAAACCCATTTATAATGAACTCAGCTCCGACAACTTTCTGTCACGCTGCTTGGGTGCGTATACTCAGAACAATAACGAGTCGTTTAATGCTGTAGTGTGGTCAATTGCTCCAAAGACGGTGTCAAGCGGTAAGACTATAGTTGACATTGCGACTGACGTAGCCGTTATTATCTTCAATGACGGCTTCTCGGGTCTGTTTGCCGTTTACGATGCTCTTGGGTTGACTGTTGGACCAAACATTTACGAGTTTTGCGTGGAAACGGACGCCAATCGCGTCAAAACCGCTGAGCATCGTATGTCCGATATCGCAAAAGAGGCCAGGCGCAGCATTACATTAGGCAAAAAAAAAGAAGAAGAGGAAATGAAGGCCCTGGAAGGACAATCATATAGTGCAGGGATAGCAGACTGAAGGAAAAAAAATTATTTTGGACTATATTTTTGCGATTCTTAAGATTTATAGCATTTTGAAACTTCAAACGCGTTTTTCTCGAAACCATGTTTTCAAATCGGCAAGCAGTAGAACTCAAAAAGTTTACTTCCGATTTACTTAAAGTTTACACACGATTTTAGCGATTAATTAACAAGAAAAAAAGTTATAAACAATTTAAGTCGATTTTTTTCGTAAAAAACACGGTTTTTTTTAAAACAATCGCCATTTCGCGAAAAAAAATTCTAAAAATATAATCATGTGTACTTCACTAGCAAAACTCATGTAGATAACAGAAAATATTTTATTTTGTTATAGGTGTAGTTGGACGAGACTTGTACTGCTCGCCGCGAAAGACCTTTTTGATAAAGCGGTTCACAGTAATCCCTGCACAGCCGACATTTTGTAAAAAAAATATCAATAAAAAATTTTGTTCTCTTCTTTAAGAGTTGCTTAATCCAATGTTATATTATTTGTGTACATTTAATCTCAAATGTCCTTTAAAAAAAATAATTAACAAAGCCTTGTTTTTTAGAGCATAAGGCGCGGCGTAAATATGCATTTGCAGTTGCACTCAATATACAGAAAAATCCCTTGCTGTGACAACGAAAACTTTGCTCAAAGTACATAAAGGGCTTAATCTCCTACGGTATAGAATTTGTTATTCAACTGAAAACTTCTGCTGCAGTGAAAAATTGCGTATTCCTATAAAAAGTTCGCCCCTAGCCATTAAAAAGAAAAAGAAATTTAATAGATTCAAAAAAGATGAATTTTAAAGTACGCTCGCAATCAATTTTATCTTATCAGAACCTGTGGTGACTTTTTCATCAATTTTCTAAGTGGTTCACTTTTGATCCGCATTTTAATTTAATTTACATTCAATTTCGAAACCATCTGGAAAATTATTTTCATGAATTTCATGAATTATTAAAAAATATTAGAACCTTTTGCCAAAGTAATCCATTTCTAACACTTTAGATACAATTCAGCTCTATACAAGCTAAAAATATCTTTCCTAAATCGAAATAAAATGAAGTTTTTCAGAATGTCAAGGCGGAGTTTCATTGATGCTTTAAAATCATTATTTTTAGTTCTTAAGGGTATAAATTTTAGGATTGTTTTTATAACAACAAGATTTTTTACGATTTTCGTTTAAATAAGTTTTTTTTGTTAAAAGAATCCTAAATTATAAATCAATATCAGTATTTTTTAAATTAATTAAGTTTTAAAGTGTTGTTTGCGACAGAGCTAACGAAAAACCGTGTTCAAAAAAACGTGCACAGACGTATACTTAAAAATATAAAACCTGTACTATTAAAATATGAAAACCGTTATCAATACTGCTAATAATTTGTTTATAATTACTTTTATGAAATTTGACCTGCAAAAACGCAATTTATTGTACAAAAAATTGAATAACGTTTGGCAAGTTTCCTTTTTACAAATTGAATTTACGGAATGGTTGTCAGCTAATTTAGCTTTTTCTACTGACACATAAAAATACCCTCCAAATTATATTAGTGTCTACAAAACTTCAATTCATGGGACATTTTGAAATTGTGAAATCGATAATAGAGAAAATCACATGTTTATAAATAAGAATCCGGCAAACAAATCCGGAAAAACTGTAATCTTTATCTATTTATTCAAATAGAATAACATATTTAAGTTGCATTTTTAGACTAAATTGTAAGTTTGTATTACGTCGAAAAGAAATATAAAATCTATTTTCACCAAAAGTGGAATTATCTAGTTTTGTTCGCCCGCTCTACAAATAAAAACGATTTTATTGTGTTTATATTGAAATTTAACCGTTCAACTAATTGTTCTTTTAGTTGTAAAAGTATAAAAAGATGATATTTATAGAACCAAATATTTCGATTTTTTAAACAAAAAATGATAAAGCTCGCTTCTTTTGTTTTAATTTTCTATGATTTTTAAGTATTTGGTGCTTGATTATTTAAAAGTTTATTGCTGCTTAAAAATATATTGTTTAGCCATTTGCTGCTAGTGATAAATTATCTATAAAGAATGTTCATTGCATGCAGAGAATTAGTGTCAGAAGGAAGATTTACTCACATTTTTGTGAATGTTCTTTATATACGAGCTTTCGATCTTGCTTACGAATCTATTATCAGTTATTTGAAATTCGATCCATATATAGTGATTTTCAGAAAAATTTTATAAGCTAATCTTTTATTTTTTACCCACTATTTCATGTCATTTAGAATTTCATAAATCTGACAACTTATATGTAATCAGTGACCCAAAAACATGAAAGTTACATGAAAGAGTTCAAGTTCTTACATGAAAGTTTCAATAAAAACAATAAAATAGAAAAATACATGTTTCGAAGGTTAAACTAAAATGAAAAGAGTGTGTTTTTAGAGTATTAAGAAAAAAGTACTCGAGAGTAACCAGAAGCTCGGCAACCGATTGGAATATTAATCTTAATCCCGATCTCCACATGCAGCGTCGCATCGCATCGTAGCAGTGTCGAAAAACTCGGACACAGCACAGCTCTTTCGACTATTTCTCCACTTTTATCTCTCATTGCGGAAAGGCTGGCTCACACGTTTGGAACCTATTGAACTTTGAAAACACTACAGTGGAGAGATCAGAGTTATATAAAATATGTATTTAAATTGAATATCAATCATTTTACAGAAGAAAGTGTAGAGGAAAGGTGGATAAAATGAATCGTCTTTATTATTTCTAAAATGGATTATTATTTATGACTAATTTTAATTATATAGTGAAATATAATTATGAAGTTTAAAGTATAAAGTTTTCGAATTTAAAAAAAGACTATCAAATATAAACCATATTTTGAGTCCATAGCCTATTTTTTGTCCCGTCTTGAAACTTTCCCATTTAATGTTATTAAGAAAAATGCTTCTTTGAGATATTTCAGGTTTTTCATATATTTTTACATACTTTATATAAGGATTACACTTAAAAAGTTTCAGAACATAGTCAATAAATCACAGTAAAGGACAAAATAAACACGGAACTTTATTCGAATGAGCTATATGTTAATTCTTCAAGACAAAAACCAACTTTCTTAAAAGTTTACAAATTTTCTTTTGCCTAATTCATTCTATCAGCTTGAGTTAATATAAATATAAGTCTAAATGTTTTTTATGTATATAATAGTTATTCATTTCATGAAATTGCAAGTATGGTCGAATGAGAAAAATACGTAATTTATGAAAGTACTAGCTGACAGTAAAAGTATGGTCATTGACTGATAAAACGGACACTAAAATAACATAGAGGTAAGCACTGATAAAGATACTCTCTTGTGAGTGGTAGGGGTAATTAGGTTAGACGTTAGGTGCTTTTACTCGATTAGTGAATCAGTTGGGTTAGGTCGTTAATAGTGTCCGTTTCATCTAAACCCAACGATTATGAGATCCCCCAGTATTACTGTACCTTTATAACAAGATATTTTGTTGTAATTACTAAAAATACGTTTTAATTACTATGACTAACAAGATAAACCTTTAAAAGTAGATTTTTCGTTTCTGCATATAAAATCAAATATAAAGCCATGTATAGTCATATATAATTATATATGTGTATGTATGAGTATGTACAATTAAATATATTCAAAACCTAAATATAATCACATATAATTATGATATACAATTACACATAATGTACATATAATTTTATATACATAATTATATAAAATTATATAAAAAAGACATTAGATAAGTATAACTTTTTAAAATAAATGCAATAATGCCTTAATAGTTTTAATACTATTCTTAACCAATCCAAAAACTAATTTTTATTAAAATTTTCTTTAAATACCTATAATTATAGATTTAATATTTATATAAATATTCAGGCTTTTGAAATTCAAAAGACTGTCATTTTTACGTCTTTATTAAACAGCTAATCACATCGATTTTTTAAACACTTGACGTCTCCCGGTCATCACATTTGTAAAAAGGATCTTTAATAATCTTTAAAGTGTCAGAGAAAACAAGCAATAGACAAAAATGTATCCGCGGCAGGCTGCAAAATTCATCAAAAATATCCATCAAGGCAAAAATATAATCTCAATCCCGGATCTCCACGCGCAACATCTGAGCGCCGACGAAAACTCAGACGCACGCACACACATCAGCTCTTTCGGCTATATTTTCCCGTTTTTATCTCCCTCCGCGCGGAAAGACTCGCACATCGCACGCGTTTGGTCGCGCTCTTACCGCTTGACACTTATAGATATACAAAACGTGCATGTGTGCATGCGATGAGAGTTTCTCTGGTGACTCGAGAGTCGCGGCACAAAGCCACGTCAATAAGCCATGCAGCAGCAGCAGTGGCACCGTTGGTGTGTTTACCTTGAATCGATACGTATATATTTATATATATATATATATATATATATATATATATATATATATATATATATAAGAATGCAATTTGTGCTGACAACAAGGTCGAGAGATGAGGCTTTCTAAAATCGATCACAATGCCGATTAGAAGCAGCGGCGACACGACCTCTGAATAATATTTTACACAGGTGCATCGTGGTATAGATTAGCGAGCGCGATACACACAATTTCTGTTCTCTTTTATTGGCGAGGTACAGGCCTTTGGAGAGTCTCTCGGCGTCAAGAATTGGTGACATCTTTTTAAAACGTAAGAAGAGACTGAGACTGAGGTATCGTGGATGTGGACAAAGCTTTAGCTTGGATTATTGCCGGGGGAGATATTAAATCATTTATTGCCGCGATGCCGAGTGAGAGATAGCACGCGCGAGAAAAGAGAAATGTCGATTTTAATCTTATCGATAGAGAGAGAGGGAAAGAGACGCACTCGCGAGCACTTTGTAAATGCTCGGCGCGGCTCTCGAGTCTCGGATTCGATTCGACTCGACTCGACTCGACTCGACTCGACTCGCGCGCTCACTCGGCGAGGCAGCGAGCGATGAAAATTGAAAAGAGCTTTGTGGCTTCCTGAAGGGAATGAGCGATCTATATGCTTGAATGAATGAGCATCGTCCGGGACGTCAGTTTTTGAAGTCGTGTTTTCGATAGAGATTGAAATATGCTTTTATTGGGAATGAGAATGTTTTACATTTACGGATGATTAAGGTTGTTCTTTGTAGAAAACAAATGAATGAAATTAATGCTGGCGATTTCGTTGGCACTAGATTTATTTTCAATGGGGCTTCAATTTAATGAAAAATTGAAATTGTATCAACTGATGTATTTATAGAGCTTAATGAATGCGCTTTAGACATTATTTCTGGAAAACTCAATAGCAATAAAAAAATATATTGAAGTATAAAACTGAATTGATGAAAATTTGTTGGGTTTTCTATTTAATTAAAAATTCAAATTATTTAAATTATATAATTGGTATATTTTAATGCTTAATGAATGGGCTCTCTTGTTTGTCAATATTGCTGGAAAATTCAACTATAGTGAAAAAGTATTATGAATTAAATAACGCTAATGATTATTTTTTTAAATAAGTTTTGATTTCAATAAATAATTTAAATGTTATATTAATTAATTGATATATTTTAATATGTAATGAGTTTTAATGTTTTATGTAAATGTAATTTAGACATTATTTCTAGAATACTCAACAGTAGTAAGAAAGTATATTGATGAATAAAACTCATTCAGATTTATATCTCTGTTCTTTTACTGTTACTTCATTCATTGTGATATCTAGAAATCTACTTTTCATTACAATTGTATTCTCTATATATCGTAAAAACTGTAAGGTAGTTATTAAATTACTGTATTGCGACTTTTAAAGAATGTTATCAAATGATACTAGAGATATTGATCATGTTGTTGCGACACGTGTATTCAACCTAAAATATAAAATTAACACAATGAAGTTCCTTGTGATAGCTGTAGCTACTGTTCAAGAATTTAATTGAAAGCAGTAGTCAATTGAAATGTATCTGCGAAAGTAAAAGCTTTTTTCTTAATGCATACAAGATTGTCTTATACAACCACCGTACTATTATTAGCATAAAGTTCCAATAAGGGAAAGAAAATTAAAATAATAAAATAATCTTAATCGGTTTTACGTAATTCATTTAATTTAAAAATAAACTTTATTTTTTTTTTATAAAATTTATTATATAAAATATACTTAGTTTCAAAAATGTTTTAATACATATATTAACGTATTTGCTATTAATCAATATAAACTAAACTATTGTGAGCAAGTGACGCAAGTCAAGTCTGGTGATCTAGAAAGCGTACGTCCAACTAGAAAATTTCAAACCAATTGTTGCTCAAGAAAGTCGTCCTGTGCCAAATATTCTGCACGATATAGTTCGAATCCGTTGAACTACTTATAGAATTAAACTGTTGATTTCTTCGTATAAACGACTAAATCTCATCTACGATTCTATACAAATATTTATTCTGAACAATTTTATAGCTTGAACTGCAGCTGAAGAAAACTATATTTTGTTTGATTGCGAATCCTATTTAAATATTTTAGCAGTGCACCCTTATATACTCTAATTAAGAGGATGCCGAAGCCAAATGCAGATTCCTACATCATATTATTCGTTATTTCACTTCAACTTTTTCTTTTTATTAATGATCTCAAATTTACCAAGAATAACGAAAAATATGAAAGTGTCGGTAAGTTCGCAACAGAATAGTAATACTGGCACTGACATCCCCTTAAGAAGACGCACATATGAAACTAATTATTTTAATGATTTTCATTATATTTATCTTAGATTTTTCATGAGTTCAAAGAGAGCAAACCTGGGTTATAATCTGAAAATAGTTTTTGTTCTACGAGTTACTCACAATCTATTGTCGTTATCAATACCTTATTTATTTTCAATGTACATGATTCTAAGTAACATGATAAGCAAATTTGTTCGTATCAATATACTTTTATGATAATTAATATTGAGATGTGAATGTAATTTATAATTTCAATTGAATTATAATAATTGTGTTACTTTAAAGTTATTGTAAAAAATAACCTCAAAAAATAGAATAAATGTAATAAATATGACTCTTTTTAGGGCCCATCAAAAGATATACTTCTCATACGAAAGCGTTTTGAAAATCGTTCCAAAAACGTTTAAAAATTTTTTAGAAAAATGTTTTAAACATTTTTATATTATATATATATCACTTTTAAAAAACCTCTGACATAAATTAAGCAATATTTCTTCTCTACAGATCCAAAAATAAAATACAAAAATATCTAAATTAACAATTTTCACAGGTGCATGCCTCCCTTCAAAACCGCCTCATCTCAATCCACCCCCGCCCCCTCCAAAACAAAAAATACACATCCCTCACTTTCCAAAAATAGTTCTTCCACAAACCTCCCCTTTACCATCCACTCGCATCTTCAATAATCAAAAAATTTCCCACAAGCACCCCACTAAACATCAGCAGCAGCAAACTGTCTCCCCCTCGTTCTAACCTCGCTTTTCCACCCTCGCGCGCCTGGCACTAGTGGCGCTGCGAGCTGCGATTCTCCGACCGCCCAGGAGAAATAAGAAAAGCAGAAGGGGCAGAAGAAGCAAAAAAAAGTAGACTCACCCTTCGTCTAACTAGAGAGCCGACCGCTCTCACCGGCTCCGGCTCCGACGCAGCGCTGCTGCTGCTGCCGCTGCTCACGCGCCTGCTCGGTGCGCTGGCTACCCAGAGTCACGCGCGCATCCTTCAGTCCTCCGGCCGGGTGCCCAGTCTCTCGGGATGCAAGATACAGCTGACAGGCGGAGATAGAGAGAGAGATAGAGAGAGATAGAAATAGGCAGATAGACGGAGAAGACGATTGATGGCGAGAGAAGGAAGGCAGCTTCCTTCTAAAGCTCCGCTTCCTCGTCTTCCTGGGGAGCTAGACAGCAGCAGCTCGTGCACTGCGACGTCATCCTCGAGTTGTCCCTGCAAGAGGCACACTTTGAGTTTTGCGACAAGATTACACCTAGCGCGGATTCAGAAGCGTCGGTGATGAGATGTAACTCTCTGGTCACGTGCGCGCAGCCCAGTCTACGGATCTTTTTCTGTTTCTGTCTAGCTTGCTCATTCTATCCCTTCCCTTGCCTGCTCTGCTCTTCCCCTAGCCGAGAGCTTGCTAGACGAACTTTCCCCCCTCGCGGCTATAGGAAAATCTCGAGCGCTCGATAACACGCGATGACTTTGTCTCACTCTCGCACTCCTTCTCGTTCTCGTTTCGTATGTGTTTAGCCTGGAAATAATATTTTTGTGCGTGTTCTGGTTTGTTGCGATTTTGAATTAGTTGGGCTGTAGTACTTTTCTTGAACTACATTCTAAATTTGAAATAGTGAAAATTCACTGGTTATCACTTGTTGAATCTGTTACAGTGAAATTTCACTTCTTTAAAATGAGAGTTCAGTCAAGAAACGATTTAAATGATTTTATTCTAATATGAGTAAATTTTCGCTCTAAGTAGAGTGAAGTTTCAATCTTTTAATGTGGTTATAGTCATCTTATGTATTAATTATATATTCTTCAGAAAAAATAATTTTTGTTTTGACGACAAAATGAAATAAGGCTCACATGTGTCTAAAAAAGGTGAGGTTAGCTTTCTTTGAAACAATTATTTTGTCTATATACATGAAGATATGGCATTAATTATTTTTTAAATTAGAAAAGTACTTAAATGTAGGATGTACAAAATAATGAGTTCTGTCTCATAATAGACAGAACTAAGTACTTTAAGTATCAAAATCAAGGCTGACTTTATAACCCAATATTGCCTATTGTTTATTTTAGTTGTAAAAATAAACACCGTTTTAAGATCAGCCGATCCAGTAAGAAAATATTTTTGAGTTCAATAGATTACGTCTTGGTGACTTATTTAAGTATTTAAGTGTTAACTGTTTTCTTCAGGCTTCAAAACGACACTTATCAATCAAATCAGTAAGTACTATTAAGACACGAGCATCTCACGTAACTTTTTGAAGCTCAAATAAGAAACCAGTATTTCGTGCATTATTTTAAAGCTGAATATCTTTAGTGAGATTATATGTTACACATTTGATTTAAAATACGTTCTTATGTATGTGGGTTACCGGAAAAACGACTGAAGTCCATTTTTTTGAAAATTGAGTTTCAGGGATATCTGTATGCTTACATAGTATTTTTCACAACAAATTTAAAAAATCAGGAACGTGTAAAAATAACTTACCATATCTATTTTTTTTTTCAATAATATTTTAAATGTAAAATAAAAACGTTAAGCTTTAATATCTAAAAATCATAAAAAAGTGGACTTAAATCGATTTTTCTGAAACCCACAGATATATTTTCCAACTATAAGAACAATTCGATGTAACAAGGAAGTACCAAAGAAGTGCATAAATATGAATTCTTCTTAAATAATAGTAATTAAGATAACTCAAATTATACTTCAGTACCAATCGACGAACGCAAGATACACGTTATATAATCGACCTCCAAAAAATTACGCGCTTTCTAATGGTACCTATAGTGAGGCACTTGTTTCTGCGCTGTGTCCTAAGGAGAAAGTGGATCACGTTGTCGTGGATGAACTTCGCGGAAAGTTCGCGAGCGAGCGTCCGTGATGCCGTTAGCGCTTTTGATTAGGATTAGTTGTTGCCAAACAACTAATGTTTTTCATCGATCTTTTTCGGTTTTATGACACCTTAATAACAAAGTTGGAATTCGCAGCTACGTGAATCGGATTTTAGATAAGTAATCAAGCACTGATAATCGAACTTAACTTTCACAATTTTAGTTTGAAGTCGCGCGTTTTTAAAAAATAATTGGTTTGATAGCTACATGAAAAAACTATAGAACACAGCAAAGAAGATTTCTTAATTAAAGAACAAATGTTTCTTATAATAACGTGCAACAAATTAAAGAATATTTTCTTTCATATATCGAAAGCTGCCAGAAATTATTTTAAGAAACTATTTTTTTACTTTAACAAATGTCTCTTATTTGTTAGTCAACATATACCTTCAAAAGTAATTGCTTTCTTTTATTATATTATATGAAGAATTTCTTATTATTAGTACAGATTTCTTACAACAAGAAAAATTAGTATTATCGCAAATGACTTTATTAACGAAAAAAATTTAAGATGCAACTAAAATAAGTTATCCTATTTACAGTAAACACTAAAATAGCACAAGCTAAGAATAGTTATCAAACATTTATACAAAGAGAGGATTCTTGAATATAAATATCAATGAAAATCATTGTAAATGTAGGACAGTCTGACTTCGAGGTAAAAATTGCAAAGATCATCCCTCATTTTTATTGTGCTTCCGGGTAGTTTTTACTGAGAAAATTGGTACTATGCAGTAGATTTTTTCGTGACTTATAATAGGATTTCGAAACCCATAGCCGCTCTCTGAATTTCAATGTTTCTTTCGAAATCGCCAGCGAAAAGAAGCCAAATATAAGAAAACGAGCTGCAACGAGCAGCTAACGATCACACACGAGTGCAGTCATGCCCTTGACCCAATATCTCGGCGCGTGAAAGAGATCGTTAACGGCGCTTTTTCCGAAAGCTCGAAAGCTCCACTCGAATATTTCCGCGGTCCCGCGCTCATTTTCATCACGCACGTACGCAGCGCAAATTCGAATTATCTAGCGCACGCTAAACAGTAGTAATGCAGGAGGGAGTAGATCGAAGGGAAGCTAAGAGTCGGGAAAATATATGAGCATGGTTTGCTTACAATAGAATCTTCTAATTATCGTATGAGTCTAATCTGTTTTAATGGTCCATTTGAATCTATGTAAAAAAAGGATTCTGACAATCTTTACCAAAATTAGCAGCAAATTATTTATATAAAAAAGATTATTCAGAGATTAGATTCTTCATTACTTTTGCATGCAACATTTTTAAATTGCACTCTTTCTAAAAGTTGGTACATGAATTTTATTTAAAAGTAAAAAGCATTGATACTGGAAACTTTCAAGTTATTTCATCGAAAGTTGATGCGCAAGGAGCTTTTTGCGGTAAAAAGCTTTGAAAAAATAGCTTCAAAGATTTTTAATTACATACAAGGTATAAGAAAATATATTTTTGGTTAAAGCATTAATTAATAACCCAAAATGTGATTTTTTTAAATTTTAAATATTTTCCCTTTTAACCTTGCCAATATAAGAATGCTTTCCTCTTGATATATTTCACATTTTCCTTACTTTCTTTATACCCTGCATAAAATAATATAATTAAATACTGCAAAAGTATTCAAATGAGTGATGGAATTCTAGTGAATGCTATGTTAAGTTTTATTTTATTGTACAAAAATGTACTTTAAGAGACACACTTTTAAAGAAAATTTTAAGGACTTTAGACACCATTAACCCTTAAAGATCCAAGGTCCTTTTTCGATTGAAAAAAATGGGAAGTGGTTTATTAGCTCAAAAATGGTTCAAAAGAAGATTACGAATGGTTTTTAAAAGAAAAAAATTCTCATTCTTAATATGATTTATCGAGGTGGATTTATATAAAATAAAAACTTGAGACCTAAATTAGGCATATTAGACATGTATTAACTTAGAACTTATTGAATTTTGGAGTTGATTGGATAATAAAAAGTATATTTTTAAATAAAAATATAAATTCTAGAAAATTTGTAAAAATTGAAGAAAAACTTTTGTCTTTTTATGCGTTAATTATGTTATAAGTATATATGTTTTCATATAGACACAATTTTCTTCCAATTAATATTTCTAACAATTACTTTAAAGCTATTCTTGTAAAAATAATTGATTGTTATTTTGTACGTAAACCATGTTAAAAACATGTACATTTTCATAGAGTTAATGTAATTTCCTTCTGATTTGT